>JACEII010000131.1:309517-551174 GCA_014332785.1 Antheraea mylitta
TTCTTCCCGATTCTCTTTTCTTCAAGAGTTCAGCTTCTTTTTTGATAATGAGTGATAATGTATTTTCATGTATTCCAAACTGAGCCGCAACATCTTTCCTTTTAAATCTATTTTTTACTTAATTTATCAGCGTAGGTTAGTGTTGTTAATTTTAGTTTTGAACTAATTTTTTTTAGGTAACTGTTATCACATAGCAGTTTCCTGGACAGTGATCAACAACTAATCATCTAAGTAAGCCGCTGTCTTAACCACCGCAAATACTGCTTTTAAGTATTTCAAAGAAACAATAGGTATACTTATATGTCTGTATTAAGAATTTAACTTGTAAACACGTGCGAACAACTGAGTAACTGAGGGTTAATACTGAAACTATTAGTTTAAGCTATAGAGAGTGCGTATTTTAAGTAATAGAGGTTTTGGGCTATGTGGAAAAGGGATTAGATTATTTTTTGAAATTATAGAAGTTTTTACCTATGTAGTTATGTCGAGTAAAGCTATTAAATAAAGTTGTACATGCCAGGTGAAACGGTATCAGCTGCAGCTGATGCCTATGTCGATGCGTGGTGGTCTGCAAGCGGTGGCGTGTTTTACGGTGCGTGCGGTGCACTCACACTGCGGGGGTGGCGCGACATACCGGCAAGCATACGTCGCTCACATGCACATGCGACTGCAGTTTGTGCGCTCGCCGCCGCTGCCCTACTCACCGTTGACGCCCTCTTGGCTGTCTGTTCTGCTCACAGAGATGACACCAGCACTCGAACGAGATCACATAAAACTGCTAATCAGTGTCATTGAACTTTTGTCATCATTAACTTATTATTCCTTAATTTTAGTATAACAAAATTAACATATTCGACATATATATTATGCCATATTAAAATATTTCAAGGTTATTGTGTTTTGTTGATCCTTTTTAATGAATAAAATACATTAAAGTTTAAAGTAAATCCGAACAAGTTCTTTACCGGTTCTTCTCAAGGTGTGGGTTGCTTCCGAACCGGTGATAGTTTTAATATTCATAAGGGCCTTGTTATGGCCTACATTGATTTTTCTTATTATTTTAAAATCTATGAAATTTCGTTAATTTTTTCGGGCACCGCGTCGATTGACATAATTTTGAATTCTGCAATGGGTAAAAGAAGATATCGTGATTAAGCCATAGAATGGTAGTAGCTTTTTTGTATCCAACTGGTTATTTGCCAAAGTAAAAGCACTTGCAATCCTGACCCATGTAGGACTAGTGTGCTTACTATTTTTGCAACTACTTAATCTAATTGTAGTTTTTTTTTTTTCGAAGAGACTACGCTATTGACCCAGCAAGGTCTTAACAGCTTCACCGTACTACCAAGGCGAGCGCTTAAGGCACTCAGCCGATTTTATTTTGGCAACAAGCTCAAGGGTGCACGGCACACCTCGGCTTGGCTGTTGCCTGTTGCATGCAAAATCGCGACATATCTTAGCTAACCTAGCTAACTATTCATATATGTATGAGTTGTTGAAACGTATATGTGTACCAAGCATACACGCCTCAACAACTCCTCCATATATTTATTATTGGAAAATTGAGAGTTTTTCAGTTCGATAAGGGAAAAAAAGAAGTAAGCCCTTCCACTTTCATGTGTAAGCGTGTAGGCGTACACGTGTGTGGGGGTGATCGTGTATTGTTGTAGCGGTGATGTATATTTGTGTGTCACCGTATCGCGCAAGCAACGTACTCAAGGGCTCCCTACCGAGGGATCGAACCTAGGCTTGAGCCGCTGCCGTGGGAGGCCTAATCGGGTGTGCGATCTAATCATAGTCAAATGTTAAATCTTATAAATAATAAGAAAAGTGACAATTGATTTTACTTAGTGCAGAATATAATTACATACATTATTATGAAGTAATATAATTGTTGATTATTGTGTTGCATTCTATGTAATTATTATAAACCATATATATAATGATTACAATGTACTGTATATGTATAATTTATTTATTGTGTGAATATTAAATTTATTTTTATGCGACATCTATATAAACATTTTAAAACTAAAAACAAACTGTAACATAATTGCTTTAATTTAGAATTGTATATTATTTTATTAAGTTGCTATTAGATGGCGCTTTAATCAACAATTGTACAGGTTAACATTTTAACTATATACGAATGTTTAACGTTGCTTTAATTTAGAGTTGTATTTTAGTTTGACATATTGCCGCTAGGTAACGCTTTAATCAATAATTTTCAAGGTTAACATTTTGTTTAACCGTACATTATACGAATGTTTCATGTTACGTGCGTAATTAAATACTTCAATAGCGCGTTAAAACTTAACGAATGTAACCATTTAGAAGGCAATCCGTTAATTAGACAGCAAACATCTCACTACACATGAGTAATTCAGTACATTCGATATACGCTATGAAGGTCAAATTGTTTAGAGTTTAAAGGATTACGTCAGGTTCCGAGATAATACTTTTGTTCCTCGGTTTGGTAGAAGTGATATTATCCAATCAGCTCGGAATCCTTCAGACATTTTCCTCCTTTTATAAAATATTAGATTTTGCTCGCGGCTTCGCTCGCGTTGATATAGATTTGACCTATCCTTTGAGATTTTTTTTTCTTGGTTAAAGTTACAAAATTTCAAGGTTATTACTTGAATGGCTGATGCATGAAAGCACAAGAAATGAACAAACTCACATTATCTATGTCAGTAAGGATTCAAATTGGTTCAATATTATTTTCTTACAGCAATCTCAAGCTTAAGTTGATGGAGGAAATTAATTTTATGTAAACTAACAAATCTTCATTCCCATCTATAGATATTTTCATGGTTGTCTACTACTAAGACTGTTATTTTATACAACGCAAATAAAAATTGGTGTTCTTGCATAGTGGTTGTATGTACTTCGCAATACATTTAGCTTTTAAAAAAGTATACACTTGAAAGAACTAGCTGTGATTGGTGAATGGAATAATTTGAGTTTGGGATGAATAAACGAAGTTGACGATACATAATGTTTAACCAATTGCATTGATAAATTTTTTACAATTAAATACTTAGTGATGGCTCAGCACATGAGGAAAATATGTCATCATGACTAAAAATAAATCAATTACTATCTATATACTATAATATATGTCAGAATGCCCTTGAAATTCAAGCACTTATAATGGTATTATGCATAAATAATGAATTTGAATGAGTTTAACTTGATGTCCTTGTGTTTATAAAATCATCAAGATAAAGGGATGTATTCCTGGAGAGGGAGCTATTACAAAACATAATGTTATACTTTTAATTAAAATCTTCATAATTTCGATTCAATATGATCGTTGGGTCTTTTTGTTATCTTGTAACCTCTGAAGGACATGACCGATTTGGGTCTTATTTACATAATACGATAAACTACATTTAGTAAGACGATGTTTTATATAATTATGCTGGGATATGATAGGTTTTTGTTATCTATTTATTTAATCCGGGAAAGGCAGAACAACTTCGGACTATCTAGTTAGATCATTTTTTTTTTATATTATAGGGGGCAAACGAACAGACAGGTCACCCGATGGTAGGTGAACACCGCCGTCCCTAGACACTTGTAACACCGGAGGAGTCACAAGTGCGTTGCCAGCCTTTAAGAAAAGTGTACGCTCGCTTCTTGAAGGTTTGCAATTCATAGTTGCTTGGAAACACCGCCGCTGGGAGTCGATTCCACAAGGTCGCAGTACGAGGCAGAAACGACCTTGAAAACCTCACCGTGGAAGACTTCCACTCATCGAGGTGGTGTGGATGAAATTTAAGTTTCAGGCGGGTAGTACGATGGTGGAATGTAGCGGCAGGTAAAAGTCCAAACAACTCCTCTGAACACTCTCCGTGGTAAATGCGATAAAGAACGCAAAGAGACGCGATGTCCCGATGCAGTGCCAATGAGTCGAGCCGATCGGATATTACCTCGTCGCCAACGATTCGAGCTGCTCTACGCTGGATGCGGTCAAACGGAAGCAGTTGATATTGAGAAATACATTATTTATATCATTATACAAAGGATATACATCATTATTTATATCATTATACAAAGGAAATAAACCGGAGTGTTTTATGAACACATATTAAAGAACATTGTATAGAGAAATTACGAAGATTACTTCCTTATGAAATTATTAATAATAACGATTATAAAACTTGTACAAATTGTTGTACAAACGTTGTGTTGTCCTCTACGGAAACACCTCAGTCACATTTATTTTTGGTACAAAGCAACTATTAACACTTCACATACATCATTAAGCATATCGTGTAATATTTCAATGTATACTGTTGTTCATTCTATTCGTAATAAAAAACAACTCACTCTTGAACTATTGTCGTTATCGACACATATTCTTCTTTGTCCATCTCTTTTTAGGTCAACTTTAGGTCGAGTCTTCTTACATTTTTGCGATCAACTAATCTGTCTTAGGTTGTCGATTATTGCAACGTTATCAATTCATACAGTCCTATTAAATGTATTATTGAAAGTGTCAGTTTTATTATTCCAAGAAGAAGCTTTATTTGCAACAGAGCTCGCGTTACCGTGTTCCTGTCTGAAAGTTTTCGTTGGCAATATACACGTGGTTTGAAAGTAGTTTATAGAAGTAGTAGTTATTAAAACTCAGGTTGCTTCAGGAGTTATTAGCAGATGTTGATTATTTCTGGCTTTAGGATTGTGATTCTATTGAACTTCGTTATAAATAGCCACCCATTTCTGTGATTGCTTGATATCGAATGGAGGCCAGCGCTATCCGCTGCTCAATACAAAAAAAAAATCTAATTTTCATGTGTTATATAAATTAAGAATCTTAAATTATAATGTACTAACACTTATCGTAATTATTCAGTAAGGTTTGACAGATCCAAACTATAGTGCTTAATATGATGTTCACTATATTCTTTTTTTTATATCATAGGAGGCAAACTAACAGGCGGGTCACCTGATGTTATGTGATCACCGCCATCCATAGACACTAGCAACAGCAGGGAAGTCGCAGGTGGGTTGCCAGCCTGTGTTTGGGAGGAATGGGAGAATGGGAGGCAGGAGAGGAAGGGAGGTGGTTCTCCGGCGCTCTCACTTACCGAACGAAACGCAATGTCACGTCGGTTTTCTGCGAGAGGGTGGTACTACCCCCAACGAGCTGGTCCATTCAGGATGAAACCAATGATATTATATTTTAATAAATGAAGTATTATACCGTTTTACGTGGATGTTTGTTGTGGTACACAGACGTTAAACATAATATACCTTTGGAATAACCACTACCTATTCGTGGAAGTTCTTTATGACGATGGAACTCCTTGCGGTTAAGCGACACTAAGAACATTAGTCAACTAAATGGAATTAAATGTCACAAGTAATCTATACCAATATTATAAAGAGGTAAATTTTGTGAGTTTGTGACGTTTAGGGGCTAATTTCAGGAACTACTGGTCCGATTTGAAAAGTTCTTTCAATGTTATATAGCTCGTTTATCGAGGATAGTTATAGACTATCTATCATCACGCTAAAACCAATAGGAGCAGAGCACCAATGAAGAATGTTTAAAAATCGGTTTAATAATTTTTTTTTCCGTTTGAGAGCTTTCGCTGTGTGTTAGCGTTAGCCCAAAGTAACTATTCCACGCGAACGAAGTCGCGTGTAAAGGATAGTATAGAATAATTCAATTTAATTCATAAAAGTAAGCAAGGTTTCATCAATATTTTCTTATGACGTTATCAAGTTAAATAATCGTCTGTAAACGGACGTTACAAACAACCAATTTTATTTAAATATTTAATTAAATTTATATTAAAGGCTTTAACGTTGACCACAATCGCGTCTCATGTTAAATGACGATGTGTTCTAAGATTGTAAACACGTTAAACATAGACTCGAGGGGACTTGCACAAGTGTAGCTGCTTGAGGGTGGTTATTAGCCAGATTTATTTGTCCGTTGATTATTCCGTACTGTATAAAAAGCTGGAAATACTTAACCCAGATACATCATGTGCGGACAATGAATCCACGAGGTCTCAGCTATATAGTCCGGCTAGCTACTACCACGCCACGAGACCACGAAAAACATTAAGAAAATTATTCCTATAACTTTTTCTTAATACCGCATTCTTAAAAGTATGATGACATACCTAAATCATAAACAAGTCATAATTTCTGGCTTTTTGTTTGTCCATAACAAACTTGTATTTAGAGTAGTCATGTTATTACTCCAACGTGGTCCGGTGAAGCTATTAACGCCTTCCTTGGTCAATAGCGATAGCAATAGTCAATTCGAGGAAAAAAATATTACTTCATAATGTAATACATTTATTTGTTGAATATCCTTAAATGCTGTATGTAAATTAGATTTATATTATTTTTATATCTTACATACTCTAAAATAATATACGCTAATGAAAAGGTAAATATGTTAATTATATCATCAGTTATAAGCATCAATGACGTAATAGTAAGATAACATAGCTTATAACTTTGGCGGGATTGAAGTTACACGAAAACTTATATTGTATTTTCGTCATATTTCTGTAACTTGTTTGAACTTATTTTCCATGCATGAGTGTAACAGATAAATTTTTTGGTTGAGAAACTTGAGATCTCAAAGAATAATACTAACATATACATTAAAAAAATTACCCTTAACTTATGATTTTGTTTAAATCATTTGTAAGTCATATTTAAATATGGTTCGAGCGACGAACAATAATCACTCCGATGTTTATTATTTGTTTGTGTTTATCACTTATCTACTGATAAATTTTATGGTGGATGACCACACATATGAATGATCTCATCGTACGTCATTGACTAGTCCCACACCACTCGTAAATAGTAATACAAAGTATGAAGAGTACCAATTATTCAGTAAACACGAAAGAGTGAAGAGTTCGAACTACAAACTTCACGATCCGCTTCGTGGCCGCGCAGTCTCAGTTAAATATTGATTGGGTGTGAACGCATACCATTTTATAAACAAAGTTTTAATACAACAAGTGCTACACAATGGCAATAAGCAGGCTGTCTATTATTAAATTTGCCGAATTGGTAAGTGTTTTTATTTATAAGCACAAATTATTATCGATCGACAGCACATTTTTAAGTAAAATTACAGTAACGCTTCAAAAACGTTTGCCGAATTCCCAGAATTCTCATGCCTGTTAGGGATAGTTGTAATGTTGTTAATTTTTTGGACGTTCTCGTGATTATTCTAGTTTAAAGTTGTAGTAGTTTGCATATATGGGTACTGTAAATGCAACTACATACAAAATTCTATAGTTAGTAAATAACAGCCTGTTATGAAGGATGATGTCATTTTTACAAGTGTGCAATGATTAAGGTTTAAATGGGCCTACAAACATTTTATTCAAGTACCAGTATCATACTATTAAGGAAATTATATATTCTTGTTAAATACTTAAAGTATGTAGTAATATACAATACTATTTTATTTTCTGATTATACTACTATGCCGCTTGTGGAACGGTTGAGTTATTCTACAGTAACGCCGGACCGCACTGTTAATGTTTTCATCCGTGTATTTAACCTTAACATTTAGGAAATGTTTTAAAGAGGCTACAATTTAAAAAATAACTAGTATGAAACTAGAATCTAACATAAGTTTTTATAATAACATTACACTTTTTTATTTTATACGTAAAACTAGATAGAAAAACGAGATTTCGATCTTTATTTTTGCATCAAAGTATTTTGCGACCTTGCGCTTATTGAGGACGCGAAATAAATTCTTTATAAATACAGTTCTTTACAGATGATGTTTATAGAAAACAAACACTCAAGTTTGTTGCGGGTCATCAAGAAATTGTTTAAACGACTAGGTATTTTTACTTATTACGGCATAGTTTTCTTAACTTTTTGTTAAAAGTATGTTTATTATGAGAAGCGTCGCGGTGTAATTGCCAGATCAACGAATTACACCCCAAAATTCAGGATGTTTTTACGACAATAAGGGGAAATTTAGGCATAAAAAAAGTTCATATTTAATACATTACATTTATTTAGATTTTTAAAGTAAAAAAATATGACGGAGATCCAAAGAGTTTTTCAGAGATGATATGTTTATAAATGTAGGATTGGTTAGTGATTATGTATAGGAAAGAAGTTTTTCTAAAATATTTTAACATTAGTATATAATAGATGGACGTAGGTTCGTATGCCTGCAGCTGAGTTGGTGTTTTTGGTGAAAGAAATCTTCGTGAAGAAAGCAGAGCAGGTTCATAAAGCCTTTTCTAAGTCCGCCCAGTCAGCTACTACCTTCAATTTGAATATGTATTGCCAAGCTTCTTTTAGTGTGTTCTGACAGCTTTACTTGAGATCTAGCCCCTTTAATTTTAACGTCTTTGCCACCTTAGATCATATCGTCATTTAATTAACAACAGATGAGATTGTGGTACAACACCATAACCTATAAAATATAAAAACCTATTTTTACATTATTAAAACACAAATTTTACTAAAACTGTGAGTCAAATTTGTAGGAAGACGCAACAGCCATCTGGCAACAATGAATACGATTTACTGCCTGATAGAATGCATCTATTTTTTTGTTAACATAACTACGCACATATGAATATAGTTAAATATTGATAATACATACAAAAATATAATGTGAGACATTTAGTTATTTTTATTTATGATATCATGATTTTTACCTTTGTTAACTGATGATGATTAACCAAAATAACTACATTGCAATCTTTGAGTATATTTGATTTTAGACAATTGATAAGTTTGTACGAAGAAATTGATCATGACAGTATGGAAGGAAGAACTGATAAACGTTGTCATTAACAAATACGTATTAAAAACACGTCATAAAAATGCGAATGTTGTGTTTCATTATTTTTAAATGAAAAGTAATCGATGAGCAAGTTTAATCTATAATACAGTACTCGCCAATCTTTTCGACCGCTCTGAATAAGTATTTGCAAGTTCGGGCTTACGCGTAATACAGTCAAAGAGAGGTTGAACCACGCTGAAGCTATTACTGGTTTTGGTATGAATGGATCAGCACAACCGCGGTACCAGCATCCGACCCACAGAAACACCGACGTGAAGTAACAGTGCTTGCACTGTTTCGTGTCCTTCGGTAAGCTAGAGCTTCGGAGACCCACCTCCCCTCTCCCCCCTTCCTCCCCTCCTCAATCCTTCCTCCCCTACCCACTCCTTCCTCCCCCCAACACAGGCTGGCAACGCACTTGCGATACCCCTGGTGTTGTCTAGTGTCTATGGACGGCGGTGATCATTTAACATCAGGTGATCCACATATTCGTTTGCCTCTTATAATATAAAAAATGTAGGAAGATAAATTGGCATTTATTAATCTTTAAATTGTCTCGATGTTATATATAACAGAATACGTGTTTATACTTGAATTTATGTTCTACGCGTATATATTCAGAGCGGTCAAAAAGATTGGCGAGTACTATAAATACAATTAAATGAAGATTATGAATTGAGGATTAAAAATTAAGGAATGTCATAGTAATTGTATGTCTTCTTCTTTATATATTAAAATTCAGGGTGCACGTGTTCGTAATCGTATCCTCCTATACGGTTTGACCAATTTCAGTTTTTTTATATATAGAATCACTTGAATGAATTGTCTATTAGTTAGAATCGGTATATGATGCTGTTCTCGAAATCTAGAATTTTTATTTATGTTCCGAACATACTTTTGTATTATATTTATTTTTTACGTGTAAAAATATGAAATCCCAAATAATCTGTTTCTACTAATAACATTTTTTAAAGTAATGGTTTATATTGATGACTTATTAAGGTTTATGGCTGAATAATATCGTCCTACCCAATTTCCTAATTCACTAGTAATACATTAAATATTGCCGACAGATACCAAGCTATGTCGATTGAGAGAGTATCTCAACATATTACATATCCTTCATCGCGTAATCCAAATCTTAGTCCTAACTAATAATATACATCCGAATGTGAGTTTGTTTATTTGTTTGTTACGATTTCATGCCTTACAGATCTTCATACAATTTTGCATACAATTTGTCCGTGGTATTGAAAACAAGGTATCTCTCATCTAGAAAAATAGTACTGTATGTGAGGGATAAAATAAATTCATATGTACACGAGCGAAACCGCGAACAAAGACTAACGTAAAATAATTCAGATGTTTTTTCTTGTAATATCTCGCAGGTATTGTAGATATATAGCTGTTATTTGTGAATTCGTTATCAATTTAATATAATTAACATTGTAACACCGAGTTAAAAACATGTACTCTAGTTATTTAAGAATCTTTAATTTATATCTAAAGTTTCGGTACAAAACATTGGAACACAAATTACTTCATCACGCTTAGATCATAGTTATTTCCGTCTTTATAGTCAGTGTACTGTTTCATATACATCTATCTTATGATGTTGTTCATTAAATGTACTACGAGGTGACTCAGTATTATAATTGTAAATGAACTTCAAACTTTATTTTTATAATCATCCTTTGATTTATAAATCATTGTATTTCAAAATTGTGAAAGGGAACCGTTTTGCAAAATAACATGATTCTAAATACGGTTGAAGCTATGCGTTACTGTGCAGTGTTTTTATCACAATGCAATATTTGATTTAAATGTTGCCACAAATAGTTATAATAACATGAGTCATTAATATATCAGTTTATAACGGAAATGCAACACTCAATTGAATATAGTATATATCACTGAATGCACTAACTTTGGTTTCTCTCATGCAGTAAGTTTAGTAGTGGTAGAGCCAAGCTGAAGCTATTATTGTTTTCAGCACGAATGGGTCGACTCGTCCGGGGAAGCACCACCCTCTCACAGAAAACCGACGTGAAGTAACAGTGCTTGCATTGTTGCGTTTCGTTCGGTCAGTGAGAGAGCCGGAGACCCACCTACCCTCCCCTTCCCTTCCCCTTCCTCCTTCCCTTCCTGTCCCGTCCTCCTCCCAAACATAGGCTGGCAACGCACTTGTGACTCCTGGTGTTGCAAGTGTCTATGGACGGCGGTGATCGCTTAACATCAGGTGACCCGCCTGTTCGTTTGCCTCCTATGACATAAAAAAAAGTAAAAAAAATCAAATAGACTCGCTTTTGCGTAATTACAATTACACCTTATAATGTTCTTCAGTACACGTGGAGATTCCTTCCTTGTGTTACTCTTTACAATTGCTTCGATGCCCTGCATAGAACTATTTTCTGACTATACTAACTGAAACTGACTTTGAAATTTTACATACACGTTATCAAGAGCACGCACAGGTATCTCTTGGTGGTAAAGCCACGCTGAAACTATTATTTGTTTCAGCACGAATGGGTCGGCACGCTCGGGGTAGTATCACCCTCTCACAGAAAACCGACATGAAGTAACAGTGCTGCTTGCATTGTTGCGTTTCGTTCGGTCAGTGAAAGCGCCAGGCCCATCTCCCTTCCTCTTCTCACCCCTCTTCTCTCCAATCTTCCACACAAAACACAGGCTGGCAACGCACTTGCGACTCCTCTGGTGTTGCTTATATCTATGGACGGCGGTGATCGCTTAACATCAGGTGACCCGCCTGTTCGTTTGCTTCCTATATGACATAAAAAAAGGTATATAAGCTCCAGATAAAGTACTGTTCCTGGATGATAGTATTAACTATACGTTGACACGAACGAAACTGCGAACAAAAACTATCTTTTAAAAAAAAGTCCGTAATTTAAACTCTGGGGAGTGAAAAATCGTGACAAAGTTTTTATAGAAAATAATATTTTTCGAGGAAGATTTTTGATACTTTTGTCTAGATCACATAATGCAATATGCATTTTTTATCTCGTAGATTTTTTATTAAATTGAATTTAGTAAAAATATGGTATACTCATTTTTGTAAAAAAAAGCCTTTTATTTCCTACATAATAATACTACTATTACATTTTTTTTATTCAAGGATTATATAGCACTCGCCTCAGCAGTGTAGGCCTCTCCCAAAATTTCTCCATTCATCCTTCCTTGACGTTATTCTTGGCCATTTTCAAACACACCTTTCTTTTAAAAACATCACTCCACCTCTTTTTGGGCCTTCCTTTTTTATATCCTCATGGTATCCATACTGTCCCTTTTTTGTCATCAGTCGTCATGTAATATATATAAATGTGGTAAAATATCATACATTAAAAATAACAGTTCTAAAATTTCGTTTAGTATACAACATTACTTTGTAAAGGCAATTAACCAATAATTAATGTGACTATTAACCTTATTTACACACACAAATGTGCGAAGTAAACACAAGGTAATCTAATAGCATACATTTCGTTAGTTACAAATCTATGAACAACATATATTAAGTAAGTTGATTACCTAAGACTCAATTTAATAATATTTTTACTCCTATATATTTTACCAGACTGTGCCCGCGACTTCGTTCGCATGAACATAGTTAATTTGGGCTAACTAATATGTAGCGAAAGCTCTCAAGAGGAAAAAACACCCCGATTTTTAAACTTTCTTCATTGATGCTCCGTCCCTATTGGTCTCAGCGTGATGATATATATAACCATCCTCGATAAATGAGCTGTATAACAATGAAAGAATTTTTCAAATCGGACCGGTAGTTCTTGAGATGAGCGCGCTCAACCAAACAAACTCTTCAGCTTTATAATATTAGTATAGATACGTATATTTACCTAATTAGTGTAGTATGCTAAAGCGGTAAAAAAAAAAAACGTGTGTGTGTGTACTTATGTACACGCGTTAAAAGTTATACTTCTTTGACTTAAAGAAATGCAAACAACAAATACAAACAAAATGTTGACTATAGCTAACTTCAAGGTGTCGGTTTTTCGTGACGGTGTGCGTGCGCATCGTAAAAATTTACTCTCATCATTTTTCCCTAACGCGCCAATAAAAGTGTAACTTCAAAAGTCGCGAGGATCTTCCTACATGTATGCTTAAAGTTTTTTTTTTTTTTTACTTTATTTTTGGCAATCAATCTTTCAGATTATTACTGCCATTGTCGAGTAATCAATAATATTACAAGCGTCGTATGATCATTATAATATCAAGCGTCGTGTTAATCAATATTCTAACAAGATGGTGGGTCTCTTGTTAGAACCCTCCAGGGAGTTTTTGTGGCACCTCAGAATTTCATGCTCCGTGGTATTATTTTCCATTCACTTCACTTATGCACAATAAACTAACCATATTACATAAAAAACCACCAACTTTACACAATATAGAGTCAATTAACACAAGATTATGAATAAAATATAAAATCCACTACATGACAAATTGAAATCCCGCCAAAAACTCCTGCTTAAAGTTGACTAGATGTCTGAGTTTTTTTTTTTAAACTTTATTTTTGGCAATCAATCTTTCAGATTATTACTGCCACTATCGCATAGTCAATAATATCGCAAACGTCGTGCAATCACTACAATATAGCGTCGTATGAATCAATATTCTAACAAGATGGTGGATCCCTTGTTAGAACCTTCCAGGGAGTTTTTGCGGCATTTCAGAATTTCATGCTCCGTAGTATTATTTTCCATTCACTAATGCACAATAAACTAACTATATTACGCAAAACACCACCAAATTTACAAATATAGAGTAAAATAACACAAGATTACGAATAAATATAAAATCCACTACATGACAGACTAAGATCCCGCCAAAACTCAATGTCTGAGTTACAATTGATGTAATGTTTTTTTTTTTTTATTTTGAAGACAGATAAGAAATAGGAGCGCTTTTGATGGACATGTTGCTATACCCTATATATGCTTATCGTACCAGTTTTTGGTTGGAGTTAAAAATTGATGAAAATGCGATTATTTGTTACGGCTTTTTATTTCCATCATAATTGAAGCAGAGTAGTTATTTATGAAAATAAAAATACTAGTTTAAAACTATTAACGTTTTTTTTTTCTATTAGAAAAATTCTTACGTTACTTTCGTAGTATTGCTTAAACGGACTTATCAAGTATTCGATCAGAAAACCTAACAGTTGCACAGTTGGAGGTTAGAGACATTAAAACAATGCTTTGACCTCGATTTATCGCGTTTATGTGCCGTGCCTCACTTTTATATTTAGCTCAATGTGAAGTTGAGGATATAAACAGAAATTACCTTAAAATTAACAAGACAGTAAAAAGAAAAAAGAAAAGTGTGATTAATAAGAGGTCTTAAATAGAAGTTGAATTTGAGTTTTTGGTGGAATTTTGATCTGTCATGTAGTGCGTTTTACATTTTATTCATAATCTTATGTTATTTGACTCTATAGTTTGTAAAATTGGTGGTGTTTTACGTAATACAGTTCGGTTATTGTGCATAAGTAAATGGAAAATAATAACACGGACCATGAATTCCGAGATGCCACAAAAACTCCCTGGGTAGTTCTAACAAGGGAGCTACCATCTTGTTGGAACATTGAAATAATCACACGATATTTATTGTGTAAAATATGTTGTAATCTCGAATGAAACAAAATATTGATACTGGCAAATGCTTCTGCGGAGCCAAACAAAGAGGAAGAGCAAGTTAAATTAAAATATTAACAACTGTAGTTTTTGAGTTTTTGGCGGGATCTTAGTCTGTCATGTAGTGGATGTTATATTTTATTCATAATCTTGTGTTATTAGACTCTATATTTTGTAAATTTGGTTGTGTTTTACGTAATATAGTTAGTTTATTGTGCATAAGTGAAGTGAATGGAAAATAATACCATGGAGCATGAAATTCTGAGATGCCACAAAAACTCCCAGGAAGGTTCTAACAAGCGATCCAGCATCTTGTTAGAATATTGACTCACACGACGCTTAATATTGAAATGATCGCACGACGCTTGTAATATTATTGATTACTCGACAATGGCAGTAATAACCTGAAAGATTGATTGCCAAAAATAAAGTTAAAAAAAAGCTGTATTTTTATAAAACTCTTTGTTTACTACAATCTGTTCTATAAACAATGTAGTAAACACATATTGGAAACTATTTGTCTGAAATTGTAGTGTTATAATTTTCTAAAGGAGGTTGAATGACCTTTGTATTATTTATTCCATACAATGTTTAACTTTTTTTTCACAAGGTCAAATCGTGAGTCAGTTATTAGTTTTACAGCGTATTAATTGTTCTAATATTAAGTCTTGATCTATATAAGATTTTATAAATGTGCAGTAATAAAACTTGTACGAATTTAGCTTCATAAAACTTGACCTCAATTTTATTAAGCCCATCCTAACCACGATATCCTATAATACGCCAGTTGGCCTCGTGTCGTAAGTTGGTTTGCGATTAATATGGAGGTGGCGTGTTGAATGACATCATCTATCCATCTAGAATCAAAGTGTTGTACTATATGTTGAGGCGTCATTTTATGATAAATGCAGGAAGTATGCGGTAATGGTGACGTCATCTATAGACCCATGTTAGGTATATGAGATAAACTTATTGTAAATTGTAAAGCTTCAATGCTCTAATTACACTAGTAAACCACAGTGCATTGCCAGCTTGTGTTAGGGGGAGGCGAAATATAGAGAAGAGGAGACGAGGAGAGGTGGGCCTCCGACGTTGTTGGTGGTAGAGCCCCGCTGAAGCTATTTTTGGTTTCAGCATGAATGGGTCGGCTCCTCCGGGGTAGTACCACCCCTCTCACAGATAACCGACGTGAAATAACAGTGCTTGCATTGTTGTGTTTCGTTCGGTCAGTGAGAGAGCCGGAGGCCCACGTCCCTTCCTCTTTCCTTATTTCCCTTTCCTTCCCTTCCCCCTTCTCCCATATACAGTCTGGCAACGCACTTGCGACGTTCCTGATGTCGCTAGTGTCTATGGACGGTGGTGATCACTTAACATCGTTCGTTTGCCTCCTTTGATATAAAAAAAAATCTTCGGTTCTGTACAGCCACCAACAATAGTAATAATAAAGACTTTCATCGGACTAATAGAAACTGTATACTTCGACTAAGGGAACAGTAATGCCACACTATTATCTGTCGCAAAGCGCACAAGCTACCTAGCCGTTCCAACTCTGTCTTTAGAAGCAACAACGTATTCGTGCCTTGTCTCAGGATCATAATACTTTTAAGGGTTATTATTAACAGCTATAAGCTGCAATGAACAAAGAACATTAGTTTGTTCGCATACTTTTGTACCGTAAAAATAGGAAGTCGTCAAATTTATAATACAAGTAAATAATTTTAAAGAGAAAATTGTCTTTGTTTCCAGGCGCTGACATGTTCCTGTGTAGCGTTGCATTATCATAGCTACAATGGTGAGCCAGACATCGGTATGCTTGTCACGGGCACATTTGTCGGATATCTCATCATATTTGCTGGCGCTGCTGCAGGTATTGCTGTAATTATGATAGTTATTACGGATAGTGATGATCGATATTAGAAAAACATCGATGTTAGCATCAGTTTTTTTTTTATTGAAGCACGGCAAAGTGTCTGTACTATGCCTGATGTTAAGCATAGTACAATCCAAAAACATCGGCAACCACCGATAGAGAGATTATCCATCACCGGTCGCCGCTGTCATGCCGGCCTTAATGACGAAAGTCACCCGGTACTGGATATGCACAGGCTGATTCCGGAACGCGACACACATCGGTATAAAAGTGACGATGTACGATAAACAGCGATAGCAAAACATCGATGTTTTTGGTAGCAAATAAAACTGTAAAAAAACTAACTTTATCGGGTGTTTTCCATATTGTCAGTTCAGTTGTTGGTACAGGAGTTGGTCAGCTTTGGAAAAAAGCCTTTCTGAAAATGTCACCAATGTTTCCTTTTTACCTTAGGAAGTGCAAAAAATAACTATTCTTACGGCTTACATTATTAGTATATTACAAAATGGTATTTTTGGAAATTCTTATGGTTTTATTATCATTCCTATGTTAATTCTAATTTACTCTTAATTTCAGGTTATGTAATGCAAACTCCTTCCCATAAGCGCATTGATATCTTCTATTCGCTGGTCGGTGTTGCCTTGTTCGTTGCTAGCGGTGCTGTTATCATTGACAGGTATGTATTACTTATTAAAACTTTGGTAACTCGTCTCCTGAGATAATCCTTAAAATACGTGATTGTCGTAATTTATTCCAAAAATACACACAGTTAATTTGTGTTTAAGTACAATATAGCAATGATATTATAACTAAAATAAAAATTGAGCTATCACGGGATGCCTGGCAGGTGTGAAACATCGAAATTGTTTTGTATAAGTTATATGCATTAAGGAACAGATTACGACAGGAATTAGCTATGGCATAATGATAAGATAAAGCAATATACATTTGTTTTATAAAATAATGACTGTTTATTTATTTTATTACATAAATATTTATTTTTATTAAATATGGTGTATTTCGCGGCATTAATCAAAGGGTGCTAAGTCGTCGGCGCGTGCCGCGTAACACTAGTAGAACGAGTGGCCGAAAAAACAGTTTTAGTCTTTTGTTTATATAGATAGGGTTACTAATATTTTTAAATATTTCGTTAATAGTGCTAATTCCGTGTTTTGCGTCGCCACGCCAACAATCAGGTTTACCTTCCGCCTATAGATATTTCACACCAAAGCTGTAATAGCATTGCACTATATTATATACGTTTTATACATAGGTGGTTTTTTTATATCATAGCAGGCAAACGAACAGATAGGTCATCTGATGTTAAGTGATCACCACCGTCCATATACACCAGAGGAGTCGCAAGTGCGCTGCCAGTCTGTGTTGTGTAAAAATCCATCCATCCCTTTAAACGGAGCATGATTTACGTGTAAATATGTACTAAGAATGTATAATATTCATTTGATTGAAAGTACTAGTCAAAATTATACGAAAGCAAGAAAGCCAATTCTGGAGTTTTGTGTCTTTATATTTCAAAATGTGCTAAATGCAATTTTAATCGTTCATATAACATATTTATATTTTGATGTGAAACGTCAATATACGCGGGTAAACCAGACCGATGGCGTGGCGATGTCGTGGCGACGGCATGCGCAAGCGTCTGTGCATAATCTCTCTTGCCGTACTGAGCGCGCATACCTATAGTGTAATTTGAGATGCGTTCAGTTCGAACAATTTCACATTTGCCAGGCGTCCCTTGACGGCTCATTTTTTTTAAGACATCGAGTTTTTATATATCGAGAACAAAGTTTATAGTTTTTAAGGTCTTTAAGGATTTTTTTTATAATCTTCATATTTTACGTGCACAAAATTTGAAAATCTTTAAGGATAAAATAAAATATGAGAAATGGCTAAAATTGGATTTAACTCATAACACTGAAATTTAACGATATATTTGATTGATGACGGCGGCGTCACTTTGAGGAAATTCATAATTAAGTGTTGTATTCATAATTACTGTGCATTTTCGCTTTTTTTTTAATTTCCCGCGAAATGGAAATGCCAAATAACGTGCACTATAATATTTAACCAAGTTTTCAATACAATGAAGTATTTATAAGTAACTAGCCTCTGCCCGCAACTTCATTCGCGTGAAATAGTTACTTTGGGCTAACGCTAACACCCAGCAGAAGCTCTCTAGAGGAAAAGAAACGATTTTGAAGCATTCCTTATTGGTGCTCCGCTCCTATTGGTGTTAGCATGTTGATATATAGCCTATAAACTTTCTCGATAAATGGAATATATAACACTGAAAGATTTTTTCAAATCGGACCAGTAGTTACTGAGATTACCCCCACAACGTCACAAACACACTAATTTTCAAACTTTACCTCTTTATAATATTAGTATAGATATAATTCCTATTTTCAGATATCAACACTATGGCAAAAGTGAGTTAAAGGATAAGAATCTGGCAAAAGCATCTTTGTCTATAATAAATGGTGCTCTTTTACTCGTTGATGCTGTGCTGACGCAGCGCGGAGGTTAATCTGTGCCCACGTTTTGTTCAATATTTAAGAATATAAATAGCTTCAAGCACATTACGTAATATATCGAAGATGTCCTTATTGTTATAATATTTCGTAAAAAAATTAGTATGTCAGTCGCGTAAAGAAAAAATCTTAAATTATTATTTGAAATTTTAATAGACGTATTTCGATTTTCATCTAAAGGGTCCATAAATTACGTGAGGTGTTTTTTTAAATTTTTTGCCCCTCCCTCCTTGCCTTTTCCCTCCCCCCCTGGTGAGATGTCGTGAGATTTTATTCAACCCCCTCCCCCGACCTCCAATCTCACGTGAGATTTTTCAAAATGTGAGTTTCTTATGTAAACGCGTTGGATTGTTATTGTAAAAAGAAAAAAAAAACAAATTTGCTTCGTGCTTTTATTTACGACTAGTTCAATCAGAAAAAAAATTGCGTGATATTTGCCGAGATGCCCCCTCTCTCCAACGTTAGATTAGATGAGATTTGACTCGACCCCCTCCCCCTTAAACACCTCACGTAATTTATGGACGCCCCCAAAACTATGGATTATTTTAAGATTACTACATGTACAGTATCTTATATAATAAAGTCTGTTGTAGAATAAACAATGGAAATTATTATATAAATATGTTTTACAATCGAACGATATTAAATTCAAAAGTGCCTTTATTCTCACACTGTGAAGTATTGTTGTACCCAGAGATAGTTCTACCAAAGTTGTTCAATTTATTTTTATAATCATATTGTAATACCACGTCAAAACACTCGTAACCTTTACTATGGAGTTATTTTATAAAGCTTTTATAGTATTTACATTATTAAATACACTTTTACCTCATAAGCAGAAGCGCTAGTAGGATAATTTTAAGGAGTTCGGAATTTTGTTAAAATTTCACCACTTTTATTTGCGCCTTAATGATTCTCGTACAAAATATTATTGAACTCAAATTATTTTTATTTCTACTCACACTCGTTAAGTTTGTAAATATCATAAGTTATACAATAAATTATTGTAATAAAAATGTGACAATTAACGCCGAATATTTACATTTTTTATTTCGGTCGATGTATCGCTAAAATGCTTTTTTATAATATTTAAGATGTATTTAAATATTTCTATGCAATTTTTACACAATTAAGCATTTCATGAAATGTATACTTATTTTTTAATAAATATTACAAATTATAACGTGAATATTATTCCTACAGTTACACATAAAAATAAATATATTGTTGTATCATTTTTCCAGTGACCTCGACGATTTTTCTTGTTTGTAAATGAACTAATAGAATAAATTACACGTGAGTCCCTGCCTTAGCATAATATTTTTTGTCATTAATCAAAACCTACAAACAGCTAAGCTATAATTATGCTTCCTTAGCTTATGTAAATAAGTAAACATAAGCTTTTATAAAAAGACAGCTGTTGAAATATATAGTACAGAATTTCAATAAGTTCAGATTACATAGTCGTAAATTCGAAGTGAAATGAGATCATTGAATGTTATATATTTAGTGTATGTAACGGTTTTGTTTTCGTATATTGTACCAAAAAAAATCGCCGACGCATCATTGATGGACATGGCTGCATACATAGCAAACTTGAATTACAAACCTCACCATGTAACTTCTCTCGTATGGTGGCAAAGCAATCCGGAATATATTACAGAATTTTCAATACGTTTTCACGGTACTTTAGTAATGACACATATTCAAGATAATAACAATTCCAGAATACGTGATCTCAACAAAGCCATTGGATATAAACAAACTGTTATACTGGCTGATTCAGCTGAGGAATTTACATATTTCATGAGACTGGTAAATTTCGATTTAGTTATTCCTATTCGAGTGCTATTGGTACTAACTAAACAAGTCCACGATCTTTCTGAGATAACTCGAATTGCTTGGAATAATGATATTGCTGATATTTTAATTTTGAAACAGAATGAAGCAGGCGACGTAACCGTTTACACTTATTTTCCGTATAATAATGGCATATGTGGTGACTTTACACCAATACAATTAGATCTCGATACTAAAGATTTTTTCCCAAAAAAATTTGCCAATTTTTACGGATGTCCTATCAAAGCGACTCTTCTAGAGGTTCTGCCTTATGTGAAACTGGAAAGAATGAATAATAATATCACATCGATTGGTGGAATAGATGGTAATGTATTAATGTTTATAATTGGAAGGGTAAATGCTAGTATAAATATCGTCTCATCGAATACTCATGGTGAGATGGGTTCATACATTAATGGTACAGGGACGGGATCATTCGGAGATCTTGTTAACAGAAAAGCTGATATGTTCGCTCCAGCTGCTATTATAAATAGCAAAAGATTTCTTGTAGCGCAAGTGTCCCACGTTTATAGCACATTGGATGTATATTGGATTGCACCAAATCGACGAGAGATTTACGCGTGGGTTAAAGTGTTTTTGCCAATGTTTAGCAACATTATGCCATTGACAAGCTTGACATTTACAATATTTGTAATTTTAATCATTCTATACAAACGAATTTCCTTCCATGATACCGTTACCAAGGATAGTGTTTTCTTTCAAGCATTTATAATATTTCTTGGACAGTATGCCAAATTTGAAACCAGATCAACGGTTATCAATGCTATGTTTATGTTATGGATTTGGTTTTGTCTCATAGTGCGAATCGAATATCAAGGAGATCTCGTCGACGGATTTCATAAGAAAATCTTGGAATCACATATGAAATCATTAAATGAAGCTATAAAAGCTGTCGATGGATATGGTGGGTCGGAAATTTTTCGTGAATTTTATAAAAGTACATCTGTAGCAGAAAATTATAAACTCTTACCGTTAATAGATATCCCTCTATATATTAAAGAAATAACGGATGGAAAGAGGTTTCTATTGGCTGTAGATTTATTGATGGTTCGGTATTCTCGTGGTAATGTACAAGTTTTGGATGAACCAGTCATGCGAGCTGCAACGTGTATATACATGCGTCCAGGTTGGCCAGCATCAAAAGAAATAGATAGTTTGATTAATCGGGTAATTGAATCGGGTTTTGTAAAAAAGATTCGATATGATAACAAGCTTGAATGGTTAACTCAAGAAATTGCTGATAATAGTGACGAAGCGAAACCACTGAATATGTCCGCTTTAAGTGCATGCTTCTACAGTCTCATTGTTCTGTGGATTATAAGTTTTATTGTTTTTATTTTAGAGATTATCATTCATATTATTAAGGAAAAACGGAGGAATATGACAGGTATATAAGATATATTGTCAGGTTAATGAATATTTCGTTGGAGCTGTTGATGTATATAGGGGTATAGGAGTCGTATAATAGTTATAGCGTGGTCAAATACTCAAAATTTGGTAATAATTCTACTAAATATTTATAAATGATAGAAGCAATAACTATTTTCGTTCATAGTCTTTTTTAATATTTTCACCGTTGTCACCGTAGTGTCAAAAATTGGCGTGTATCCAATATTTTGAAAACTTTAAAAAGTCTGGAAACAATTACTCCTGTATAGAATTTAATTTTATCAAACTGATGCTGTTATGGCTTCTTCCAACTATACTGATAGATGCAATATTTAGAAATTAAATTTGAAGATCCGAGATATCTTTATCATTAAGAGTGTTAAAGTTCATATTTATAGAATCGCGAGCTAAAGAAGCTGCGTCTGACCAGTTGTTTTTTTATTTATTAGCTATGGCAATTCGAGGAAAACGGTAGAGGTATTGATTATATTCATTATCATATTTGTTGATAAATAGTTATTAGTATATTGTTTGGATAATACGTCGATCGAATTTTAAAATAGAACCCATGTTTCAGTGAAGAAAAACATTGTAATCATAGGGAATTCTCAAATATCCGTCACGCTGGATACAAACTCTAAGTTGGAAACTATCGTCTAGCACTTACATGTGTGTTTCGGAAGCTGCACTTAAAAAATATTAACTAGATCATGCACTAAACCTTAGAAGTAAACAAAATTTGTATTATATATACGCAATAATATTAGTACGCGAAATACTTTACAGAATGTGTATATTGAGAACCGTTTTAATTAGACGTTCAAATTGATTGACATTGACAATATACCAGGTGAAAGATTAGACACTCTTAGTATTCTAGGGTATGACACATCATGTTCACTTTAACACATAGAATAATTATATCAAAACAAATACTAATAAACAACAAAGAGAACCTTAGGTAGAGTTTGTTCTAAGAATTCTAAAATAATTTAAATATATCTAGATCCAATTACTGCTGATAAAACTTGCGAGTGACGATCCGGGGTTAATAACTTTCGAGAATAAAACAGATAATAAACTCTTTTGTTCGTTCATAATTCGAAAATTTATCCTTTGTTAGCTCACTTTCACTCCAGCCAACGGTCGTTACCACTGTGCTTTAACATAGATGCTTAGAGGATTGAGTAGAATGTTTATATGTTTCTAGATAATTAGTCTAAATATTAAACACCTATTTTTTAAATTGTTTTAGAACGAGAATCGAGTGCATAGTGTCCTCCATAAATATTGCTACTATCTAAACATTCACCTGATAGAATGATGATGATGTAGAAATAAATCTTCATCAAACTCTTTGACCGTTCTGAATATAAATACGCAGAACACAAGTTTAGGTATAAATTCGTGTTATATTATATGCATAACATCAAGATAACTTAAGGATAAATGAATGTCGCCTTGAGATCTCTTTAATAATATTTAACTTTGGTTTGGAGTTTTTGGCGGGATTTTAGTCCGTCATGTAGTGGATTTTAATTTTATTCATAATCTTGTGTTATTTAACTCTATATTTTGTAATTTGGTGGTGTTATATGTATGTTATACGTAATATAGTTAGTTTATTGTGCATAAGTGAAGTGAATGGAAAATAATACCACGGAGCATGAAATTCTGAGATGCCACAAAAACTCCCTGAAAGGTTGTAACAAGGGATCCACCATCTTGTTAGAATATTGATTCACACGACGCTTAATATTGAAAGGATCGCACGACGCTTGTAATATTATTGACTACGTGACAATGGCAGTAATAATCTGAAAGATAGATTGCTAAAAATAAAATTAAAAAAAAGTCTTTGTTTTGTATTGTTACGATTCTATTCTGAGCGGTCAAAGAGTAATGAAGACTAAATGGTAGAAACCTAAAGAGTTCCATTATACAATTTCTTGCGGAACAGACATGCAATTATCATTTCTATAAATATATTAAAGAACACTCTAAAATTTGTAAACCAAAATGAACTTTTATTATAGAACTATTGCATTGGTTATTTTAAGCTTGTGCCATTATTTTGTATAGCAAATAGTGGGTTAGGGTTGCCTACCATACTTTATATAAACTCGTCCTGCTTTATTTTTGATAAATATACTTTATCCTTTTGCATAAAAAGAAATTATGTAGAAATACTTTGTTTCCAATCTATACTGTGCTTTGTCGATACTCTTATACTGTAACTATACTGGATTAGGGTGCCCATTATTTACCAAGTTTTTTTTTAACGTTATTTTTGGCAATTAATCTTCCAGATTATTACTGCCATCATCACGTAGTCGATAATATTACAAGCGTCGTGCGAACACTTCAATATTGCTTCGTGTGAGTCAATATTCTAACAAGATGATGGATCCCTTGTTAGAACCTACTAGGGAGTTTTTGTGGCATTTCAGAATTTCATGCTTCGTGGTATTATTTTCTATTCACTTCACTCATGCACAATAAACTAACTAGATTACGTAAAACTCCACCAAATTTACAAAATATAGAGTCCAATAACACAAGATTATGAACAAAATATAGGATCCACTACATGACAGACTAAAATCCCGCCAAAAACTCCTTTACCAAGTTACTATTTGTTCATGTACCAGCTCCTAAAATTTTATTTTATGGTCTGAAAAAATGTTAGACCAAAAAGCCCTTAATATTCATAATTAATCGTTGCCCTTCTAGACTATACATTTTATATTTAAATTACATGAGAGTGTGTAACTTTTTACAATTAATTTTCTTTTTTTTTAACGAAATAGCTTACGGCAATGACACCAGCATAATATTATAGAAAATTGAACGCAAATGTGAAAACAAAAATGATCTCTTATAGTTTTTTGAATAATGCACTCCTTAAAAGTTATTTGAAGTGAAAGATGAATTCATTTAAATTTCCAGTTTTTAAGGTTAAAGTTTTTTTAACACTATGTTTAAGGGAATAAATAAATAAATTTGAGAAATACTTTTTTCTTCCAAATACTTTATTTTATTCCTATTTCAAAATACGAAACTTTATTTTTCTCAAAAAAAGGTGGCAACACCAAGTAGGGATAGAGTTTTCAACGTCATTCAAATATTCAGAGGGTATCACATGTGGCAGACGGCAACTCGGCCTTTTCTATCTCTATTTAGGCTATATTTATTCTCTCCAATTAATTAATCATATCACTTAAATCCCAATTAGATTGAATTCGATGAAACTTCTGTTAATAAAGTCAAACCAACTTTGCTAAACTCTATTAATTATATCCGACTGATTAATAAATTTTCAGTATTGTAGTGAATAATTTTAGGAGATGAATTTCTAGTTAATTTAATCTATACATATAATAAAAAGGTAATGGGACGAAATCTGTACATCTTTTTATATATAAATTTCTTCTGTACGTATGTCACTGAACTCCTAAACGGTTGGACCGATTATGCTGAAATTTTGTGTGCGTCTTCCGATAAAGGTTTAGATTCATAATTAGAACCGGTAGGTGGCGCTGCGGTTGAATTTTGGGTGTATTTATTTAGGCAGGCCCGCTAGTTGAATATCTATAAGAAAAAATACTTTAGGGGCATAGAATTAATGACGGAACACCTTTCTATGGTTTTTATCGGTGAAGATAAATTTAGACCTTTCAAAATATATAGAGCAACTTTTTGACTCCCATATCAAAATATTTCGCAGTAAATGGAAGATTAATAAATAATATTTGGTGAATTATTCTATGGAATAAATAAGATGAAAATTAATTTCTAAAGAGTGAAAAACTCCATCATTACATTGTATAAAACAAACTGCTCTAACGCGTGTCTCTGTTCACGATAAACTCAAAAACTACTGAACGGATTTTCTTGCGGTTTTCATCAGTAGATAAAATGATTCATGGAGAAGATTTCGGTATGTAATAGGTCAAGTTTTTTTTTAAATAATAGGGTAGGACAACGTCCTCCCTATTGGCTAGCGTTAAATGAATAGGAAAAGTGTCGTCGTTTAGGCATTGTTTAGGCATCGGAAACAATATTTTTCTTAAATGTTTTTAGGTTATGTTTCAGTATAAATAAGTCTGCTTATCTGGGGTAGTGCCCGACCCACAGAAAATCGACGTGAAGTAACAGTGCTTGCATTGTTGCGTTTCATTCGGTTAGTGAAAGCGCCGAAGGCCCACCTTTCCTCATCTTCCCTCTTCCTTCTTCCTTCTTCTTCTTCTTCCTTCCCCAAAACACAGGCTGACATCGCACTTGCGACTCCCCTGGTGTTGCTAGCGTCTATGGATAGCGTTGATCACTTAACATCAGGTGACCCGCCTGTTCGTTTGC
Source organism: Antheraea mylitta (assembly GCA_014332785.1). Taxonomy (NCBI): domain Eukaryota; kingdom Metazoa; phylum Arthropoda; class Insecta; order Lepidoptera; family Saturniidae; genus Antheraea; species Antheraea mylitta. Next base: position 336,029 of record JACEII010000131.1, read on the forward strand.
CTCCTATGATATAAAAAAAAAAAAACTAAAGAAAGATCTTTATTGAAAAGTTTATACATTTAAGTTTAAATCTAATGCTTAATTTACAAGAAGTACAGGAAAATACGGATAGCCACAAAAAACAGCTTTGTTTTATAATGCTTATTTATATATTGAATCTCTCTATACATTATTAAATTATAAATTAGAGTGCAAGCGAGCAAAGACGATCTAAGTAGACGAAACCCATTTGCCAATGAAAGGCAAATACAGGTAAACCACATTTGATGAAACCAATCTGAACTCGATTGCAAACCGTGCATAATTGAATTGAATTACGAACATCTTTGGTAAGGTAACACGACTTGTTATTGAACTTCGATTCATTTGATTAAGCATTTACTCGCGACGTCCCTTACATTAATTTACAGTTTATCTATATAAAGAATAGTATTTTTTTCACAATTTTAGGTCCTTTTTTATACTCTTGACAACGTGTATGCGAAATCTTACGATAATTGGTATAACAGTCAAGGCCTAAAAGAGGCTACAAACTCATCTTTTCATTTATTATATTACTATGTGTTAATTTTCCGTTATAGAGATAACATTAATCGATAAAAATTAAATAACTAAAGGTTAGCCGCTGTGTGTGTATCACGCAAAAAGTTTTAGATAGGTTTCGATTAGTTTTTGAAGTGAAAAGTTCTTTAGGCGTTTTGGGTAGTATTTTTGACAAGAGATAAACTTATGAATTTCCTTGATGCTCGTAAGCGTGACCGTCTGTATTCCGCTTGCTCAGCTTGCGTTAGAGTAGTGACCTAGTGACGCGTAGTAAAGCCGCCTGTGGACACCTTATATTTATATATTGTATCGTGGCTGGACAGCTCATTATGTGTTTAATTACTTAATCAACGTTATAAAAATGTGTATCATAGTTATTGCTCCCAGTGCCAAAGATGTGCAAACCAGACTAATGTTAATAGCCTCAATATGTAAATAAATTATGAAATTAAGTAATTCAGATTATATATATAATCTAATACCTTTAAACGAGCAATTCTTGTATATTTTTATATTTGTATATATTCAGGATCTCGGAAACGGCGTCATCTATTTCCGTGAAACTTAGTATGTAGGTAGTTTTGGGGACGATAAATCGATCTATCTAGATTTTATTCACCGAAAACTATTTAACTGAGATTTCAGGCAATGAAAAAATATAGGTAGAATATAAAGGTAAATTTCGCCGGCGCTGTCAAAACAAAAATACCTCAGATGGAAATCGGTTGCTTCAAAAATCCGTGTAGCCCCAGTTCGAATCCGAGTGACAGCAGAAGAGATATATTTTCTTAATATAGTTTTGTTGTAAAAAAGAGTTAATTTCATAAGGCAAACCTAAAAGTTTATTTTGATTTAAAAAGGTTTTTTAAAGAACTGGGCTAGGCTCGGTCGCCCAGGCACTAATTAATTTAATAATTCAAAAGGGAGTACAGTCATTCTATTGTTCTGAGTTTACCCTTCTTTTGGCAGTCCTTATAACTCGACTTTTTTTTCTGTTTTAGTGTAAAAAAAAACTGTAGAAGCACTACACGTTATATTTTTATCTATCAAGATATATGTGTTCTTATCGTCAATATAGTGGTGGGTCACGTGATGTTAAGTGATCACCACCGTCCATAGACACCAGCGACATCAGGAAAATCGCAAGTGCGTTGCCAGCATGTATATGGGAGAGGGGGAGGGGAAGGAAAGGGAAAGAAGGAAACCGGAAGGGAAGTGGGCCTCCGGCACTCTCACTGACAGAACGAAACACAACAATGCAAGCATTATTTCACGTCGGTTTTCTGTGACAGGGGTGGTACTATCCCGGTCGAGCCGATACATTCATGCTGAAACCAGTAATAGCTTCAGCGTGGCTCTACCACCTATCATAAATTTTTCGTCTGTTCATAAAATATATTACTAAGATAATAAACGGCGTAGGCGAAGTCACGGGAATAAGCTAGTATAATACATATAAAATAAATAAATGTATGTAAATCCTAGATAATTTTATTAGATTGTATACCGATATATAGAATAGCAACCAGTACAAATATTGTATAGTTATTATAGAGTTTCAAGAGAAATATAAAGATACATTCCATCAACAATGTTTATGTAAATGATTCCTCATAATATTATTCTCAATTTGTATACAATAGGTATTATATAGCGTTATCTCAACGGTCAGAATTTTGTATTACATCTCTTTATACGGTAAAATAAAATTGAGTTTGATGTATTTTACCATATATACACAAGACTTCTATGAATCTCATTTTTATATGTACCTCTATCTATGTATTTAAATACGTTTCATGATAATGATAGAAAGTTACTGTTAGGTTAAGTATTAGGTTTTATTTTTTTCCCTTGTCGAACTGAAATAGTTTAGAAAATTTATCCGACACAAAATACATATAGAAGTTGTCGAGGTATGTATGCTTGGTTATATATATGTTTTAATAACTTATATGAGTTTGAATATGTAGCTTAGTTTAGGTTAGCTCAGATAGGTCGCGAATCCAAAGGGCAGGCAGAAGGAGGCGGCAGTTTGACCGCCACCTCCCACCTTAACCGGATCAGGGAAGATGAGTCGGGGGGCCCCATCTTCCCATTGCACGGGTCCGGCGGACGGAGGAGGCGGCCGGTGTGTACCCGGCTGTTTCCTTATAAGACGAAACCCGGCGGCGGCACTTCTGCTGCTGGGCCAACCGCTGGGGCGGCACGATGAAGTCTATAGAGATCTCGTGCCGCCCCAACCATAGCGGAAGACGTACACCGTGGGGTTTTAGTCCGTGCGAGTCGGACATAACCCACCCTCTTCCCCGGGAGGGTGGGTATCCATAAGGGATTTCCCCACGTTAAAAAAAAAAACATATGTCGGGAATTGCATGTGTCAGGCAACAGACCAAACCGAGGTGTACCGTGAACCCTTGAGATAGTTGCCCAAATCAAATTAGCTGAGTGCCTTAAGTGCTCGCCTTAGTAATCTGGTGAACTGTTAACATCTTAAGAGGTAAATAGCGTAGTCAGTTCGAAAAAAAAAACAACATTTGCAACTGGGGCCTTAGCAGTGTACGGACGTGTAATCGGTTGTTTAAAAAAGCTATTACAGAACTCATAACATATAAAACAATTGAATAATAAAAACATTACATTAAATATAATGGCGATACATTTTCAAGTTTTGTAGGGATTTCATTACTGTAGAAAAATCTACTAATACTAATAAATCTAATACCAAACCGGCCGGTTATTCTTCGAATAGATACGACTCATATCTCACTTTAAGTTGGCAAGAGTAATATGAGCTTTAATTTTAACTAGTTTCACATAAGAATAATATATGAGACCGTTTGCTCCTAGCTCATACGTTAGCCGAGATATCTGCAGTGGCTACGATAACCATAAATCGTCAGTCCGGTGGAGACGATCTAGCTAAGCGGGACGCTATCCACGATTTTTGCATGTAACCATGCATCAGCGACTTGAAAGGAATATCTCTTGAAATCGAATTCATAATGCATCGAATCCACTATCTACACGCAAAGACAATAATTCACAATAGGCCTAACAATAATTCGTAGTAACCAGGGTGCACATTTCCATGCAAATGAATTTTGTGCCGTTATCAGGGCTACATATCTTTAATAACCATAAATCTACAAATCGTGGTGCCGGCCAATTATTTATCACGTAGAAAAAAGCATAATTCCATTTCCCGATGCGGAATCGTCTGATTTATACAGTTTTATTGAATATTTGAATTACTCGATGATATCAAAGTGTGTATTGATATAAAATAATGTTATAACGATACAAATATGTGTATATTAAGATTAAAAATCAATGTCAAAATACTCTTTCTTCAATTTCGGCCCTGAGAAGGCGCTTTTGAACGTCAAAACTACCACCGGTTCGGAAATCCAGTCATCGAGAAGAACCGGCAAGAAACTCGATTTGTTTTATCTTTTCATAATACATAACATATTTCTTGATTATTACAATATACTAGACATATAAGGTTACATTCGTTTATGGTGGGTGCACAGAGAGAGGCGTCACTTCTAGACATAACCATCATTCACATATTGATCCACCCTGTTATTAACCTTTATGTATTAAGACCAGCTTGACATAACACTTGAACTTAGTATTTGGTAAATTGGTAATGTGTTTTGGGACTTTGTTTTAAAATCTAAAATTTTACCTAAAAAACTGTTACTGGTCTTAGCCTGAATTATGAAGTGACCAATTTGTTATTGTTTTTAATAAAGTAAAGAACTTGTAGGTTCTTTAATACTGCATAGGTTTTAGCGTTCAACCACAATCCCACTCGATTTTAAATGACAATGTGTCCTAAAATGTTACTCTGTTACCAGTAAACATAGACGGGGAGACTAGCCCTCAAATGCAAGTGCTGAAACATATCTATATATATTTCGTGACAAATTTTCAATTTGAGCGTGATAGTTAGGTAAGCCCTACCACCATACTATGCTTTCAACACGATGTTTTCCTCCACCGAAAGCTCAGTCTTCTTTGTAAGGATTCAAACCTGCATCGATCGACACGGTGTCCGCGCTTGTTTGCTACTGAGTTATTATTGCTTTACTGGTACTATTTACTATTATTATTTAAAAACAACAAATAAAAAAAATATTATTGAGTTCTGAATCGTCGCTCCCGTCGTCGACCAGTATATAGTACAATACATTACAACTGAACTACGGCTATATAACGTTTGAATGCGTATTCATCAACTACATATGAAATTTCGACAAAGTTGAAAAATATGTATAAACAAAACAGGTACCTAATATTTAACGGGTTTTAGGCTTATTATAAAAAATATTTCGCAGATATAAACTGGGTAGAAGCTTGAGTTCCTGGATAATTTGGATTCACAATTGAAAACGGTCGATGTCACTGCAATCGGGTATACTAAGATTTTTCGTGTTTAAAAATGCAATTGAAACCGATAATAATTGATTTGGTGCAGGCGAAGTTGCACGGATCAGCTAATAAAAATAAAATTATATATACATAAATACTACTAATACATACACACTAAAGAAGGATCGGAATAGATTACAACATTAAATCGTTTTTGTGTTTTCTTGAAGTCGTATCTATCTCCAACTAATGGAGTGTCATTCCATGCAATTGCCTTATCCCTCATTGTAATTGGTGTACTGGTGCATATAATTAAAGTAGACGGAATTCTCCTCTATACACATTTTTGTATACACAGTTTATATCAAGGACGAATAATTATTTTAATTACTACTTTAATATCTGTGTTAACATAAAAGTTACTAAAAATTACCAGACTGACATATCTTGCCGATTTGGCACATCAACGATACAAAGTTGCAACTGTTGGATTTCTTATTTGAATTGCGATTATAGTATACGTCACCGTTATTAATATGCTACCGATACACTAATATACGATCACACCACGTCACATCCAGCGCATGCCTCATTTGTAATAGCTTCATAGCACAATGAGTGGACAATGGCGTCCGCGCGTGTTGCCGTCAATGGACACGTTGTTCTCGAAGTGAATTGTTGAGCTTCCTATACAACATTGACGATAAATCGTTCACAAACAATAGCATAGTAGGCGCACGCCTAAAAGATAGCGTACAGTAACCACACACCACCCCAAACAACGCAATATGATGTTGTCGCGGCATATTAGGATTTTTAAGTTCAATATCTGATATCACATGACAACGTACTTGTTTTCCTACCAATCTTTTCAATAGATAATCCTTGTTATAAATATATAATATATGTAATACACTGGATAACTCATTGTATTCTATTTTTTTTAATAGTAACACAGTTACAACGTAATGTACCATCGACAAACAATGTTGATCAATGAGAGAATAACAATCTATATTCGTGCGTCATTGCTATGTATATCTGTAAGCCTCTTGGTTGCTGAGTATACATAGGCAAGTATACTAGGCAAGGTCGATGCCTAAGTTGAGTTGTGACTACTTTAGCATCAGTGTAATAATTACCATTTCGGCAGAATATTTTAGTGCTAGTAACAATGCCCAGTGAAGTTGTAAATGGGCATAATGCCAATGACCAATAATCAATTTCAAAAGAAAAGAATACTACATACCAAATCATGCCACCATGATGAATGTATATAACGGTCGGTGATCGCTATCTATTCCGACTCTATTATATGATATGAATGTTCAAAACTTCCAAAAGGTTCTATTATTAGGGAACTCAATGAAACGTAACCGTACCGCAAGACGTATGTAATCGGAGAAGCAGGTACAACATGACAGCTTAAAACAACTTATAAAAATATTACATTATATATATCTAGAACCTACATACACATCGAACGACATCAAAATAACAAACCAATATGAAGTGGCGTGATGTAGTGTATCCTTAGTGTATGTCTAGCTTAACGCTGAACCATTGGACATGAATAAATCAATCGGTTTACTAACGCGAACCATGCCGTATGGACAAGCGGGTAGTACGTTAAAATAATGCTTGACGTATTGGAAAAGAAAGTGTAGGCTCCAACGCACTGCATCGGGTACCTTATAGATAATAGTATATTTTACGTACTGTGAAAAACTTTGTAGGATGAAAATCATTACTTCTACGTTCGATTTTAAAGTTGTTAATAACTAATATGAATATATTTTAGATTTACGTATAATGACCACAAACGATTACACATATGTCGCTCTTTTACGATCTAAAGATGCTCCGTGAAAGAGAAAAACACGTGTGGTCATTACATGTTAATCTGCAACATATACTAATTAATTATATTTTGCAACTACATACCAACAGTGTTGCTGTAGTCTGGTGAAGCTGTTAAGATCTTGCTAGATCAATAGCGTAGTTAGTTCGAGAAAAAAAAAAACAGTGTCAACCGCCGATATGTTGTACCTGACGGGACGCGTTTTAAATGGTCTCTTCCTTTAGTTACTATTATTTTGCTTTGTTTATTGTTTAATTAATATATCGTATACATTTTACATATATAAAACACCAAAAAGACGAAATTACTAAATTAAATATAACTTCTTTTCTACCTCCTATCCATACATATAATAAAAGGATAACGGACGAAATCTGCACATTACATACTTTAAAGAAAAAATAGTCTTTGCTTAGAAACAAGGACAAAATATATTTCCAAGGTTTTTAAAAATTTTGTCTGTATGTCTAGATAAATAGTGTTAGGTTTTATATCAAAGCTGCAGAGAATATTATGAATTATCCGGATCGTAGGTTCAAATGATGGTTGAACAAGCGAGTTTCGATGTCTAAAAGCTTACTATAGGGTGGATCAATATGTGAACAATTTTGTTGTCTGGAACTAAAGTCTTGTTTTGTTTTTTTTCTCACTGTGCATTCGTCAAAATTGAAGGTAGCTATAATGCTATTAAAATATATACGATATACAACTAGATTCCGTAGTGCCATGCCGCGTCTCAGAGAACAAAATCGTTCACAACGGCTGAGGCCAATATAATTCTATGGTTTTATTAATCACCATTTATAAATGAAATTTCACGTGGACGTCGTCGGGGTAGTGCTAGTTATAATATGTAGGTATATAAGATATTTCTCATCCACTTGTAATGTTAATGATGGCTTACCTTATGAACTAGGTACACTAAAAGCATGGGCGACGAAATTATATATTTTTTCTATATGTAAAATAAATACGTTAGATTAATTGAATATTCAAATGACATTGAATATTCAACTTAATACAATTAATTCATTGTCTTTGGAAAGTAATAACACAGAATACTGTAGGTTTTACACTCACTGGAGTTTCGCAACTCTTTACTACATGAACTACAAGTTGGACACTCCAACGTTCTGTTTTCGAAAATGTTTGTCTGTGTCTGATAGAAGCTTCGAGAAATTTCAATCGATAAGGAACGTCCGATGCAACTCAAGCTTCTAATAGAGTATGATTATGGAGATGTCCATGAATATTAAAAGTTTTAATGTTTATTGCGGACATATAAAACACTGTTTTTGGAGAATTTTTAATTATTGATTATGGGTCATCAACATTATAGTGAATCTGTTCTATTATACCAATAACATTTTTATAATAAAATTAAATGCCATTTCATTAATATATCGAATATTAAACTTATATAATAAATATAAAAAAACATCTTAAAATAATGTAAACTAAACAAAGAAGTTTAATTGAACGTAAATAAAAGTAAGAGAAATTAAAAGTAATCATCGAAATAATTCAAGAAGGTAACTAAAATGTAAATAATATACTAAAACTAAATTAATTAAATAACGTTATATGTTCTTAAACTTTATAATCAAAATTCAACTTTCTTAGGATTAATTAATACTATTTGATATTTGATTGAAGAAGGCGTTACGTTGCGGAAATCCATCATTGAATACTAAGGTGGATGCTACTTTGCACTTCCGCCTGGAATTGATTGACCACTACTACTAGCGGGCGCCCGCTTGCAACGGAATAGTCAACATCGATCTGATGATGCTCCGTGACGGAGCGAAATACGTTTAGACGTAGTAGTGGTCAATCAATTCCAGGCGGAAGTGCAAAGTAGCATCCACCTTAGTATTCAATACTATTTGATTTAATTTATTTATTAAATTACCCTATACATAAACCATTATGATTAGGTATTTTAAAAGAAATGTCCTAAAGTAAATATTCAAATTTTAGTACAGTGCAAGTTGTCTCTATAAAATATGATAACATAAAATTTTTAATAAATACTAAATTAATTAAAAAGTAGATATTACGTTAAAACATTGCTAAACTAGTTATTTTGGGAATTAATACTTTTATATGAAGTAAAAATATATGGTTTTAAAATACTTACTTTTAATACAACAATTTCCTCATTTGTTTCTGTGGAAATAATATAAGAGTAATATTACAACAGAAGACTGAAAACTTATTAAGGCTCCGAACAAATTAAGCGCGAAAATCACCAATCGTACCGTTGCAAAAATAAACCAAATTACTGGTAACTTTCGCCAACTGTCGTCGAAATTCTCGACAAACTCTTTGGGCTCAATAGCCGTCTTTTAATAATTATTAAAATAAAACATTTTACAGCATTCTCCTGCTTGATTTACGATAATGTTTGTAGTTCAGATATAAATTATATCTAATAGCTATACTATTAAAATAATTCGACTTTAACGGTGTTATTACAGAAAAGTTAAATACGTGCTTTAAAAAGGTTACATACTAAATGCGTCGCACTCGCCCGAGGCAAGTTCGCGTTATCCTTTTTTCGCAAGTCTAACCTAACGTAACCAAAGCGAGACAAAAAAGCAAGATGGCGAACATTTAGCAAGCGCGGTGCATTTAAAACGTAACCTTTTAGAGCAAGTATTTAATACGCATTTAACTTTTTTGTAATAACACCGTCAATGTTTCCATTTACCATAGCTGTATAATGTTACCGAATGCATTCATATACCTTTTATTGTTATACTATTGTATATATGATGCCTTAATAAATACAATGCCAGCATATTCAACTGCTATTGTTTATGGATTTGGTATCTGGTTTATGGTATTTTTGGCAGGATATAAATTTAAAATTTCACGTTATAACATGCTACGTATGCATGAAGGCTTGCGTCAGACTAGCGATACATATCTAGATAGCATATGGGCCTGTGTGCATGTAATAATCATATTTTGTTGCTCATCATACGTTTGATTCATTAATAGACTTTATAAAAATGCATCTAATTATTGCTCCGAGCGCCAATAGATTGGAAAACGACTGTAATATTAATAACTTCAATAAACAAATTTTGAAATATAATTATTGTCATTCACGCTATAATCAATATGAAAACTAAAAGAGAACACTTTTATTTCATTATTTTGAGTTTTCACTACTGTCGGTAGTCCTCATAATTAATTTGAATTCATAATCAATGAATTCATTATTAATTTAAAAATTGCCGTGATTTTTTTATTTATATAAATAATAAGAAACGTATACAGAACCGCAGACAGCTAGTTTGTTTATACAGTTGACTACAAAATACAGGCTCAAAGTTGACCTCTTTTCTCATTTGACCTATGATACCTATTTTGTTTATAGCATGTAGAAGATATTGAGGTGTTTGATGTTGCAGCATTAGCGGCCTATGATATTTGATAAAATTAATTACTTATTTATTTAATTTAATTAGTCTTTGATCATCATACATATGTGGTACAGATGTATGATGCAATATCGAGAATGTATTTGTAAATATATGTAGAGTCCAAATCAGTGAAGGCTATTAATTTTTTTAGAACGTTGATTTAAAATGTAATAATATCTATATAAGAATGTTGACTACAGTGCCTAATAAGGAATATTGTACTTTCTGATCTGTGTTATTAATAATATTTTAACAAAGGTTTACTCACTGCACTCCAGATCTTGAAAATGCACAATTAAAACACAGCTATTATGATTAGTGATAATTTTTTTTTGGTTATGCTTACGGTCTCGTGTATGTTTGGTTATTATTGATTGCAGTAGAAGCTATAGAGTTTTTATGTAAACGGTTTTCTGAAGGGCTGTATGAATCATATAAAATATTAGAACAATCACATCTGATTGCTAAATGGCTATGTCGTCTAAGATGGTAAACAGGCTAAAACAGAGGAGCGATTGGATCTCAGCTGCCGGAAGATACTTGTAGGTACCTTTCAATTAGAGGCTATCCAGACGCATTTACACAAAGCCCTAATACCATGTTAAATATATTTCTTCATAGAAAATTCCATCTCATATGCAAGCATTGGAACCAATATCGACCAACACGAAATTCTAACTCGCTTACCACTGAGCCATTATCGTCATTTGGAACAGTTAAAAATAATATAATCATCATCAGCTTGTATGAGATCCACCACAAGGCTATAGCCCTCTTCCCGAAGGAAGCTATAGACCTCGCTAATCACCGAGCCATTATCATCAAGTTATGTTGTTGGTACAGTTTAAAAAAATATAATAATCACCAGCCTGTAAGAGATTCACTGCAGGGCCTCTTCCCAAAGGACTATAGACATAATCACCAAACCAGCTCACGACGTATTGGTGATTTCAAACTTCGAGAGATCCACAGTTCTATGTTTTCCCACATACAATAATACTACAAGAATATATCTCAGGTTCAGGTTTCCTCAAGTTGTTTTCCTTCACCGACAGCCAATACTATTGTTACCATTTTAAATTAGGAAAGTACGCGAATTTCGAAAAATTCATTGGTATATACCGAGGTGCGAACCTGCGGACATAACACAACAATGATATATCACCAGTCAAACCACAAGACGACTACGAGTAGTACCTAAATGAAATGAAAATGAATTATATCAACTCACTTAATGTTTTTATAGATACCGAAATTAAATTATACACAATTATATGCGAAAGTTTTACGATGATTACAAAGTATATAATACATCGTCGGCTATCAATATACAAGGTTGCCTCAACTTCAGTATCTTAACTCTACCCTCCCAATACGTTCTTGATAATTTAAAGGATGTCCGTAAAGACTTTGAAAAACTGCATTTTGTAAAAGACTGGTATGATCTAAATACTAGAAACTATAATAAACCTTTTTCAGACTTAGTAAAACCAGTAATAGTTTTTTAGGTAACAGTATTAGGCTTTACATTAAAGTCCCAAAGGATATTACCGATTTGCCAGATTGTGACTTTAAGCGCCACGTCAAGTGAGTTTTAATGTCAAAAGGCTATTACAGAGTGGATCAATATGTGAACGATGGTGATGTCTGAAATTGAGTCCTCTCTGTGCATCCACTAAAAACGATTATAATGCATGTATGGGGAACGTATATATTAAAAAATATACCCGATCGAGTTTCTTGCCGGTTCTTCTCGATTACTAGGTTGTTTTCCAAATTTTGGTAGTTTTGACGTAAATACGCGTCTTATTAGGGGCTAAACTGTATATTTTTCATTTGACTGTTACAATCATTATAATATTGAAAACAATGTATTGTATTCAAATCTAATCACTTTTAAACTAAAACCGAACGGGAACACAATTTACTTATAAGTATATTTAATAAGCAACAAATCTTGCCTAAAACGATAAAATGTTATATCAAATATCCGCACTATTCATATTCCAGTTTTTATGGGGGACGGACGTATCTTGTTTTGTCGTGGGTTTTATGCGATCTTTATGTGACGTCGTCACAGGAACACTGACCCGACAAATTCATATTGTAACGTCTATTTATGTAATTTGTCTTATAAGTTTTCCTTGTTTCCATAACTTATACATATCGCCGTCCAAAGTAAAAAAGGGTTGCATCTATAACTTTTGGAATATTGAGTTTGATATATATATATATATTTACGTCATAGGAGGCAAACGAACAAGTGGGTCACCTGATGTCAAGTGATCGCCATCGTCCATGGACACTTGCCACACCAGGGGAGTCACAGGTGCACTGCCAACCTGTGTTTGGGAGAAGGGGTATAAGGGAGAGGGGAAGGGAGGTGGACCACCAACGCTCTCACTGACCGAATGAAACGCAACAATGCAAGTACTTCCCCGGGTGAACCGACCAATTCATGCTATGCCCAGTAATAGCTTCGGCGTGGCTCTACCACCTACAAAATTATTCAAAAATCAAGGAAAAAGGGTGTACCTAGTAATATTTTGTGTTAAACTTACCTTGCTAAAGGCGCAGACTACAGGCTTTTCACCGATTTGTGTTTTTATTACTGTTTCGTGTTCCTGTAGCAGTAGTACTATTAATTTTAGAATCAGAAACAATTTAACAAAAACAACAACTTCTATACAGGAACATACTATTGCATTAGTTTAAAAAAATGACAAATAAATAAATATAAATTTGCAAACAGCGAAAACGTTACCTAAAGTTCATATTCGTTAACATAAGAATCAGTAGTTGATTTCTTGAAATCGCTCTTACCTTTGTAAGATCCATAGCTTCAGATCAAGACTTATTCCAGAAGTTATATAGCATGTATCATTTACTTTATGGGACTCGAAATTTAGTCCTTTTATTGGTCATTCCGTGTTATAGGCTTAGTAAGAACAGTAATAGTTTTTGTAGGTTATAATATAGGTTTTATAACAAAGTCCCAAAGCTGATTTGCCGGATAGTGAGTTTAAGGAACATATCAAACTGGTTTTAATGTATAAAGGATATTATACATTATATGTGGGATCAATATGTTAGCGATGAAGACGTCTGGAAATGACAACCCCTCTGTGTGTTTGGGCAAAAACGAATTAATTATTGTAAGCTTTGTTATTTTATTTCCTCTAGATATATTTTTATAATTAAATTCGTGAAAAGATTAGCATTAATTCATATGTCGTAATGGAATAGAATAATAATTAATATGTTTAGAAACTGGTCAGTAAGAAACTATTTGAATTTTAGAAAAATACTGTCAGTCTTTCCTCTTGTCATTGTTTAATTCGCTCTTGGAGTGTTTTTTCATGAGATGGCTTTTCTGATGTTGAATATATATAATAAGTTTAAAAAGGATGAAGTAGTTTCATCTAATGAAGAATTGATACACTTCAGAGTAGTATTCCTATTACTATCTAATAACAATGTAACTTCGTAAAATTATGTGTTATTTATGATGAAAAGACACAGCAGATCGATTGTTGTCCGAACCGGTGATAGTTTTCACGTACACAAGTGACTAATCATGAAAAAACAGTGATTAATGAAGTCATCTTGATTTATTGAATACGTTTACTTATTTACCTATCTCTCGTACTTTCACGTCGTCGTCATTAAGATTACAACACTTTGATAGAGTGGACCGACTTTAATGTAACAAAGAGTAAGTTATTCTCGGAGATATGCTTTATGATTCTCTTATTGTTTTATTGTAAACCCAGCACTTTAGATGTGATGCGTGTTCATACAAACATGTTCGTACCAAGTTCGAAGACACCCATACTTAGTACTATTAGGAAAATCCTATATTTTATAACATTTCTACATACAAAACGCAGATAAACGAGCATACAATTTTTCCATCCAAGTGCACATAATCCTGATAATTGTTACGAATGTATATACAGTATGTATATTTTGGCACGTTCTGTGAAGCCTTAATGGTGGGTAGGATTCCAATTGAATATATGAGGTATCATTAATATTATCTTAATTGTGGTTATACTATTTAAGTATGACGGCCGTATATAAAAAAGGAACAAATTTTAAAAGTACAACTTTTTATTTATCTACTTAATACATAACCGAACAACTCGTTCATTAATATACAGTCCTTGTTAATATTTTTGGCCACTTTGAACGTAGACGTAAGTTCGGGCTTGCTCGTAATATTATATTAGCCTCTGCCCGCGACTTCGCGTGGAATAGTTACTTTGTCCTAACGTAAACACGCAGCGGAAGCTCTCAAGAGGGAAAAGGGCCATTTTGTAACATTCTTCATTGATGCTCCGCTCTTATTGATCAGTACTTATTGATCTCAGTACTGATAACCTTCCTTTGTAAATGAGCTATACAACATTGAAAGAATTTTTCAAATCCGACCAGTAGTTCCTGAGATTACCCTCTACACCGTCACTCACAACGTTACAAACTCACAAAGTTCACCTCTTTATATTATTAGTATGGATAATCAAGAGTTTAAAACAATACATAGCAAAAATTTTGTTACAGGAGTCTATAATTGGTATTATCCTTGAGTAGTCTCAATGTCATACATGTAATGTAATAGGTATTTTCTTTTACTTTTGTGTTCTATGCTTTAGACCGGTCAAAAAGTTTGACTCAGACTGTAACTAAAAATATTCAATGTTTTTCGCAGCTCTCGTAGGTGTCCAGTAGGTAGTAGAGCCACGCTAAAGCTAATATTGGTGTCAGCATGAATGGATCGGCTCGCCCGGGGTAGTACCACTTTCTCACAGAAAACCGACGTGAAGTAACAGTGCTTCCATTGTTGCGTTTCTTTCGGTCAGTGAGAGCACCGGAGACCCATCTCCCCTCCCCTCTCCTCTCCCTTCCCCTCTCCTCTACCTTCCCGTCTCCTCTAACCCCTCTCCCTTTCTCTCCATTCCCCCAAACACAGGTTGGCAACGCACCTGCGTCTCCTCTGGGGTTGCTAGTGTCTATGGACGGCGATGATCGCTTAACAAGAGGTGACCCGCATGTTCATTTGCCTCCTATATGATATATAAAAAGCCCACTTCCCTTCCCTTCATCCCTTCCCTCCTCTCCTCCTTACCCTTTCCCTCCAAATACAGTCTGGCAACGCACTTGCGACTCCACTGGTGTTGTTGCAAGTGTCTATGGAAGGCGGTGATCACTTAACAACAGGTGACCCGTCTGTTCGTTTGCCACCTCTAACATAAAAAAAGTCCTTTCTCTGTTTTTAATAATATGGAGTAGCTGAATAAAACAGTTTTCAATTATCACATAACATTTAATTCATAAACAACCAACAGAAACACACAAATCATCACAATTTCACTATTCAACAGTTTAAAGATTATTTTCTTTAAATTTCATAATATTATTTTAGGTACGTCTTTGGCAAGTCGACTCTAATGAAACACATACCGACTCAAGTAAGATCTCACACGAGTAAATTTGACTTTAAATAACTATTTATAAGTAGGTAGAATTATAGAAATTTATCTAAATTAATAAATAAATATTAATTACTTCACGTTGCCTATGAGTTATATATGAAGCTATTTAGATCAAAATTAAATCAAATTTCCTTACGACTCCCACATAGACTTACTAAATACCTTGTTATAATTTTAAAATAAATAAATGCAATATTATATATTGCAATATCATAGCTACCAGATTCATTTTATTTTAATCTTATTTAAATCGCACTAAAAGCAAAATAACAGGTAACAAGCTGTTAGCATAGTTGGGACACAGTTTTACGCTAAAATTAAGTAATAAATGTATGAATAATATTTATCTACTTAGTAAAATTATAGCATTAAATGCATAGATATATAAAACTCAAGATGCACTGTTATCGTCTCAAAACCGTCCGCATAAATTGAGCGCAACATTGAAAATTCTGTACTCACTGCACTGCACACTTCAAATAGTCTCTCGTCACTTGCGTCTTTGGATTTATTGTACACTGCTTTGTAAAAACAACTTTAAATAGTTCGCATATGGTTGTATATGCAAAAACATAGGTTTATAGTATAGGTATAACATAACTACTTAGGTACATCGGTGAGTCTTTAGTGACGGTTTTGAACGTTACTTTTAAACGATACTGTACATCTTGAGTTTTATATATCAATGATTATATGAGACAACTTTACACAAGACAGGTGTAATTCATTTGATATATGACAAAGTAAATTCTTACTTAAGAATATATGTCAATATATATTAAGTAATTGTCGAATAGTAATTTCAGCCTTTTACTTACATACAATACAATAAAACAAAATTAATATACAATCAAACATACACTCCATCTCGATAATTCATTGCAAACAAGTAGATAATTTTCGTTCATACATTTCCAATGCATTGCTCTAGCCTCTAAGTTAAATAAAATTACGAAGACTTATGTAAATGTAAATGATCTGAGAATATGTTGCTCAAAAATGTTAACTAATGATATGTCCCTTCTTGAGCGTTATGGTAACAGATTCACAATTTAAAAAAAAATTGCAACTTAACTCGAAATTACTCTTACAAATAAAATGTCATCCTATAAATGTATCAATTTTTTTTTTCTCAAAATATACACAAAAATAATATATTAATAACGTAACTCATAAATACTGTTAAATTTTTCTACTGTCGTTTACGACAAAATTAAAAATTAAAAAACGAAACGAAGACAAAAAACAACTCTATTTTTTTGGCATAAAATGGCTTAACATCTTTCAGTGGAATGGTTATGATATCTTCAGCATTTGATATATATAATTCACATTCATTTGGACAATCTTTGGCACTAAAATCTTATATCTAAAAGTCTTGAATAGAACCAAAGATAGTATATTTTTACATTAATTACGCCTCTTATATGCTAATTCTTAAGTCACGGATTATGAGAGAGTTCGACGGGACACGTTATATTTGTCTGAAGAGATTTATTGGCGCTATTGTTTTGTAGGCACGAATTTTATGAATACACATTAGCACCTGATGCACCCTGGACATAAAATAACTTCCATTAGCTGACCCTCGACACGGCAAAAAACTTAGTTCGACCAGCAACTCACCAACACTAACACTGCTTTCTCCTTGTCTACAGTTACACACATCAACTGTTACAACTCTTGAATTCTGTAATATTAACGGTCATACAAAATCGTTCACTTCATCTAGTAACGGATTGTTAGCCTTTTCGACACATTTTCTGATAGCGTCTAGAATTATCACAATTCGTCGATCGAGAGCTGCTAGGTGCGGTTCCCATAGAATAGGTGATACAGGGTCAGCATTCATAGACTCGCGTATATACTTCGAGAGTGGGATGCCGGTGTGGAATCTAGAAACAATGAAACGATCATCTCTCAGTAAATGTAGATCGATGTAGATTTGAATAATTCTGAGGTTTTTTTTATATCATAGGTGACAAACGAACAGGTAGCTCACTTGATGTTATGTGATCGCCACCGTCCATAGTCACCAGAGGAGTCGCGAGTGCGTTGCCAGCCTGCGTTGCTGGGAAGAGGAAGGTAGAAGGGGAAAGGGGGAAGGTGGGTCTCCGGCGCTGTCACTAAACGAAACGTAACAATACAAGCACTATTACTACACGTGGGTGCTTCTGTGGGTCGGATAGTACTACCTCGGACGAGCGAACCCATTCATGCTGAAACCAGTTATAGCTTCAGTGTGGCTCTACCACCGTCTAAAAATGAAGGAAATGAAGCAAAATATTGTAATGAAACCATGATGGAATGGGTTTTGTTCTAAAAGCGACTGGCTGGTCACTTTCAACTTGGGTCTTTAGGTGTGTTTCATTAGCTGTCCTTGAGAGCCAGTTTTTTACGGTTTAGCGTGTATCTAAATACCATATCATCATTTAACATTAGATAAAACCAATAAAGTATATGAAAAAAAGAACAAACAAATACATATATGTTCGAAGGAAACATTTTTTCCGACCAAGAATAATACATCATAATTTAATTTAACTTTATACCTATATTAAACAAAGCTATAATAATCTATACTAATATTATAAAGAGGTAAAGTTTGTGAGTTTGTGACGTTGTAAATTGTGAATTGTGACGTTGTAGGGGGTTATCTCAGGAACTACTGATCCGATTTGAATAATTCTGTCAGTGTTATATAGCTCATTCATCGAGAATGGTTATAGGCTATATATCATCACGCTAAGACCAACAGGAGCGGATCACAGACGAAAAATGTTTTAAAATCAGGATGTTTTTTCCTTTTGAAAACGCGAACGAAGTCGCGGGCAGGGGTTAGTTAGATATATACAGAATCGGATTAAAGAAAAACAACAGGATATTCATATACAACATATATTCTAAACTGATTTAAACGATAGAAAATAAAACTCGAAGAAACAAAACAATCAAATGCACTTTCAATGGAGCTCTCACTTTTATATCTTTATGCAAAATTATTTGGGGCTTCGTAAATATAAGGCACTTCTTACTTAAATTCTCATGCAAAACGAATAAAATAAATAATAAACAGTAACTAACTTGAGCAATGTAGCTAATGTAGTGTGCCTCACTATACAGCATTGAAGCAAGGGCGCCAATATACTCAGCTCATCATGAAAGGCTTTCCCAAAAGCACGGCCTTGATCCAGATGTAACGTAAACGTCTCATTCCCGAACATCCTGTAAGAATTATATTCTATATTCGTATGATTACCTAAAAACAGGATAAGTAACTTTTAATGTAATAGTAATTCCTGGATGCACAATCCCCAAGATGATATATCGACGGAAGAAAGCAGAATTGTCGTAACTTGCAAAAACCCAACTTTACATCAGAGCCAAAAAAACTATTTCAAAACTTCAATTTTTTTGTGTGTAGTGTTAAAACTAGGCAAAAAATCAAGGTCGTATCTATGAAAAATTGAATAGTAGGAACAAGACCCAGACCATTTGAAGCGGTATTATTGAATACAAGAATATAGTAAAAAGTGATTTAGGCCAAAATGCAAGTTACGACATATCCGCTTTCTCCTATCGATATGTGAAACTCAAGTACATCTGCTATTGGGTAATGTTTGGTCACAATAAATATTGTGTTATTATTTTACAATTAGAACCAAATAGTATAAACAAATAAATCTACCCACTGAACCGAGAAACTATACCATTGCTTGGTTATTATTTTAACTCCATTTTTATTAAGTTAATAACTAACTGAAACCGTTAATCGATTAATAATATTTTTAAAATTTTACTTTGAAATCAAAATAGTTAACACTGAACACGTATAAGACTAATTGAATTTCGCAACCTGGCTGTTTGCAACCATAACAAAATCGTCAATATATATAGGTATATATGTATAGGATATACATTGAATTAGAGACGTGCGGTCATTATTTTTTAAATAGAATTAAGTTCCATCTTTTGATTATCATTAAAAAAAATACACTCAAACCGACCATAAATAAGGAAAGGTTACACGTTTCTTTAAGTATGGTTGTAGCACCACAGGCTTTCCTCCCATATGACAACCCGAAAGGAAGCAAGGTATGGTTTATCGGATGGTTAAGCTTAGTATGATTTTTTCACCTTTTTTTAAGCCATAAAGTTACTTGTAGATTTTTTTTATTAAATTGGTTTCCCTGTAGAAACAATTATTTTTCTTGAAGTTATTGAACAATCATACAGGATTTTTAAACAGTTTTCGGTTGCCTGATTTATATGTAAATTTAAAAAAAATATACAAACTTGAATGTTTCGTAATGATGCCTGTCCATGTTCCCAGTTAGAAAGTCGAATATAGACATGTCCATGAGATCCAAAAGTCTCCGGCCCGAGTCATAAGGCGGAGTTGTTCGGACCTACAACAAAAATTTGCACTATTTTTTTTTATATTCTATCTATAAGTAAATTAACTATATGTCATTCTATACTTCCAAAACCAGTTGTAGTGTACGCGTTAATACTAGAAGTAACGATTGTTACAACAACCAACACTGTAATGCATTATTCCAACGTAATGGAAAACAAATTATAAAAGACTATGTTGTTGATTATCATTTTCTATTATTATTAGTGACAATAAAAATCCTCACCCAATGATATTTCACTGCATGAGCAAGTAAGCATTATACAACAATCGGTAAGTGTGAAAGGGAGAGTTTTTCACGTTATTCACTCTCAAAGTCACGATACGACCAACGAATATTAAATTAATTATCGAAACATTGCTTCATATTACAATACAGTAAATTACTCTATATCAGAATAACTGACAACAGATGACAACGTTTATTTTAAGATAGCATAAGTAATTGCTGATATACAGTCATTATTGCTATTTGTAGATGATACACAAATAGAAGTAATTATTTAATATATTGACTTTTATGTTAACGGTTACTGATAAATTATACATATATAATATCACACAAGAAAAATAAGGATTACATATTTACGCAAATAAACATGATGATATCGGCATCGCTACTAATATTATTAATGCGGTTGAGTTTGTGTGTTTTTTACGCTTGCAAAAGTTAATTCTTAACCAATCATCTGGAAATTTTGTATGCTTATAGTCAGGGCTATAGAAAAGTATATAGAGAACCTATGATCTAGTAAAAATGTACTGCATCTTACGGATACATTAAATCTACACTAACGTGAGGAAGACATGAGGAAAAAGTAGTGGTATAATTTAATTTAATTACAAAATAAATTAAGGTCTAGAAAATATTTAAGAAAAAATCTTTTATGGAAATGTGTGAAAAAGAGTAATCGCATTTTCTTGTCAGATGTTATTTATTATTTATTTATTTATTTATTATATCAAAGGAGGCAAACGAACTGGTGGGTCACGTGATGTTAAGTGATCACCACCGTCCATAGACACTAGCGACATCAGGGACGTCGCAAGTGCGTTGCCAGCCTGTATATGGGAGAAGGGGGAGGGGAAGGAAAGGGAAAGAAGGAAAGAGGAAGGGACGTGGGTCTCCGGCTCTCTCACTGACCGAACGAAACACAACAATGCAAGCACTGTTATTTCACGTCGGTTATCTGTGAGAGGGGTGGTACTACCCCGGACTATGACGGACGTTTTGAAATTCGCCTATTGATTTTTTTAGATTCTTGTGTATTGTCATCAGGAATGAAAAGCCATTGTAAAATCGTAGGTCGAAGGAAACGGGTTCTAATTCATCTTGCAAGATTAGACCTAAACAAATATTGTAATTTTTTTTTTATATCATAGGAGGCAAACGAACAGAGGGGTCACCTGATGTTAGGTGATCACCACCGTCCATAGACACTTGCAACAACCAGGGGAGTCACAAGTGCGTTGCCAGCCTGTGTCTGGGAGAAGGGCGGGGGGGACACGAAGGGAAGGCTAAATAAAAGCTTATAGTAATAATAAAAAAGTGAACAAGTTTATATATCACTTATTTGGAGTTAAATTATTAATTAAATGTTAATTACCGTATCACAGTAGTCAGACTGTACTTCCCACTGCGCCTTGCGTCGCTTATGGTACGACCTTCTCCACGGATGACGCCATACCTGTAAAAGACAAAAATCTATACATATAATAAAAATATAAATGTAACATGTTTGTAATTTTACGATTTTCATGAAAAAAGTTTTTGTAGGTGTCTATAAATAAGTAGTAAAATACATTTCAATTTTTAGAAATGTCTATTTGCCTGTTTGTTTGTATGAAACACGCATATCTGCTAAAGTATAGGGTTCACAATAAATCATAAAGAATGTCTTCAGGAGTAACTTAATCTTTGTTTCATTAAAATTGGTCCACTCTATCAGAAGTTATTGTAATTTGATTGACGCCAGGAGTTAAGTACGACAGAAGAATGTAATATTATAAAGCTAGAGGGTTTGTTTGTATAGTAGGTTGAACGCGCTAACCTCAGGAATTATTGGTCCTATTTTAAAAATTATTTCAGTGTTATATAGATCATTTATCACTCACCTTTCTCTCAGCTATATCAGAGGAAGGTAAAAACGCAGCGAAACTGCCCTCAAGCATGTCAGGATTGCCACAAATCGCGTGACCAGTGTCGCAGTAATAGGAACACTTCCCATGAAAACAGAAATTGTTAGCAGGCGACACGAAGAAGGTCTTCAGTATATCCCCTTCAGTCACGTCGTAAATTTCTGTCGTCATGTTGAGAACTCTACCCACGACCGGCATAGCTCGACGGAAACCCAGTATCCTGGATAAGATTCATTTAGTTAACGATCCTATTCTCGTGCGTTATTCATTGTCCAATCTACTTAATCTCCGTGTAGATCAACATACTACAAATAAAATGTATGTAGAGGTGAGACATTTTGTGAAGTATTTTAATCTTTCATTACATATATGCGTTTGTATATTTATATAAATGATGTCACAATACATTATCTTCGTACAATACTACCAGTTTACGCAACAAACGTCGAGATAGCACGTTTTCTTCCAAGTTACTTGAAACTTATCGTTATATTCTGACCACTTGTAATAATAACTTTATAAAAAAATATAGCATATATAGTTTATATTATAACATACTTTATTACTATAAAGTTTCCTCGAAATCCTTTTCAGAGTTTTTGCGTGACAAGTAGCCATTGTCCTCACAAACTTTTGATAATTTTAGGGATGGACAGAGGAGTTTATTAAGGTTTAAAAAAAAGAAAAAAAAAATGTTATATGATGAGCCTTTCACTAAGCCCAACTCTCTATGTCATTTGGACCTACAGTTATCATTTTTGCATTAAATAAATAAATTAAGAAGAATTAACTAATTAATCCCTAAAAACCAGTCCTTTTCCTGAATGCAATGCGAAAGCATAATAAATTAACAAACTCACATATTAATAATATTAGTGAAGAAACTGTAACTGATATTATTCAATGTTTAAAGATCATGTTACTTTTAACAAGATTGCTAAAAAGACTCTTTCATTGAAAATTTCAATTTGCCAATTATAATATAATAAAGAAATCTATTTGCCTTACTTATATTGACAATAAAAGGTCTATTATAAAAGACCGATGCATATACAAATTAAATAATATTGTGAACGAAACGTAATATTAATTAGATAAGGTCTCACCTGTCCAAGTGAAATGCGGCTATTTCGGCATTGTGGCGTTCATAATCGGAGAAATAGAAATGATTTGGCAACGTCTGAACGTCTCGAGCGAATCTGTGATAAAACGAATCCGAATTAATTTATTTAATACATGATATGAAAAAAATGTGGGTGTGTCCTTATGTACACGCGTTAGAAATTATACTTCTTTGGCGTAACAAGATAAAAATCTTTTCAAAATTTTTATCTCTCGCCTTATTCTACGCTGGTAGAAAAAAACGACACTAACAATAGAAAAAAGGTATTTAATACATTGAAAGTCTTAATACAAAGAAAAACAACAAATATAAAGAACTATTAAATATAACTTCGGGGTGTCGGTTTTTCGTGACGGTGTGTGTGCGCATCGTAAAATTTACTAGCATCATTTTTCCCTAACGCGCCAAAAAAATTTTTAAATTCAATAAAAAGACAACTTTATAACGAAGTATATATAATGAAGTAGTAACAACTGGAAATTAAAAAATCAGTTTAGTCACGGTCTTTTTATCGATTTAAGTGTTGCTTCCGAAGATAAGGCACGGGTTTGACTTAGTATGGCAGCTTATGAACGTTGAAGCACTATAGTATACGATAATCAGTTCAGCATAATAGAATATCTGAATTGCATGCTTCAAGTTATTGCACGTGTCAGAACTATCTTTACATAGTTGTTTGTTTACTTTTTTTACTACGTTGTTTGCTGTAATATCTTAAATATTTGTTATTAATTATGTTATCAGAAACTTTCTTTTTATCGCAATTTACAACTCACATTTTAAGAACATAGTATTTAGATCTGGCTTAAGATTTTACGTCACGTCTGGTTGTAAAACCAATTAATATAAATTAATTTATAGATTTCCTTGTGCTTAAAAGTGCATAATATTTTTTATTGTTTTATTTATTTAATTTACTATTAATAAGAATGTTTCCATTGTTTAGGATGGTATGCAATTCTATAAAGATAATTTTTGTACAATTAAGTAACTGTGATATTAATTAGTAGTAGTTGAAATACATACGTTTAAAAATAAATTATCGTAATATATTTCGAAATAGTTATTATTTCTTTTTATATTAATATCAAAACGTGTGTATATAATTGAAATTTCATGAGATAATTTTATTAATTCTGAAATACGAACACTAGTGAAAACTAAAAATTCAATTAATAATATACTTTCTCCCTTGATTCACAGTTTTATGAATATAATCTATAGCTTTCCTCATAACCTTCATAAATATTATAATTAAATTTTAAGTATAATTTAAATAATTTGTTATCACATTTTAAGTATTCAAAGTAGTATATAGATAGTGACATGTCGTTAATTGAAATATTGTAATTGGAGTTATGCGAATACTTGTATTTACGAATTTTGTAATCGATGAATTGAAATTGATTGGATTTAGACAGCTTAATGATTTAATCATATGAACTATTTGAATAATACACACAGTTAATTTAAATATTTCGAATGCTTTCAAATAATAAAAATGATTAAATTCATATTCATTAGAGAATAGTTTGGATTTTTCGAATAGATATGAATAATTCAAATAAATCTAATTATAACATAAATTAGAATATACGAATCAAAATTTGAATCGAATACCGTTACTCGATTTGGTCGAATTATATCCATGTATTTAGTCGCACAGCCCCACTTGTAATATTAATATAAATCCATTAAATGAAATATCAATTACCGGTATAATGGTAAGACACCGTTGTCAATTTAAATTTATAACGTTTAAAAATATTACTCATTTTATCTACGTAGATATATCGATATAATAAATTGTATAATCGTTATGTATCCGAGAAATAACCAGATTAATGACAACATTTGAATTTTCACTTAAACTACAACTCAACTACAGCACTGTGTTTTCGGATTTATCCACTTAAGAATGATCATTATAATGTCTTTTAGAAGGTTACAAGCGAATACAATATTTGCTTTACAAAATTGTGTAAGTCCATTTTGTATTAGCTTTTGACCTGGGGTTGACTAGCGTTAATGTAAATTTATTCTATTTCCTGCAAACAGTATTTTTTTCTAGATGATGGTACTAATCAAGAGTATCAAACAAGTGACGCCGTAATAATCAAAGAAACAAACAAACATTCGCATTTATTATTATATTTAGGATTATAATTAGGAATAGAAGTCACAAGAAGGTTGCGAAAAAGTGAGTCCGATTTCTATGTAAAACCGTATCTAATTACATGTAGGCACTAATTAAAAATGTCTGTTGTCTTTGCTCTTATTTTTAAAAAGTTATGTATTAAAAAAAAATCTAAATGAGATTACTACTGTACTGATTCGTTAATCAAAAAACAAATTGGACAATAACTTGTACGTACAAGGAATACTCTCATATGGAAAGGTGACTATCGACAGTCGAGTAATTTATAGTACCCCAGCGGATCGTAGAAGATCCGCGAGGGACTCCTGATATGTCGCCGGGATAACCCCTTGAGTCTATAATTTTGCTTGAAAAGTTATCCGACCCGTTCGTTACAGAGGAGTGTAGCAGTTGACTACCATTCCATAGTTTTAAATTTGTTTACATTTTTCTTAACCAAAAAGTAAGCTAACTGCTAACTGCTTCGTTCGCGTTAATGCGAATACGTTACCTTTTTGGAATCAAAAAGTACTATGTCCTTTCTCTATGTACTCTTTTGTATCCCTGATAACGAGTATGCTTTATCTCATGAAGATCGGTTAAATAGTTAAGACTTCAAAGTGTAACAAACAAACTTGTAATTGTATTAACAATATTAGTTAGGGTTTTAAGAAAGCATCCCTTTTTCAGTCGTACCTATCATACAACTTAAAATGAGTACCATATTATAATTAATTGAAGTTGCAAGAAGTTATAAAATGTCGAACGTACAAACAATAAATATGACATAATTAAAAAAATATCCACAATATAAATAGAAGAAATGGCTGATAATAAGTCAATAAAAGGCTTCAGTAAAATATTTATTAACGTTCTTCTTTTATTTTACGCGAATACAATACTTTTAGTAACAGTGAAGTATCGTGACACTTGATACATAACTCCTAAGGGAGTATCATGATATCCCCGTGAGTGAACTTTAGAGCTACCGCCAGTATCCTTTGAAACGACAAAATTTGTAACAGATAGTCTTTCAGAATACAAATGCGAAGAAATATTCATAACAAAAGTGCTTACAAATATATTTTAAGTCAGTATTACTTCGTGCAACGTAAGTACTGTTTGCAAGGTGACTTAAAGAAAACTAGTGTTGTATAGAAAATAACTTCTAACAATGCCAAGACAGTAACAGAACTTAAAGAAACTACTCGAACAGTACTTGTAGATAACAGTGGGCAAGCCGCTAAGCCGTTCGTGTGAAAGAACGTTCTCGAAGTTTAGTGAATAGACGAATAGAATACGTCCAAAAAGGCGACAAGCGGGTCCTATACAACTTATGGAGCTTGCGTGACCACTCGAAACTCCCAGCACTCGAGTGAAACTTTTAACAAAAGTGAATATTGTTTGAACAGTTTGGTATTTAATGACCAAAATTGTAGGTAAGTAATCAAAGATTTTTGTGGTATTTATAGATATTAGAAATAACCTTTTGATGTGTATTATTACCTACTAGTATCTTGCAGTATTCAGTAAAGGTATTGATTTCAAAATTCTTGTTTGAAGTTTACTTCAGGAACTCTACAATTCTTAAAGAAACTTTAGTAATCTAGGTACAGAACAGATACTTTTCAATTTATATATTTGAACAGGAACTGACACTAGTTGCTTTTAAAATTAAATTTAATAGTTTACAAAAAAGTTAAGTAAGTTTATATTATGGAGTTGTATAGAATAGTATAATTTATATTGAGGGAAGAAATATATATCTTTAGTATTGAATGATAAAATATATTACGTACGTGGGTTTTTTTAGATCGTACAGTGTATTAAAGGTTAACACTGTTATTTATTATAAAATGACAAGTGACAGTATATAATTTAAAATTGCTACTTACCTCATAGGTTTAAATAATGCTTGAATTCCGTTCGGGTAGTCGATAATGAGTTTCAATTGCGTCCCACCCTCTTTTTGCTCTGTCAAAAGCAATAACTCATTTAAATGGGTAATTTAATGGCTTAAAATTTAAATACATCAAAACAACTTTCAAAGTATTAATTCAGTTGTTAATAATTAGAATGTTGTCTAAAGTACTAAATTGGTCTGTTACCACGCGACTTGAAGTAAATGTATTAAAGATACAATACGATAAAGTCGGATCAACAATGAAATCCATTTAAGTGGTTTAAATATTAAAGTCCAATTCGAAGTAAAGGGCGAGATTGTTGTGGCACAATTGTCCGTCGGACCGCTAACCCCACAACTGATTGCAGACCCCACTTCATTTAATATACATACATTTACCTGTTTGAGCTTTTGTAGGTCTAAAATAGTGGCTGATTACTATAGCACTATTTTCATACTGTATATTTATAAATGTTTATTATGTATTCGTTTTTTTTTCGTATATAATCAGAACCTTAATAACTATGTATAAAATACTAGCTGACCCGGCCACGTGTTGCTGTGGCTCAGTTATTATATTAAAACATTTTGATAAGAATTCATCATTGTTCTTTATAATTTGACCAATAAACATCACTTAACGAATTATCATGCAGGGGAAGTTCTCAAAAGGAAAAGAAACCCCGACTTCGGAACATTTTTCATTGGTGCTCCGCTTTTATTGGTCTCAGCGTGACAATATATAGCCTATAGCCCTTGTGGATAAATGAGCTTTTTAACACTGAAAGAATTTTTCAAATCTGACCAGAAGTTCCAGAGATTACCCCCTACAACCTCACAAACTCACAAACTTTACCTCTTTTTAACCGACTTCGAAAAGGGAGGAGATTACTACTATACTCGTTTGTATGTATTTTTTAACATTTGTATAGATGTATTTTTCGCCAATTCACCTGTTGCAAAGAAAAAAATGTAAGAAAAAAAAAATCTGCAATGTCAAAGCATCAAAGTTAGAGATTTTAAATGCAGAGTTCGTGCTTTTAAACCAATCTTTTAGAAAGGCTTGCTGATTCATAATTCGAGGAACGGTCCTGAATCATAACACCTTTGTCCAGTGTTAGTAAGAACATCGGTATTTCTCCAAGATTAACGCTGTAACCAAATCTGATTTCGCATCTAGACGATACTAGCTGAATGTGAGAGCATCCCATATCAGATTTCTCAAAGCAAGATCTTCAATAAATTACTAATAATGTTGTCGATTTTTTTTTTCTCGAACTGACTACGCTATTGGCTTTAATTTTTTGGCCTTCACAGCTTTACCGGACTACTAAGGGGAGCGCTTAAGGCACTCAGCCGATTTTATTTTGGTAACTAGCTCAAGGGTGCTCGGCCCACCTCGGCTTGGCCGTTACCTAGAAAAACTCGATCTGTTCTAGCTAAACTATGCTAAGCTATACATGTATCCATTTTTGGATCATACAATTAAAATTGCATGATACAAAAACACAACATGTAATTCGGAAAGAGACAAACTAAACCTATTTGATTCAGTTCGATAAGGGAAAAAACGTAAACCCTTCCACCAAATGTGTAAGGTGCATGTCTGATTAATTGTGTATGTGTAAAATCGATGTGGTGTATACTGTATCGCGAAAGCAATATCTCTGCGTCTACCCGGGTAGCCACGGACAAAAATATTGCCAAGATAACGCGAACAAAAAGTGTGCGGGTATAATAACGAGAGCTCTCTGCCTGTGATGCATGAGACAGGGATTCGCGATGTGGCCGGCCACAGGAAAAATGTAATAAGATCGAATTTACAATTTAAACGAACGGCGCAGGCGCCGGTATCTAAAAAAAGAAAAGTGATATTATTTGACGATTTTGGGGGAAGATAGACGTAAACACGCGAATTTACTCTATCTTATATTGAAAATAGTTATTATTATTTTTTTAAAACAGCGGCGCGCGCGAGCCTTTGGATTGTTGCCGCGATGGCGGGAAATTTCGCGATCGCGCGAATGGGGCCCTGTTTCGGGTCGTTCGCGACCTCGTCGATCAGCAGCAGCATTAGAAGCAGAGATCTCCGTGATCTCATGAAAAACTAAGAGCTGGGCGGACCAGTCCATGCCGGAGAGAACGACTGCGGTGTCGGCCTGTGAAGGCTTCGCTGCCTGAAGTCGTGGGTCAATCTGCGGTGTCCACGGGACCTGAGGGGCCCGCGCGGGGAGGGGAGTCGCGTGAAGCGCGGGTGCGGGCGTTGCCGGTGCGCGTGATACGCGCGGCAGGCTCGAAAAAGCCTCTCTAGAGTCGAGAGGCGGAGTGCGGGGGCGGGATGCCGCTGCAGGCGCCCTGGAGGGCGAGACCTGCCTGGGGTATCGGGGCAGTTTTGTGCGCGGGGCGCGGGGCGCGGGGCGTGGGGGCAACCGCGATAATTCGCGGTGTGACCCACGCCGCGGCACAAAACGCAACTCGGAGGATCAGGCGAGTCTTTAGTTCGGGAACATTCCGAAGTGGAGTGTTCGCCGAGGCACTTAACGCACCTAGGTTTCAGGTGACAGTTAAGTGCGGAGTGTCCGTACTCCTGGCAGTTATGACACTGCGAGAGTATGGACATTTTGCGCGGCGGTTCTACGGTGACGCCGGAGAGGTCGCAGAGGGTCGAGAGCGAGAAGATTTTCTTGCCCTCCATGGTGCAGTCGACAATAACAAGCATCATGTCATAGGACGTTTTGTTACGATAAGATCGCATGCGGTGGACCTCTTTGACTGGGAACTTTTGTTCCCGGAGGTCTTCGTAGATATCGTCTACGAGGATTTGGGCGGGGACTCTGCGTATTACTACGCGTAACATGCGCTCTTCTTTACGCGCATATGCGAAAAACGCAATTTTCTTAGCGCACAGAAGGCACACTCGGGTACTCACGGCAGAGGCTAAAGGGATTTCTGCTTCCTTCAGCAGGTCAGAGATATCGAGCCAGGATGCCTTGTCCTGGATCGTGACGGGGGGAGGGGGACGGGGCTTCTTGCTCGAAACTGCGGGACTCGCAGCTTTCGAAGGAGCCGGTACGGAGGGCGTGGGTGACGCCTTTGGCACTTTTGCGCCATTGACGTTGGAGATCTTCGAGGGCTTAGCGCCCTCGATATCGGAGGTTGAGTTTGCGCGCTTGTTGCGTGGTTTGGACTTGCGAAGAACGAGAAGAGGTAGGGGCAGGGGCAGTGCTCTCGGAGGACTGAGGGTCCAACAAGAGTGCTGCGAAGGAGTTCTTCTCGAGAACATCTTGCGCAGCAGAGATGATGGACGGGATTGGACCGCCCTTGAGAAACCCGGCCGCTTCGCTACAGAAGCGGTCGTACTCGGACATTAGCTCGGGACTGATCGTCGCAACGAACTTCTGAAAGCGCGCGAGTTCGCACTCTCCGAGAGTCGGGTTGGCAATAGCGGGGCCTGAGAAGGGGTGTGGGGCGGAGGAAGACATTTGAAACCTCCCTGCCAGAGGGGCAGGGGGCGCGTCTTTTTGAAGTTAACGGACTCCGGAGTCTGGGCCAAAAGGAAACTGTGGGCGAAGTGCAATGCCTCACAGGGGACCTACAATGCCTAGGGGGAGGCCCTAACACTTCTTTCTTCGACTGCGCGACGACACGGAGCTCGAACCACTGAGCGAAGCACGAAGCGCCGAACTCCTGGAACGCGAACCGGCGACACGTAGCACACGGAGAACACGCAGAACGCACTGAAAAGTGCGATTAGAGTTGCACCGAAAAGTGCAGTTTGCTGCGTTCTGAAAAGAACGCCTTACGATTAACTCCTCTGAACGTCTCAAAGAAATGTGAGAGTAACGAGCGTACCGAAATACCGAAAACTTTCGACGTGAAACTCGGTCGCGTAACCGCGTCGCGAACACTTACGAAAAATCGGAAACGTAACACGAATAAAAATTCACGTCGAAAAACGATATGAGCGCACGCGTCCGACCCGCACGGCGGCACGAATCGGAGTCACCACCCTACCGTTGTCGATTTTGCAACAAATCAACTGCTGACGCAGCCAAGAAGTCTCACAATATGAAGAAGGTGTAAGTACTCCACAAATAAGATAATCCAATAAGAAGCAGTAGTACTATATATTATGATTATTAAGGCAAAGAAGAATATACAAAATCATGTTATTTAAAATCTTTGATTATTAACATAGATTTAATGGATATACGAAGCCATTTGAGGGTTGTCTAATAGTAATTGCTTTTCTAGGTCCCATCAACGCTGCACTGAATATTTTATTGCCTTACACACGGTTAAATTGAAATCACGGACTCGGATGACTGGAATTGATTTGGGTATTTTATGTGAGTTACAAGTTTCGTATATATTTAGAAATGAATTGAGTTTCCGCTATTCTTCTCGAGATATTATTTTCTTTTGTTTTATATTAAAATTATTACAACTAGACATCATTTTACGTCGCCAAATTACATATACTATATGATTACCAATAATGATATATTTCTTCTAATAAAGTTGTAAACATTATTAATTAAATAAACTCTACTTATAATCTACACAATTTGTATGTTGAGTGTAAAAATATTTTACACGAAAAGCCAAATGTGTCTATATTTGCTACTTAAAAATACAAAAGAGATTGTTGTGTATTTTCTAGACAGTTCTAAATCAAAAACTTTACGTTTAACGCTAATTTCTAATTACTTTTATGTAAATGCCGGTTGTTTTAAAAATATATATTGGCATATAATTTGCATTAAAAACTTATAAAAAATCACTTTTAAAAAAATTCAACAGAATGTCCTTGACCACAGTTACGTATACATCTTATATTGTTATAAATTAACTAGTATCTCAATCATCATATAATTCCCAATGATCTTAAGAAAATCCCTGATTTTTTCTAATCTAATCCTTAATGTAACACAAATTAAGAAATGGAACCTCTTTGAGCTTATTCTCTTTTTTTTTCGAAATTGGTTTATAAACAGCGAAGTGCTGAGGTAACAAATATTTGAAAAAAATAAACTAAAGCAATATCAAAATGAGAACCTCTTCACTTCAATGGCGGTTAAAAACCGCTAATAATCAACTTCGCTTCATGCTAATAATTCTATAGTTAATATCTATGTGAATGTTTAAAAAATTACCTGCATGTAACACTGGTAACGTACACATGTCTTTCAGTACAGCATCAACTAGTGGTTCCCCTTCCTCATAAAGCTCGTGCTGGGCTATCTTCAATTGGAATTTTTCGAGATTCGACGCGTTCATGCTATAAGAGTTACAGGAAAAAATTTAATACCCGTTATAATCCTCTATATATATAAGAAGAACGTAAATCTAACATGTCTGTACTGTTTGATTTTCGTGAAAAAAAAAATGATTCATGTGTCTAGGAATAAGTAATAGAATACATTTCAATCATTTTTAGAAATGTCTGTCTGTTTGTTTGTGTGAACACGCATCACTGCTAAAGTACTGGGTTCACTATAAATTTAAGCGAGGAAATTGTAAAGCATATCTTCGGGAGTAACTTAGTGTTTGTCTCAATAAAATAGGTCCACTCTATCAAAAGTTATTGTAGTTTAAATGTCGTCGAGGCGTAAGTACGAGAGAAAAGTAGACAAGTAAATGGACTTAATACATTCAGATGACTCTATTAATCACTGTTTTTACATAACCTTCTACATAGACGGAGTCGCGGGTAGAAGCTAGTTGTATATAAATGCAAAATGTCAAAACAATCGGAGCCTTGATATAAAATAATAATTCTAGTATAAAAAGCGTATCATTAAATGTGAGGTTTTGTCTGTCGCATTACTTTAATAATACAAATACAAGGTCACGGAATAGTAAGCGTTGGTTTCGAAGGTTTGCTCCACTAATGTGTTCTTTGAATTATAGCCGCAAATACCTGACATATTGAATTAGATCGTATATTTTAATAATTACCTATAGCGAGATATATGATGCTAGCTAGATGTGATCGCGACTCCGCACGTGTTTTTTTCGTAGTAATTTTAATAAAGTAAAATTCTAGTTTTTTTTTCTTGATTTTCGGACTTTCAATTTAGGTACTTCTGTACGCAAATGTAGTTAAGATCTGTTGATGCTAAATCTACTATTTCATTTTTTTTCCAGTAATAAATCAATTACTGTTAATTCTTATAATCTACCAAATTATGAATGTATTATACCTATCGCACCTATATATACAAGAATTTTATTAAAAAATGGTCGATCCATTCTTTTATTAAATCCAGACATACGAACATGAAAAAAATAAGGACATGTTCAAATCCTTTGCATTACAATAATAATTGCCATACATTTTAGGAAAATACTACATCAATGTTAGTACTACACATTTGATTATTATCGATAGTTTAAAATAAGGTTAAGTTACTAAACATTCAATGCTTTAAGAATTAATAAAAATATATAAATACTAACAGGGCCGAAGGACGTCATTCCGCCCTAAGAATAAAAAAAATCTAAACAAACTATATATCTAAACCGTCCTCATCAATCTTATTATCTACTGGTATAAACCGCATGAAAATATGTTTAGTAGTTTTTAAATATTTCAAGAACAGACAGACAGCCATATATATTTTATAATATATAGTGATTTCAATCTGAAATTGCTTTGTAACAGTGATATAAGTATGGCAAAACATGGATCCAAAAAAATGTACTCGTATATAGAAATTTGTTGAAATGACTTACGATTACCGTAAATATTTACCAAAATAAAAACTACAAATATTTACACATATTTACTAAACCAATAAAAGTTTGTAACATCTCCATATTCACTTTATCGTGTTATTACTACTTTTACAAATATGTCATATTATCATATACGGAAAGAAATCTTTCGGTAAATATGTTCATTTAAAATTTTCACACACGCTAGTAAGCCCGGTCGTTAACGTCAAGATTTACAAGGAAAATTTTAGGATGTCGCCGTGTTGGTTTTGGCTGCGTGGAACACATAGGTGGACGTGATTTGGATACCAGTGGTAGGTGCGAGTCTCGGAGCGACGCCGCGCACCACTCCATTGAATACTAAAGAGCCTACGTGTAACGTTCCCGATTTGTGGCATGCTCCGATAACCTGCATTTAGAAATCAAGCCGCAAGGCACTCTAAAATTTATTGACTCTCTTTTTGATACAATTGTATCCGCTTTGGAGGAAAAATCGTGTTCAGTTAGATTAATACTTGCGAACCAAGAATTTTAAGTGTTTGTCCATTTGTTTAAATTTTTGTGTATCCCGTTCATTGTTATTCTAATGTCATCAGATATGCCAATATTTTATCAATTTCGTCTTCATTAATTCGTTTTCTTTTTTCATTATATCAAAGGAGGCAAACGAATAGGTGTGTCATCTGATGTTAAGTGATCACCGCCATCCATAGACACTAGCAACACCAGGGGAGTCGCAAGTGCGTTGCCAGCCTGTGTTTGGGAGAATTGGGAGAAAGGGGGAGGGGTGAGAGAAGGGGAGGCGGGTCTCCGGCGCTCTCACTGACCGAACTAAACGCAACAATGCAAGCACTGTCATTTTACGCCGATTTTCTCTCAGAGGGTGGTACTACTCCGGGTGAGCCGACCCATTCATGCCGAAATCAATAATAGCTTCAGCGTGGCTCTACCACCTACAGAACTAACCTAATGAACTTCAGACAAAAAAATTTGGACATGCTAAGAAAATTAACAGAACAATGATATTTTTGTTTCAGATTCAATAAGATGGAAAGAAAGTGTTTGTTATGCAATTTCACTCATATAAGACAAACATAAGCCGAAAACAAGTATTAATTAGAATATTTCTGATATATATATTTCTCAAAACGAACTAAAAAGTAAAGAATAATTTACCTTATTCTCATGTATATATAATATATTGTCGCATACCTTTAAACGAGCAATTCTTGTATATATTTATATTGTTATATATTCAGGATTTCGGAAACGGCGTCAGCTATTTCCAAGAAACTTAATATGTAGGTGGTTTGGGGGATGATAAATCGATCTAGTTAGATTTCTTCATAGAAAACTTTTTTCTGAGTTTTCAGGCAATGAAAAAATATAGCTAGAATATAAAGGTAAATTTCGCCGCTGCTTTTAAAACAAAAATAGCTCAGATGGGAATGGGCTGTTTCGATAATCCATCTTATCCCAATTCGAATCCGAGTGACAGCAAAAGAGACATCTTTTTTTAAATTTTTTTTGGTACAAAAATACTAATATTGTGTGGCATACAAATCATTTAATTTTAATTAAATATATATATTATTATAATTATAAGAAAAATATCTTTATTTTTATTTATTTATTTTAGATGAAAGATGGTAATTCTGTGGGGCAAACCTAACAGTTTATCTTAATTTCAAAATGTTTTCTAAAGAACCGATCTAGGTTCGGTCGTCCAGGTACTAATTGTTAAAAGTGTCAATGAGAAAATTACATGTCTTTCGCAGTAACAAAATTGTTAGATGTTATATGCGTCTCATTTTTTTTTGTTTTAAATTTTGCCATATATTTTCATAGTTATTAAAAATGTATAATCACAAATATAATAATAATAATAATTTCTGATTCTATATGGTGATTTAAACTTATATATAAATATGGACTTTCAAATTTTTAACATCTTTTATAATCTGTATAAATAAAATGATAAAGGTCTACTAGATAGATATCTATATTATTTTTAATTTTAATATTGAGATACTTGGTTATTATGCAAGAAAGGAATGACCAAGATAGTTTCCTTTAACATAGGGTTATTAGAGTGTTAAAAATCTACGAATTTCTGTCTGTTCTCTTGCTTTAGGGAAGTGGGGCAAGCGGTATGGTGCTCATAATTCATTCTCTGTACATAAGATATGTTGTTAAGATAGTAAACAACATCGACGAAGTCGCCGTATCAGTTACATTCATATAAAAAAAAAATCAAACGAAATTTTTGCCGTGTATATATTTGTATGTATGTATATGAGTATATTTATATTATTATTTATTTATTTATTTTTATTTGTGTATATATTTGACCTCTATACATATGAACCTACAAAACTATTTGCTTAATAATACCGCTGGTTAGCTGGAAGAAAATGCTTTATAGCATTAAGCTCGCCAGTGTACAAAAAAAAGTGTTAAGAATGAAGGTAAGAATTGGCAAAAAAACAGTAAGTGAATGTGCTTTCTATGTATCGAATGAATGCAATTTACAAACAAATTGATTACTACTTATGCAAATATATCTACAAAAATATTTTCACCAACACGGAAATAAACATTTCCCGAAATTTATTCATTACATACTGAACAATATACATTCATCTCCTTGTGTAATTTACGTAAACGAGACATAATTTGAAGACGGGATAAAAACCGTGTTGTGCCAACCCTTTTCATATTATACAAGAACACGGCTATGATAGGTCCTGTCATATCGCAAGCACCATTTTAAGGAAACCATCATGCATTCATTCCATTTAGTTTTATTGTCAAAGACCCGCGCCTATCTCGTAGGGGCTACGCGTAACAGGATTTTAAATAAGAATCCTTATAGAGCTTGCGAAATTTGCCTTTATATGAGATAAAGAAAGGTCGCGTGTTTCATATAGAATCAGCCTGCCCTCGCCGTGATATGATCCATTTTTATAGTGTTGTATCAGGATTGTCCGTAGGTCGAGAGAAATATGATTTGGCCAATGTTTTCAAACTTTTCTCGTGAGATTTCAACTAATATTTGCTCGGTAAAATTACTTGAAGTTGACGAGAGAAACTTGTTTGATCTTGATGCATAGTACATTGGTTACGGCGAGGTTGTAGATGAAAGGGTATACAGCTTTTATGACGTCCAGGATTAAGGTATTCATGCTACTATGCCTGTATAAGGCTTATTTACTAGCTTGGATGAAGACTATTTTCTTTATGAACTAGCTTGGCCCGTGACTTTTTCCGCGTGGAACTTTATGTGTAAAAAACAGTGATTAATTAAGTCATCTCAATGAATTAAATTCTTTTATTATCAACTTTTCTCTCGTACTTACGCCGTGTCGTCATTAAAATTACAATAACTTTTAATAGAGTGGACCGATTTTAATGAAACAAAGTGTAAGTTATTGTCGAAAACATGCTTTATGATTTCCTTGCTGAGGTTTTTGTAAACCCAGTGTTTCAGCAGCAGTGATGCAATTTCTTACATGCAGACAGGCAGACAGACATTTCTAAAAATGATCAAAATTGTATTATTTTTTTTTTTATGTCATAGGAGGCCAAGGAACAGATGGGTCACCTGATGTTAAATGATCACCGTCGTCCATAAGGAAGTCACAAGGGGGAGGAAAGGACGGAGGGGCCAAGGTAGGGGAGGTGAGCCTCCGGCGGCCTCACTAATTGAACGAAACGAAACAATGCAAACACTGTTATCTCACGTCTGTTTTCTGAGAAAGGGTGATATTACCCCGGGCGAGTCATTTTTGCTGAAACCAGTAATAGCCTCAGCGTGGCTCTACCGCCTATTAATATTATTCCGAGACATCTGCAAAAGTAGAGACTCGATTGTTCTGCTCTTTATAGTACTCATGGCCACTAAACTGACGAATTGTAACTATTAGTTAATTTTGTTTACAAATATGAGATTTGTTAATAACGTCTACAACGCCATCTGTAGAACTGTAGTATTACTATTAACAATCAAGAACAGCCTTCCCAAATTTAAAAATTATATCCTTAGGACTTGTTGGAATGATGAATTAGTCCGTACATTGCGTTTTAATACACACAAAAAAGTGTGTGTATACTTATCGACACGCGTTAGAAGTTATACTTCTTTGGCGTAACAAGATCTTTTCAAAAATTTTATCTTTCGCCTTATTCTACGTTTGTAGAAAAAACGACACTAACAATAGAAAAAAGGTATTTAATACATTGAAAGTTTTAATACAAAGAAATACAAACAACAAATACAAAGAAACAAAATGTTGACTATAGCTTCAGAATGTCGGTCTTTCGTGATGGTGTGCGCACGCATCGTAAAAATTGGCTCTTATCAATATTTAATAATTGAAAGAAGAAGTAATTTAATAATTTCAATAATACCAAAAAACTGTGACGATCTAAATTCCAACTTGGGATTATTTGATATGCACATAATAATGGATAATTAATTATTTAAATATTCTCTAATCATGTTAGTTTAAATACATACATATTCACACAACATGTATATGTTACATTTAATAAAATTAATGGTATCATAAACTTAAATAAAGCAGTTATTATGTACAGTATATAGAATAAATATTATTTACTGTTTTGAGATATCCTTTCAAGAAATATAAACTAAGATTTTTTTTCACGAGATAAGTCTACACCATATTCACGTATGTATAATTTTTGCGAGAGATAAATATTAACACGTTCACGCCGGTGGCCCGCACTAGACTGTCTTTTCTGACGGCGCGTATCACCGGTGGTACATATTCGATTGTGCTATTTTTAATAAATAAACGTTAAATTCTCATTATTTCTAATAGCACAAACCACCGGTGGTACGCGCTGCCAGAAAAGACAGTCTAGTGCGGACCACCAGTGGTACGCGCCGGTGTGAACGTGTTAATAGACTTTAAAAGGTCGAGAGTTTTAACGGGCTCTTAGTCTGTAATATCTTTTTATTTTTTATTATTTAAATTCTTAAGATACTTTATATTTTGTACTATTCATGACACCTCTAGAAATATACCTTGGTTATGTTACACAAGGGAAGTGAATGAAATAAAAGTACCACGGATTCTGAGATGTTACAAATACTTTCTATAAGGCCTATAATAAAGCCACACCATCTTGACGAAACTTTGAAGTCATAAGGCACTTTGTTATGAATGTTACTTACTACCTGTGACCGTGACTCCGTCCGCATCAAACCTAATATAAAAAAAACAGTAACTAAGAAACTCATCTAAATGTTTTTTTTTTTTTTTCGAAATGACTACGCTATTGACCCAGCATGGTCTTAACAGCTTCACCGGACTATCTCATCTAAATGTATTAAGTCCATTTACTTACCTGCTTTCCTCTCGTACTTAAAATTGCAATAACTTTTTATAGAGTAAACGGAATTTAATGAAACTAATACTAAAAATTACTCGAGGATATGCTTTATAATTGTCTTGGATTTATCATGAACGGTAATACTTTAGCAGTGATGCGTGTTCTTATAAACAGACAGACATTTCTAAAAATGATTGAAATGTATTTCATTACTAATACCAAGATACCTGATACAATTTTTTCACTAAAATCTAAAAAGGGGCCGTTCAAGAATTACATAAGCCGAATTTTTCGAAATTTGGACCGCCCCCTCCCCCTTGTCAGCAAAAGTAAGCAGCGCTTATACGCCCCCTCCCATGATTACGTAAACGTCTATATAAGTATTTTTAAAGATATTCTGGTTAAATAAATAAATTCTGTTTACGTAATCATCATCAAGACTCCTGATCCCCTATGTCATATAAAATAGGCAAATCAAGGACCCCCATCTCCCATCAGTGTGTACATTATACTTGAATGGCCTTAAAGTACGGATAAGTTTTTTTCTTATTCTTCTGTTCTGCAGACTCTTGGTACCCTCGAGCGTTTTACTTTCGCTTTTTTTTAATTGTCTGCGTGAAAAATCGTATCTGTGAGCAACTATTGGGTATTTTCTACTTATTTTGAAATAACTATTTATTATTTTAGAGTGGATTTTTTAATGATATTATTTGCTTTATGGCGATTTTATTAACTTCCTTTATGGCCATTTTTAGATTATAGTCCACAAAGCCCCGCGCCAGAGCTTTCACGGCTCGATGGATGAACCTACTAACCGCGTCGTCAGTCACGTCAGTATAGTAGACACAGATGTCAGTTTGCCTGGATATTACCACTATAGCATGTGATTATGGATAAGTTAGTTTCATATTCTTATTATGTGTGTAAAAGATTTGAATAATAAACTCCTATATAATAAGATATCTATTGCCGAAGTAAGAAGATCGTAATCATCGCTACTGGCTAAGTAATAATGGAGCATTATACGAAGTATAATATGTAACAACATCAAACTTTGATAACCCATTACTGCGTTTATTCGATTTTTTCTTAGAATTAGTTCCAGTCCAAATAATATTAAATATGAACTTCTTAATAATCTTACAAGGAAATAAACGAGCTGCGGCACCACTGTGGTCGCTCCAGTTATCAAATTTTAATTGCAGCAATAACGAAGTAAGTAACAATTTAATTTGGCGACTCTGTCCCCGCTACGTAAATCGTACTCGCGGATGTCATCTGTCGCCAACTTAGGGAATTTTCCTTGTAATGTTCTCTCCGAGTCGTTTTTCGCGTGAACATTTTAATTAATATTTCTTAACCGGCCAAATATTCTCGCTGCTTTAACTGTGAACGTTTTTCTGACGAATGCGCGTTATTGTTTTCCTTTTTTTAAATGTGAAATGTTTTCTCAGGACATTTGTTTGAATTTAGAATTTGTTAAAATAGGTCGCATTAAATTTTAAGAATATAAACGGTTATGGAAATAAATAAGTTTTAATTGTAGCATCACTTTTTACTATTTAGACCATTTTTTTAATCACTTACTATTCTCTTATTCTTTTTAAATATGAAAATTGAAGTTTGTATATCAGTGATCGATAAATTCAAATACCGTTTTGACACACCGAGTATTTTTTCACGAAGAAGGTTTTAATGCTAGCCACTAAATGGTGATCGGTTATATTTCATTATTATTATGTTTTAAATTGTAACTTCACGCGAACGAAACGGCGATTGCCAGTTACTTGCATAAAAGTACTTTTGGGCAAGTGTCTTGTTTACTGAAGTTGAACATACTAATAGTAGTATTCCAAATTTGCTTTAAATCGTTTTTTTTTTTCATTTATAAGCTAAGAAATTAACGAATTTAGCTAAATTTCTTTACATTATTTTAGTAATCAAAATAATTAGTTTTTTTTTTTTTTATTTTACTTTATTTAAAGGGGCTTTTATTCCACCGAACATACCAGCCCCATTGTTCCCCAATCTTACTAGCTCTATCATGAGAGTCGCTGATGAGATATCATTACCAGATCATACAGCTTCCTAGCGTCACTCGAACAGAGTTCAGCCAAGATGCTTTGACAAATACCTATGTTCTGGCAACTACTCATCAACGACTCTCTTTCGATAGTATATTAAATAATTTGAAATTATTATTTAAGTTTGAAATAACCCTCTATGAAATCACACTAATCTTTCTGACTGTTAATCGTGTTTTAAATTAAAATTTCATTGGGAATACCCAGCGGTTTATAGTTAAAACTAGTGTCATAAGTAACCTGTTCTAGTCGCTAATCGCGGAAGGGTGGATACTGAGGAACGCAACAATGCAAGCATTGTTACTTCACGTCGGTTTTCTGTGAGAGAGAGGTGCTACCCCGAGCAAGGTGAACCATTCTTGTTGAAACCAGTAATTGCTTCAGCGTGGCACTACCACCTACAAAATTGACGCGGTCTCTGAACACATGACAGAATTTATGCACGAATGCGTATAAACTAATACTACAAACCTCGGTTCCAAATCTTCCATTTCTCCAATAGTCGGGTTTTCCGGTCGCAAAACATTCAAGTCTCTATGTGGCGGAATGATGACCGAATTGTCTTCGTCAGTACCCTGAATCTGGGCGAACAGTAGTTGCCGCAAGTCATCATATCGATCAGCGGCGGGTGCGGGCGTCTTTGGTTCCACCTCAGTACCACCACCGCCGGTCTCTGATGGAGCTGATTGCTCGTACTCCCGTGACCCATTGCTTCCGTTGCTGTTAAAATATAAAATATGTATGAGGTATTGTTTTCTCGGCTACAGTATAGCGGATGTCAAGGGGTTTACTGTTTTAGCAATAAATATTTAAATAATCTATATTAAATACCGTTTCACAGACCGACATAAAAGTTGGTGCACCTAAGTTTTCTATTGTGAAAGTTGGTACCCTAACTTATACGGTAGGGTTAGCCTACATACTACAATATAGATTTATTTTTGTTTCTTTTAGTCCGGTGAAGCTGTTAAGACCTTGCTGGATCAATAACGTAATCAGCTCGAGAAAAAAAAAATATTTTTTTAATTTCTAATAATTTAAAAAATCGCCGGTGTTTACTAGCTATGATATAAAGAAAACGTTCATCATTGAACATTTTTTTTATTAGTTTTCTTTGAAACTAACATGAATTAAGTAAAAAATATGATGTATTAAAAGTATAAAATAAAAAAAAGATATCAGATTTTTATAACTTAGAAAAAATATGATATTGTTTTATCATTAAAAATTAAATCTTAACTATTAAATCGTTGTAAAAGATATATTCGATCTGTTATTGTTTTACGAGAGAAGCTTTCGGCAATTAATTTTAATAGCATCACAACAAAAGTTCTTTGAAATAATTATCTGTCGAATTGTGATGGTTGGAAAACGGGGCTTGTCAATAATATTATTTCTGCTTTGTTCCAAGCAAATAATAATGTTAACCAATTAAACGAACCCTTACAATTAAAGTGTAATTCAATAGATTATTTCGAGATTTATTTTACGCAATAAAGTGAAAGGACAAAATAAGTGAAAGCAATGTATTTATTTTAGAAAACGATTTAAACAGTTAATTGAGTTATTGTTAAATGTATATTTTAAAATAATTATTATCTTAGTATATCGTTGCTCTTGTTACTATTTTTTATTTAAATATAAAGTACGTCATTTTTTTAAATATATTTTTACTTCGCAATCTGGTGGCTAAGCTGACAGACGAAGCTATGGAAACTGATCGATCGCCATTTGGACTAACCAAATACATAGCTAATTAGATTACTAACTACTACTGATAAGAGGTATTGGCTACTCAGTGCAGTAATTTATTAAATGAATATGTTTCAAAATCAATTATAGTATTAAATGTACATATTCCCACTTATTCGGACCGCGTGTTTATTTTGTTTTAAATGTTTTTTTTTTCGAAATGACTACGCTATTGACTCACCAAGGTCCTGACAGCTTCACAGGACTACTAAGGCGAGCGCTTGCAGCACTCAGCCGATGTTATTTGAGCAACTGGCTCAAGGGTGCACGGCACACCTCGGCTTGAGCTGTTGCCTGATACATGCAATTCGCGACCTATCTAAGCTGACCTAAGCTAACTATTCATACATATATGAGTTGTCGGAGCATATATGTGTACCAAGCATACATACATCAACAACTCTTATATATATTTCGTGTCGGATAATTTTCCAAACTATTTCAGTTCGATAATGGAAAGAACAAAACCCTTCTACTTTCATGTGTAAGCGTGTATGCGTGCGTGGGAGTGATATGTGTAATGTTGTTGCAGTGATGTAAGATTTTGTGTCACTGTATCGCGCGAGCAGCGCACTCAAGGATCGCACGCCGAGGGATCGGACCTAGGCTTGAGCCGCAGCCGAGGGGAGCATAATCTGGTCAATTGTTTTAAATGTAAAACATGTAATCCATACATATAATAAGAATGTAAATCTAACGAGTCTGTATGTTTAGATCTTTGTGAATAAAACCGTTGTAGGTGTCTAGCAATCTATACTGATATTGTAAAGGTTTGTTTGTTGGGTTGAGCGCGCTATTCTCAGGTACTACTGGACCGATTTGAAAAAATATTCCAGTGTTAGATAGCTCATTTATCGAGGAAGGTTATAGTATATATCGTCACGTTAAGACCAATAGAATCGAATCACCCAGGAAGATTGTTTCGAAATCGTTTTATTTTTATAAAACGCTTTCGATGCGTGTTGGTGTTAACCCTCTAACTATGTCAAGCAAACAAAGTCGCAGGCAGAAGTTAGTAAGTAATAAAATATATTTCAAATCATTTTTAGAAATGTCTGTCTGTCTATCTGTTTTATGATATAACCAAGAAAATCATAAAGCATGTCCTCGAATTACATTTAGTTTTTGTTTCATTAAAATGGGTCTACTCTAACAAAAATTATTGTAATTTGAATGGCGTCTCGAGTTAAGTACGAGGAAGAAGTAGGTAAGTAAATGCAATTAATTCTCTTACAAGAACAATGTGTTGTATATAATATATAAATAAAATTTATAAACTAAAGACTGTTTTTGCATTAAGTTCCACTCGCACGAAGTCGCGGACACAGCTGTTTATCTACAAGTCTAGACACGGCGTAATGGAAGCCAAAGCAATCACATCCACATTGGTATTTTTGTAATGAACTAGTTTTAAATAGAATAAGTACTTTATTTTGTTTTTCTGGTACACACGTAAAACGTTTTATTTATATTCTTTGAAAAAAACTTCTCAAACATGAGGCAAAAGAAGCAATGGCTTGAATGAAGAAATTAAATGAAGCAAAGCAATCCGTGCAAAGGCGAGCTATTCGCATTTTTGATGATCCCGAATTAACATG
Source organism: Antheraea mylitta (assembly GCA_014332785.1). NCBI lineage: Eukaryota > Metazoa > Arthropoda > Insecta > Lepidoptera > Saturniidae > Antheraea > Antheraea mylitta. The sequence continues at coordinate 380,976 of JACEII010000131.1, forward strand.
CGACCTAGAGTCTTTAGAATTTCGTAGAGACATTGGCAGTCTATCTATGCTCTATCGCATGGACAACGGAAAGTGTTCTTAGGAACTCTTTAATATAGTGCCCTCTTCACGATTTCAGACCCGCACCTCCCGCCGCTGGCTGGCTGCTCACCCGCACACCTTAAAAGCTAGCAAGATGGCGACCACTGTATGGTTCTCTCGGACCTTCCTTATGCGTACGCTAGCACTGTGGAATGGGTTGCCTAGCATGGTTTTTCCTCAGGGCTATTATATAGGGCAGGAGCAGTTTATCAGGTCAGTGAGCATGCTCGAACCCTGGCTGCCCCTACCATGCGGCGGACGGTACACCGTGGGGTTTTAGTCCGTGCAAATCGGACATAACCTTCCCCGCTCCCCCGGTCGCCACCGTCAATAGACACAAGCGACACCAGAGGAGTCACAAGTGCGCTGCCAGCCTGTGTTGGTGGAAAAGGAGGGAAGAGGAAGTGAGAGGGAGGGATAGGGAGAGGGGGAGGTTGGTATCCGGCGCCCTCACTGACCAAACGAAACGCAACAATGCTAGCTTACTTCACGTCGGTTTTCTATAAGAGAGTGGTACTACCCCGAGCGAGCCGGCCCATTCATGTTGAAACCAGTTACAGCTTCAGCGTGGCTCTAACACCTACAATCCTTACCCCATGTTCTTTTTAAAAAGGAAATTACACTTTTAGCATTTGATTTATTTCGGTTAAATAATTTGTTTTTTTCTTTCGTGAAATTGTCATTCTTTTTTACTTTTATCCAACACCTATTAGTTGCGCTGCTTTTAAATTACATATTCTAAATGATGTGTTCTCAATCTGTAATAAGAACAAACAGATGTATTCAATAGCCGTAACCCTTGTTTCTTAAGTTTAAAGATACAAGGATTTTTTTTGAGAAAGAATAGATACTATTTCTCTTCATCTAGGTAAAAGGCATATTCATATTTCTCTAGAATGTATATACTAATATTTAATTAAGCACCTATTTTTTATATTGATTTAGAACGAGAAGCGAGTACTAAATAACTAGTTTAAATATTGCGACTGACTAACCTGTCACGCGGTGTAATAACATTCCTGGTCTGATTTCCTATTACTTAGATGAGTAAATAATGGACTAGCTTAGATCCTAGTCTTATATCAATTTTGATATAGTTATTTGGTAATCGCCTGTTGTAAAAAAATATATTTCACAGGGTGGAAATATACTTATAAAATATTATATCAGCTTCTTAAAATTTTGAATGAATTGTTGATTATTTTGTACTTTATGGTAGAGTAATTCCGAACAGCTGTGTTTATATATCACAGTAGTATTCTTTTATGTCTCAAGCGTAACGGCACAAGGCTAGTCAATTGAAATCATTTTGGAAAAATTAAAACTACATTTTGACTAACTGGAGAGATATATTTTATTTGTTTCCTCGATTATCGACTTTATCGAAATCTGTCTTAGAATAAAAATTGTCAGGCAAATGATGAAGTATCCAAATAAAAATATACAAAGTCTGGATTTGCTGAAAGTTCGTTTAACTTTGAGAATCTCACTTCTAAAATATTGTGCGTGCGTCTATCTAATTTGCACCTAATGGACCCGTACGGCGTAAGCCCAATAAATATGTTTGTTCACATTCGATATTCCAAATGCCTTGGGCTTCAATACTGTATATATAGTTGCTGAATTGATTAGTTTTCTACAATAACGGCGAAAATGTTTTTGATTTTATTTTTTTCAAAAACAGTATCTACGTGATGCAAGCATTTATACAAGGATAGATCTGGTTAGTGTTTTTGTTTTTGATTCCCTATAAAACAGAAATCAAATGTAAGCCCGACTTTTGAAAGTCTCTCCTTTTCAATTAAATATAATCCGTCACTCGCTCGTAAGGAGTTACTCTTGTCCGCAGAAATTTCCCATCATTTTTCTGCATGTACTCTCCGTGTGGTGTTAAATAGTAACATATTTTTGGCCGCTGCAGTGTTCCACATAAATTGAACCTCGCAGCGATAAATAGCGTAATCAATCAATCGACGATAATAAAATATGGATAATTGGATACTCCATTTTTCCTTACATTTAATTAAATAAATCTTAAAGACTGTCCGCCAAGCCACGGAGCGCCCCGCGCTCGCGCTTTGAAACCGTTCTCACAAAGCATACTTTGCGACGTCTGTCTCATGTGATGATTGCTCTGCTCCTAAGTGTTACATCATAGTATCAGATAACCTATAATCTTCTATAAAAGGCTATAAGGTACAAGATTTCTTCAAATTTAACTCATAATTCCAGTGATTAACAAACGCGTTTAGTTAAAAAATAAATAATCTCTCTCTAATGTTACAATATATATGTAGATTATTGTCTCTTTTTTTATTTTGATAATAACCCCTTTACCTATCAAGGGGAATATTAAAAATGAGCCATTTATAAAGTAGCCATTTCTCACCAATTTCATTTTAAAACGATCGCAATACTTTTACCTTCTGGTAAGCGTATTACAATTGAACACTAATAGCGAACTCCTTAGACAAAGTTATTAGTCTTCTTCTTCTTATTGGTCTTAGTTATTAGTCTTCGCCTATATATTGTTATGCACCCGGTATTCTAATTACGTATTTTCTAATAACAAAGTGACTACAGAAAGAGCTATAAAAATTGTTTAAAGTGAGTAATTCAGGACTTATACTATTGACAACAATATACAAAAAACAATTCGAAAGATGATTCTGGTAAGGTAAAGCCTAGTTACTACGGGTATATAATCTGAATGAATCCGATATTAAGAAATGCCTGCTATTTTTTATTGCTTTTGCTTAAGAAATGCTAGCTGTCTTGTTCTTGCGAAATACGTTGTTACGAGGTTAGTACCAATTATTATAGTAGTCCGATGAAGCCGTTAAGACCTTGATAGGTCAATAGCGTAATCAGATCCACAAAAAAAAACAATTATACAATAATACCTTTAACATAATATCTAAATATATATTAGATCTTTGTTTATCACAATACTCTTGCAACTCATTACTAATTTGTGTCATGTCCATTTAAGGCATAGGTAATAGTTTTATTAGAAGTATGCAATGAATCAGCGACATAACGTAAGAATAAATACATTTTACTTGTTATGAATCATTTGTGTCTATTTCAAGCCAATCAGTAGTAATATGTACAACATAATATAAATTTAAACATAAATAAACTTTTAAAAGTAACTATTAACCAAAATATAACTTTGAATCTATATGTATTATATACATATAAAATTTATATGCCTGTCAGTGTTTTTAAGAGTTATAAATTTAAAAAAAAGGTAACGCTATAATTTTCAAGGATTTTTTTTCCAATATAAAACAACTATTTGTGTTAGTAGTTTCGTTAATATTAATATACATTTGACATTTCGTATTTTTTCTGGATTAATAAAATTTATAACCTTTTCTGTACCCTGACAACGAGTGTGCCAAACCCATTGATGATCAGTACATTAGTTAAGACGTGAAGGGGTAATAAACAAAACTCACATAAACCCACATTAGCAATTACAATATTAAGGATATTTTGCTGAAAGAATAAATAAAAGTTGTTCAAAAGGAATCCTTACACATTCGCTTATCGGTAATCACTTACTCAGAAAAATCATTATCCAGAAATCAACCAGGTTACACAGTATATACCAAACTAGATCAACACCATCCTCCGTTACCGTCACCTGTAACACTGACTCCCTTTTGCTTTGTCGCGTTTTAAGATCTGCCAGTTTATATCCAACTATCGTCACCTTACAGACAGGCATGTTATGAACATTGCCACTCTCGGTGTTATTACAAAAAAGTTAAATACGTATTGAATACTTTGGGTAAATTCGTATTAAATGAACCGTGCTCTCCGAACGTTCGACATCTTACTTTTTATCTCGCTTTTCACATGTTAAGTTAGATTGCGAAAAAATACCCAAACTTTTTTGAAGCAAGTATTCGATACGTATTCAACTTTTTTTGTAATAACATGGTATATGTTGATGTCTCAGTAACCATATTTATTTTTGGATTAAACTGTACTAAGGGTTTTACATCCACAAAAAAAGTGTACCTTCTGAAGTAACGGATATCGGTATAATGATGTACAATAACGGTATAATAATGAATTAACTTAAAAGACACCGTACCGTAATATATACTAGGTGAAAGGTTATATGACACTTCATGATCACTTTTAACATATAAAATAATATCCTTAAAACAAATACTAATAAACAACCAAGAAAACCTAAGTTAAAGTTTATTCTAAGATTTTCAAAGGTATAGCTACAAACGTGTAAATAAAACAATAAACCTAAGTGCAATGACCAGTGTCAAAAGCTACAATTGGCGACCCGGAGTTAATAACTTTCGATAATAAAACGGGCAATGAACCTTTTTGTTTTGTTCCTGACGTTCCCTTTCCTGTGAAAGTGATATCACCCGACGGTCGTTGACACTGTGCTTTAACATGCTTAGCGTAGAGGATTGTATATAATCTTTATATTTTTCGAAATAATTAGGTAAAATATTAAATCTATTTTTTAAATTGATTCAGAACGAGAATCGAATGCAGTTTGTCCTACAGAAATATTGCTACTGTCTAAACAATCACCTGGTATAACGTCATAGTTTACGACACGCATAGTTTTATCTACGCATATTATTTACATTATTATATATATTACATTATCATATACAAGATGTATCGTGCGCGGCTTAGAATTCCTTTAAAATTAACAATAGATTTAAAAAAAATCTGTAATTATTTTCTCAATTAATTTTTCCTCACGCGTTGTGTCTCTTCTTCTCACCGTCGATGTTATGTCGAACAAAGCTTCGACTTGTAAAGTTTGACAAACAAAATATTTTATTTTTCAATACAAACAAATACCTATTGCATTAGGATTTTAGAAAAGCTTTAGGTTATTTGCTCTTTAAGTGTTGTTTGTATACATTCATAAGATATCCAAATAATTACTTTTGGCGTAACAAGACAAAGATCTTTTCAAAAATTTTATCTTTCGCCTTATTTTTCTGTTTCTAGAAAAACGACTCTAACAATAGAAAAAAGGTATTTAATACATTGAAAGTTTTAATTCAAAGAAACAAAATGTTGACTATAGCTATCTTCAGGGTGTCCGTTTTTCGTGACGGTGTGCGCGCATTGTAAAAATTTACTCTCATCATTTTTCCCAAACGCGCCAAAAGAAATATAACTTCAAAAAAAAACCTAAAACACACCTTAATAGTAAAGAGTTTATATTTTATTAAGCGATAATAAACACGTTAATGTTACTCGAATAACGAACTACAATTCACCTTATGTAAACGTAAATACATATCAAACAAACACTAAACAACAAAAAGAATAATTTTGTCTCTATATATATAGGTCACATAATAATAATCACGATTTACCTAACCTATTGTCTGAGCTGTTTACACTTAACTTGTATGCGTTATCTGTGATATATAAGTTGAGATATATTTAGCACAACTTATTTTACGCTATTCTAGTAATAATATAATAAATACTCATAACTGGATTCTCTTTTAGATGACATTCATTTTTAGTATCGTTCTTAAAGCATGAGCTTATTTTGTTTCTTTCGGTATGACCTCTGCCTATGTAGGCAATTTCGCCAATGTCAAGTGTGACAGATGCACGATATAAACTTAATGACAAATATTTAGGATAAGAACGTGGAATAATCTAAAATACCAACATATCAACAACATAGTTAAATCACCAAAAGGGGACAGGTACTTTTTAATGTCATAGGATGCCTTGCCGTCATAGGACGAACTTGTAGCTCACCTGATGTTAAGTGATCACCACCGTCCATAGACACCAGCAACACCAGGGGAGTCGCAAGTGCGTTGCCAGCCTGTGATCGGGATAAGGGAATGGGGGGAGGAGGAGTGGAGGTGGGTTTCCGGCGCTCTCACTGCCCGAATGAAATGCAACAATGCAAGCACTGTTACTTCATGTCGGTTTTCTATGAGAGGGTGGTAGTACCCTGGACGAGCCGACCCATTCATGCTGAAAGCAGTTGTAGCTTTAGCGTGGCTCACCACCTATTGTGAATGTCACAGAGATTATTTACCAAAAATATATTGTTAATAATGTATGTGTTTTTCTTGAATGCTTATAGAAAATATTGAATAAATAACAGTTCAATCTATTCATAATGAACGTTATTCTCAAACGGTCTGATACTAGATTCCAATATTAATTTGATGGAACAAAAATATGTGATGGAAATAATTAATTCCGATATCTTATCACAAACGCAATAAATTAAAGTCCTACGTCACTTTTGCAACACTAATGAATTATGTAACTGGTGACCGCGTGGTTCATTTTTAAAACCGATTTACCTCTAAAGTAATAGTTTACTACTGTAGAACAGTACTGAATAGATTTCGTTTTCTTTTGTTTTACTGCTCATACACTTGGTCTTTATCCAATAAATAATTAACGTATACTTTTATTTTTATAACTCCGCGGCAGTGTATACTATCATATCGTTCGAACTCAGGAGTTACTGAGCAATGAGCTTATTGCGACCTAACTGTAATTCACACCGGCACAGTATAAATGTGAAAGACAGTACGGAAACTACGAACAAACCCTCGAAAACGGCACAATTACACAAAAATGCGTATCGACGACAGGTTTTGAAAGGAATTCTATGGACAGCACAGCGAAAACTGCCTAGGGGTCTCGTCGATGTGCACGTTTGCGTGAGTTTGCCGGTACGAGCGTTTATAGGAAGTTTCCAAACTCTCTGTTATGTGTACTTTCGTGCAGATCACAAAGTCAATTTTTCTAAAAAAATATTTTTTTTTTTTGTTATTTTATTAATAAGAGAACTTACAAGAAAAAAATGTAATTAAAATTTGTAGGCAGTTTTATTTTTTCTAAAAAGAGTTTTAAACCAAATCTGTAAGATAGATATTTCTTGAGATATTTTACTTGTTCGTAGCGCAAAATTTTAATCTTGTTTTTTTTATTTATTCTTAATTTTTTATTATTTTATTCATTTTTAAAATCACATAAGTGGTTTATCTGATATACACTGATATGCAAAAAATCTCTAAATGAATAAAAAAATTAATATTTACAAATACATGCAAATCTAATTTATTCTATGATTTAGGTTATTAAAACGTTTAAGTAAAATTGAACGAACGGACATTTGTATTTAAGTAATTTTGCAAATTGTTCCGTTGAAGAAAGCGTTGTCAGAAAAATTGTAAACAAAAATTAATTGAACAGACTTAAGCATGTGCTTATGATATTAAAAGCGGTCTTTGACTTGTGAATAAAAATACGAGTAAGATTGTTACCATTTTGTACGTGAAATGATTGAGTCCCTTGAAATTTTCACGTCGACAAGGATATTATGAATATATAAAAAAAACAGCATTAACAAAGTCGTCCTTATGTAAACAGTTAAGCTATTGAAACATGCATATCGTATATAGTCACTGGTATTTCAACACTCTCCTTATAAAGCACTAGCTTCTGTCCGCGACTTCGTCCGCGTGAAATAGTTACTTTACACAAACGATAACACGCAGCGGAATCTCTCAAAAGAAAACCAAAACTGATTTTGAAACATTTTTCATTGGTGCTCCGCTCGTACTGGTTTAAGCGTGATGATATATTACATATAGTCTCCCTAAATGAATGAGACATCTAACACTGAAACAATTTTTCAAATGGGACCAGTAGTTCCTGAGATTTACGCATTCAACCAAACAAACAAATCCTCGATAATAGCGAATGAGTTCTGTAACTAGTTAAAATTGGCAGTAATTACTAGATTAAAGAGTATTATTTTTAATTCTATTGTAATTGTATTTATGAAAGACTAGCCTCTCCCCGCGACTTCTTTCGTGTGGAATAGTTACTTTAGGCTAACGCTAACACACAGCAGAAACTCTCAAGAGGGAAAAAAACGATTTTGAAACATTCTTCATTGGTGCTCCGTTACTGTTGGTCTTAGCGTGATAATATATGTCCTATAACCTTTCTCAATAAATGGTCTATATAACACTAAAATATTTTTTAAAATCGGACCAGTAGTTCCTGACCCTACAACGTCACAAACTCACAAAGATTACCTCTTTATAATATTAGTATAGACTATTCTTGAAAATTAATGTGTGCAGTATCAAAAACAAAACTGCGTTGGTTCGGTTATAACGTCACTCAATATATTCAGCTATCTGTTAGTAGTACCTAAATACATTTTATTTTTGTAAGTAAAATTGAGTCTTTAGGAAAAATATTTTTAAGTATTGTGTTTGTGGGAAACCAGGACTTTATTTAAAAAAAATGGAATATTTGTGTAATCGACATTGGCAGCACCGATGATGGATCGTGCAGTAAACTTGTCTGTTTGAGTTTTTGGCCTTGACTCTATATCGTGTTAAATTAGTGGTGTTTTACGTAATACAGTTAGTTTATTTTGCATAAGTGCAGAAGTGGATGGAAAATAATACCACGGAGCTTGAAATTCTGAGATGCCACAAAAACTCCCTAGAAGATTCTAACAAGGGAGTCACCATCTTGTTAGAATATTGAAATATTCAAACGACTCTTGTAATATTAACTACACGACAATGGCAGTAATAATCTAAAATATTGGTTGCCAAAATTAAAATAAAAAAACTTGTTTGTAATTTTGGCAGGATCTTGCAATGTCATGTAGTGGTATTTACATTTTATTCATAATTTTGTGTTATTTGGCTCTATATTGTGTAATATTGGTGTTTTATGTAATAAGGTTTAGTTATTGTGCACAAGTGAAGTTGATCGGAAATAATACCGCGGAGCTTGGCTTCTGATTTGCCACAAAAAACTCCCCGGAAAGTTCTAACAAGACGGTCACCATCTTGCTAGTTCATTTAAATAATCGCAAGAAACTTATAATATAGACCTACTTGACAATATCAGTAATAATCTACTAGAAGAAAAAATAAATAAATAAATTTTCTGTCAAAATGACGTACTCACATTACATCCACTTATTCATTTCTTTCTCCATTCCAATCTCGAACAAATTAATTAAAATATCTATTGTTTTATGTGAAGAGGCAGTAGACATTTCCATAAAAATGTTTTCAAGCCATCTCCAGCATAAATTTAAGTCAATTGTATGACGTACACTCAATTCCCGTAATATGAATGAAATTAAAATGGACGAAAAATAATGGAATTTAATTAGTAGTTATATTAAATTGTAATTTACTGAGCAATAACTTGGAAAACTATGTAAATACATCAACTATATACATATGTTAGTAGTGGTAAAATTTAATAGAATTTGAATTCAAAACTTTAAAAAAGTAAAAAAGATTCTGTGTTCTGTTTCTGTAACATAACAAAACTATTTCCACGAGATCCAAGTCGCGGGCGACCTGCCTATGAATGATGACAATGCCTAAAAAGTCACCTAGAACATATGTCTAACTTCAAAGTTTTTTTATTATCAGAGCGGGACATTGTCCACCGTGCCCGCTACTATTTTAATAAAACGAGTTCTCGGCCAGCAGCCGAGCTTCGACCATAGAAAAAAAGCTTTTTCTATTTTTTTTTTATTCATAACTGTAAATAGATGACGATTGCTATAAAATAAAAAAGAATGAAGAAATCGGTTAAGAAACAGAAAATGGAGATGTTTTTAACCGTTTCACCACTACCTATCTATATATAAACTAGTTTCTGCGCGCGACTTTGTCCACGTGGGATAGTTACTTTGGGCTAACGCTGACACGCAGCAGAAGTTGTCAAAAAGAAAAAGAAAAAATTGAGCCGTCACGGGACGTCTAGCAGATGTGAAACATCAAAATTGTTAGTCGCGTCGTCGCCACGCCAACAGTCAGGTTTACCCGCGACTATAGATGTTTCACATCAAAAAATAATCTCGAAACATTCTTCATTGGTGCTCCGCTCCTATTGGCCTTAGCGTGATGGTATATAACCTACAACCTCCCACGTTAAATGAGCTAAGACTGAAATATTTTTTCAAATCAGACTAGTAGTAGTATCTCATTCAACCAAACAAACAAACACTCCAGCTTTATAATATTAGTATAGATATAGAATAACTTTATATATATATATATATATATATATACATCGCTGCGATCGAACATTTAAAATACAAAATTATCAAAGCTACTGTTCATAATAAACAACGTTTAAACTCACAGATTGTTATCAAATCGGGTTTAACTATCTAAAGTATGATAACGATTAGCATGATATTAATCTGATAAACTTATCGATCATAACGTCGGTTGCATTATGATAGTGCCGAAATTAGTTGTCTTATCAACACGTGTCATTATGATAAATGGCGATTGGGCACGGAAAAAAAACTAAATAATATCCAGACAGCTATCAACTATTAGTACAGATTTGTGATATGATAGACGTAAAGATAGTATGTTGCGACAGCATCTGTAATTGGATTGATCACGTTGAGGCTTTTGTTACTAATAGACCCGATGTTTATAGAAAAAAGTATTAACATATTTCAAATTATATGGACAATATACCTTATTTATTTATTTAAGGTTCATACAACTGAGTTCGATAAACAAAAACAGACACGAATCATTTTTTTATACTCTTGCATAAAATTGCCAGCTCAATGCTGGGCAATAAAGGTGGGTATATCTATGGGTATATCAGACTATAAAGCTATTTTTGTTTTGACAGCGCCTGCGAAATTTACCTTTATATTCTAGCTATATTTTTTCATTGCCTGAAAACTCAGTTAAAAAAAGTTTTCTATGAATACAATCTAGCTAGATCGATTTATCGTCCCCGAAACTACCTACATACTAAGTTCAACGGAAATAGATGACGCCGTTTCCGAGATCCTGAATATATACAAATATAAAAATATACAAGAATTCCTCGTTTAAAGCTATTAGATAGATAGATAGATTAGATATAAATATTTTGTTTGTGTAGTTAATGCCAAAAAACACAAAACAATGAGCCAATTCGAAATATAAACTAGAAACACAAAAGAATATATCAAATTGGAAACGTATACTATTAGAAAAAGGAAGCATATGATGAAAACGGCAATATTGGCCTATGTTATTTCTTACTAATGACAAATAAAAATTAACCGGATGAATTAAAAGACTGCCTCATGTATGTTTCATTATAATGTAAAAGATAGGAGATATCGAATAATATGCTAAAATAGAACATATTATATGAATGAAAAATATCGCTTTTTTACCTATATATAAACAAAATGATAGATGTCTTTCGTCGTAAGCGCATTACTCAATTACTACTGATTAGATTTGGTTTTTTTTTTCAGTATTACTTCTTAGACTCTGGGTCCTTATCTAAGAACATATATCACGATAACTTGATTCAGTATAAAGTTGTTGATATTTTAAGAAATTACGGTTTTTCTTGGCTCTAAGCGATGTGTGTTCGTGCCGTAGAGAGTTGAGGCAAGAAGTGCTTATGTTTTTTCATGTATACATAAAAAATATGAGGATAATACACAATGCGAATGAAGTCGCAGGTATCACCTATCTATACTAATATTATAAAGAGGGAAAGTTTGCGAGTTTCTGACGTTGTGATGTTGTGACGTTGTAGGGGGTAATCTCAGGAACTACAGGTCCGATTTGAATAATTCTTTCAGTGTTATATAGCTCATTCATCGAGAATGGTTATAGGCTATATATCATCACGTTAAGACCAATAGGAGCTGAGCACATATGAAAAATGTTTCAAAATCGGGATGTTTTTCCTTTTGAGAACGCGATCGAAGTCGCGGGCAGAGGCTAGTCGTTTATAAGATTGATGCATGATCTAATCACAGATATGTTACGATAAGATTACACAGTGTATGATATATTTCGTGTACATACTAATCTGTGTAAATATTCGACTTTGCGCTTCGAATATGTCTAATGAACGAAAAATCACTAACTATAATTTTCGTTTTAAACTGATCGATGGGGATTACTTTGTTTTTTTTTTTTGTGCTAAATCGTGCTGTTTGTTCCATTTCGGGAACTACAACAGCGGGACAGCAAAATCTTTTACTGCCATTTTTTAAGATGCCAAAATTACACTGTCTACTTCTAATTAACACATTTAATTCTAATAGGTGGTAGAACCATGCCGAAGCTATTACTGGTTTCAGTATGAATGGGTCAGCTCGCCCGGGGTAGTACCACACTCTTGCAGACAACCGGCGTGAAGTAACAGTGCTTGCATTGTTGCGTTTCGTTCGGTCAGTGAGAGCGCCGGAGGCCCACCTACCCCCCTTTTCCTTCCCTGCCTTCCCCATCCCCACTTCCTCACCAATACAGGCTGGCAACGCACTTGCGACTCCTCTGGTGTTGCAAGTGTCTATGGACGGTGGTGATCACTTAACATCAGGTGACACATCCGTACATTTGCCTCCTATGATATAGAAAAAATAGGTCTAATTTGTTAATATCCCAGGTTCACATTGAAACTTATTTATATATAATTTGTTATCTGTGTCTACAATAACGATATATCTATAATATTATGAATCGCTGAAGAGCAAATCTCGAGAACAGCTGAACCGATTTCGCTAATTTTTTTTTGTTGTGTTTGTTATTGTCAGGAGACGGTTCTTATGCAAAAAAGCGCATATCTCAATATGCTTGAGGCGGAACGGAGTTCGCGGGCCCTGCTAAAGCATATATAAATATAAATTAAAAATTCGCCCATAAAATGTAAACAATAATTCTTTGTCACTATCAGTAACAACATAAGCTTTAATTACTGGTTTATTTTAACAGATGATTTAAAATAAATATGATGAAAAAATTATCACATATATTTTCAATATAAATTTTATAACCCTCATAACGGGTCGAGCGTCGATATTATTATATAACGTTATTGGAACATTTCTTTTATTATTTCTATATAAAAAACTGTACCAGTTCACATTCCTATTTGTCATTTATAATACAATATTCAGGTAAGACCGGTTTCTTAGTTACGGGTATATTTGTATCAAAGTTCGCGTGAATGTTCATTATATACCTATAAAGTATTTTAATCGCGTATCCTGATGGAGAATTAGAATTAGATCGTGAAAAGAATTGTTTCAGGTGTCTAGGAATAATTAATAAAATACATTTCAATCATTTTTAGAAAAGACTGTCTGTTTGCATAAACACGCATCACTACTAAAGTACTGCGTTCACAATAAAACCAAATCAACAATATCATAAAGCATATCCTTGAGAATAACTTAGTCTTTGTTTCATTAAAATAGGTCCACTCTATCAAAAGTTATTGCAATTTTAACGACGAAGCAGCGTAAGTAACGAGAGTAAAGTAGACAAGTAAATGAACTTAATACATTTAGATGAATTTATTAATTACTATTTTTACATAAAGATCCTCGCGGACAAAGTCACAGGTACAGCTAGTTATTTAATAAATTTGTCATACGGATGACATATCGCTTTGCTTTTTAAATGCTTTAATAATAATTGATTATTTTAAGTTGCAATATTACTGGTTTTCACAAATATGCAGCGCGGTTTTTATGTGTGTTTAATTTTTCCCCGTCCTCGGGTCACGAAATCTTCCCGCGGGTAAGTTACTGCGATAACCCCTAAATGATACCCTCTTACTTTGTATGACAATTTTCCCGTCGTAGCGTGATGTTTCCCTATATTAATGCACAATAAATATATTATAAAAAAAATGAGCCGTCACGGCACGCCTGGCAAATATGAAGCATTGAAAATTGTTTCTTAGAACTTTTAATTTAGCATTGACAAGAACTTTTATAGACCAACGTTGCCCTTCGTATAAATGGCATATTTTTCTGTAATAATTTACGTTTCAAATTTAACATATTCTTTTATATTTCTTTGGCCTGAAATAGAAAAAAAATAGTACGTGTAACCCTCACACGTGCTAGAATTGAACTTTTTTTTTTTATTTTGTCACTATATAGCTTGTAACAAATCATAAACTCTGAAAAAAAGTTAATAATAATAAAAATCATACAATAGAATTAATTATGTATATATGTGCACGCGACCGTACTGCTATCTGGTTTTAACGTGAGTAAGTAACAAATTAAATCAAACCTTTATTATCTGTAGTGCCATCTATCGGCTAATTCGGAACTTAAATAACGCAGGAAATATTATTAGCAACTCTTTGTCATAAAGTAAATAAAATATAGAAAAGTACGAAGAGATGACTATCATAAGTAAAGAATTAAATTAATTATGATTTAATAGAAGTTTTGGTTATGTTTCTTTTTTTATCTAACCAAATGGTACAGAAACGTGATACCATATTGGCGTAACAGACTTCCGTTGCATTGCCGTCCAGTTACTTCCTAGTCGCGCCTAAAGAAGTTTTAGTTTTTAAAAATTTTAATTTATTTTAACCGTTCTTTGTTATAATGCTATGAAACGCTTGAATCTTATTTTGTACATGTTGTTTCATATTTAAGAGAATCACATTTTTCTAAAGTCTTTTGTTATAATTCACAATTATTGTCATACATTTTGTGTTAATCTCATTATCAGACCACTCGAAACGAGTCCGTGAAATTTTATATATAGGGTGTTATTACAAAAAAGGTAATTATTACGTATTGAATACTTGCTTTAAGAAGGTTTTGTACTAAATGCAACGCGTTCGCCCGAGGCAAGTTCGCTTTATCCTTTTTTCGCAAATCTAGAGTAACCTAACCTAAACGAGACAAAACAGCAAGATGACGAACATTCAGCGAGCACGGTGCATTTAAAACGTAATCTTTGTAAAGCAAGTACTCAATACGTATTTAACTTTTTTGTAATCACACCGAATATGTCTACCCAACCAATACTTTATGGTCAATTATAATATAAACGAATGAAACGCCACCGAAGAAATTAATTAATGAAGGAGAAAAATTCTGCTCTTATGCTACTCCCACATCTGCGAAACGAAGCTTCGAGTACTTGTCTCGCTAAAATTAACGTCAAAAATCATTCCGATAAAGGCACAGATTATACGTTGCCACACCTGTGTCTTTGCAATGACTTGATATTAGAATCCGCTAAACTCGTTTGATGTGTGTAAAAACCGCCAGCCAAATTATCGTGCTGCGACTATCGTCACGCAGTCCGATAGTTCGTAACGCATGACGATAATGTCTTCCCACATTTGCATTTAGTGTGACGATAGACAAAACTTCGTGATGATACACGCAGGTATGGGAGTACCATTACTGTCAACAGTCTATGGACTAATTTAACAACAAATATTTCCAAGTGAATCCGTCTATATTATTCATTCAGAATGTCAAATAGACATCGATTGCTTCAATTTATTTCCATATCGATTAATAAGAGTTCAACGAATTGAAAAGCATCGCGCTGAATTTCTATTAACTATAGATTACACAAATCTATACTAATATTATAAAGGCGTAGTTTGTGACGTTGTAGGGGTAATCTGAAGACCTACTGGTCCGATTGAAAAAAAAAATCTTCAGTGTTATATAGCTCATTTATCGAGGAATGTTATAGGCTGTATATCATCACGCTAAGACCAATAGGAGCGGAGCACCAATGAAAAATATTTCAAAATATGGTTTTTTTTTCCTTTTCAGAGCTTTCGCTGCGTGTTAGTGTTAGCCCAAAGTAACTATTACTACGTGGACAAAGACGCGGGCAGGGGCTAGTAAAAAATATACTAGATGATGACCGCTACGGTTCTGAAACCCTTAAAAATAGTTATATTATCTGACGGCACTACATGTTTTATGCGGTTTAATGGTGGATTTACTTTTCATTTAGGATCTCCCGTTTATGTATTTTACCGAATTTTTGTTGCATGTTTTTAATTTTATCAGTTATTATAATTAGTCCTTGTGAAAAAAGCATAATTATACATACACTAAATAATATTCTAAAAAGTCCAATATCTGCTTGTAAAAGTATCATCAAAATCGGTTCAGCTGTTTCGATATTTTTTATCTGGACAACAACCAAACACTCCAATTTAATTTATATGTGTAAATCTAAATGGGATATTCCAAGATTAGTTTAAAACAATTCCAATATATTCAGCCTCTGTATACAATTTTTTTTTTTTTCGAAATAACCACGCTATTGACTCAGCAAGGTCTTAACAGCTTCACCGGACTACTAAGGCGAGCGCTTAAGGCACTCAGCCGATTTTATTTCGGCAACCAGCTCAAGGGTGCACGGCACACCTCGGCTTGGCTGTTGTCTGTTGCATGCAAAATCGCGACCTATCTTAGCTAACCTAGCTAATTTTTCATATATGTATGAGTTGTCGAAACGTATATGTGTACCAAGCATACACGCCTCAACAACTCTTCCATATATTTATTATCGGAAAATTGAGAGTTTTTCAGTTCGATAAGGGAAAAAAAGTAAACCCTTCCACTTCCACTTTTGTAAGCGTGTAGGCGTGCACGTGTGTGGGGGTGATCATGTAGTGTCGCAGCAGTGATGTATATTTGTGTGTCACCGTATCGCGCAAGCAACGCACTCAAGGGCTCCTTACCGAGGGATTGAGCCGCTGCCGTGGGAGGCCTAATCGGGTCTATACAAATTAACCGGTCATTAATTTCTCTTAGAAGTAATCTAGAGTTATTACATGGCTACAAGAAATTTTTGAAACTTAAACCTTCAAAGTTTGAACAATGGCTGTCATAAAGAAACTGGTGATAAATATAATGTTTTGTGTGAAAAATGATCAAAAGTATTACTGACGATTCATCTTTTTATTTTGAATTTTGTTTGATCTCCTTATATTAGTTATTTTTAACATACGGACGCAAACAGGTCGGGTATGGATTAGGTAAAACAAAACTAAGTAAACAACGTTTTTAACAAACGTATATATTAATAACTTCAATTATTAACTACTACAGTCGGTGACAGAGCAACGCTCAAGCTATTACGGGCTTCAGTATAAATGAGTCGTCTCGCTCGAGATAGTACCACCCGACCCACAGAAAACCGACGTCAAGTAACAGTGCTTGCATTGTTGCGTTTCGTTCGGTCAGTGAGAACCCAGGAGGCCCACCTCTCTCCACCTTCCCCATCTCCTTTTCCCTTCCCCCCCATCCACCAACACAGGCTGGCAACACTCTTGCGACTCCACTGGTGTTGCAAGTGTCTATAGGCAGTGGTGATCACTTAACATCAGGTGACCTGTTCATTTGCCTCCTATGATATAAAAAAGAACTTCAGTCCGTACACGTATATGTAAGACACGATCTTTTATAAACAAAATGTTACAGGTCCGCCCTTGAGCGTTCGTCATGCAAGAACTACTGGATTTCGTTCAGTTCTTTTTAATTTTACGTGTTAAACACTTGACCCTTATCTAAAAACATCACGATATATTTATTTGATTTAAAAGTTATTAAAATTTAAGGAGACTATGATATTATAAACACTGCACGTTGAGCGACGTGAGTTTTTAAGAAGTGAGGCAAGCGATATAGCTATACAATTTGAGGTATTTAACAAATTATTTGGGGCCCAAGTATAAATCGTCAAATTGTAATATAATTATACTAAATATGAGTCATGTAGTATGTCTTGTTCCATAGAGGCCCTCCAATCAGATGTTCCAAAAGTTATGGGAATTCTGTCAGGTTACGGGTCCGTGGTATTTTGCCAGCTTTACGAAATAGATATGCTACTTAGTAAAAAATATTTTGTCAAGATATTAAACAATGCAGACCAAGTTACGGGTTTCAGATAGTTAATTAAAAATTAAAGGTTTAATTAAATATGTTTCTCATACTAATTAACTTAAAAATGTTTTTTTTTTGTTTTTTTTTTCGAACTGACTACGCTATTGGTCTAGCAAGGTCTTAACAGCTTCACCGGACTACTAAGGCGATTGCTTAGGGCAATTAGACGATTTTATTTGACAACGAGCACAAGGCTACACGGCACACCTCGGTTTGGGCTGTTGCCAGATACGTGCAGTTCGCGACCTTATTACCTCTTATATCTTATACCTTTAAACTAACGATTCTTGTATATTTTTATATTTGTATATATTTAGGATCTCGTAAACGGCGTCATCTATTTCATACATCTTATAAGATCATACATCTATTTTGGTATGTAGGTATTTTCCGGGACGAAAAATCGATCTAGCTGCACTTCATTCATAGAAACCTTTCATCTGAGTTTTCAGGCAATGAAAAAATATAGCTAGAATATAAGGATAAATTTCGCCGGCGCTGTAAAAACAAAAATAGCTCAGATAGAAATCAGTTGCTTCGAAAATCCGTGTAACCCCAGTTCGAATTTAATTGACAGCAGAAGAGGTATATTTTTTTTATGAAAAAATTTTAATTTTATAAGGCAAACCTAATAGCATATTTTAATATAAAAATGTTTTATAAAGAACCGAGCTAGGCTCGGTCGCCCAAGTACTTTTGTAAATATTTGCACGATTAAATATTTACGTAAAATACCTAATATCCAAACTTCTTTATACCATATAGATTTTAGAATTTTATCACAATTTCACCTGCCGTTAAATTATAACAAGATCTAAGATGGTACACGCTAAATCTAGAGAGGACTGGTTCTCAAATGCAGCTACACATCTTTACATACACTTGAGGGTGTTAGCTAGTCTGGCGGGATTAGGAAAGAGCCTTCCCACTACGCTATGGTTTCATCAAAATGAGTTCCTTCACTAAAAGCTTTGGCACATAGATTCGAACTTGCGTCTGTCGATGCATTGCTTGAAGACGCTAACTACTGAACCATCATCGCTTCAAAATTACTTTGTATATTGTAAAATTTAAATTACACATTTCTTTTACGACAATTTTATTTACAATTCTGAATATCGCACGTGCACAAAACACGGTACGTGATGTTTGGTTTCAGTAAACGTAATAAAACACGAAAAACTATGTTTTATTCACTAGTCTCTGTTTACAGATTCAATACGTATGAATTCATAAGAACCGACTTACCTACTTGAAAAGTAGATTTGATTAACCTTAAAAACAAGTTTATTAATTTATATTTTCCTATATCTTTATTAGTTTAATTATTCTAACTAGTAATTTGTAATAAAAATAAAATAGTAACACTAATCTTATAAATAAGGTTAGTTTGCCATATTATATACATAATATAATATAATGTATAATATTTGTCAGCAGTAAAAAAAGGATATAGGGTACCATTCATCCAGAAACAAATCTATCATTATAGAGGGATTCTTCCAATCCATATTAACACGAGTAAAAGGTTATAATTTTACAAACTAGTAACCCGCCCCAACTTCGCACGAGTGCAATAAAGATATCCATTTTAATGAAATACTGTTACTTAGTGTACATATTATACAGCGTATATGTGTTTAATTGTATAAAAAATAATAACGTATTGTATAAGTTTTTTGATATCCCATTTTTAATTGAAATAAAACGCGCAGGTATTATGATATAGACAAGTCTATTTACTTGGGAATAAATTCAGAGGCACCAGATAATTTTGAAATAAAAATAGGAAAAACCCTATTTATTTTCCGTCGTTTACTCACTAATATTAAATCTCAAATATAAATAACAAATTTAATTATGCATTAACTCTTCATTATTAATAAAAATAATTAGGCCTTCTTTACAAATCTAAAGTAATAATTTTTACACATTTATATGTTTTAGCCTTTCTTAATTTTATGCTTTTGACACATTTTAATAATTAAATCGGGGTGTAAGGGGTGTCGAATAACATCTTAAGACTTGAGACACCCAAGCCAACCTCACCTGCACATGGTGCACCCTGCTGAATAACGAACGAGGCAATGGCGACAGCGGGGTGGTAGGGTTTTACAGCCCGACTGGGTCGCAACCACCATGCATATGGCGAAAAAGCCCGTCATAGTGACTTGCTTCTGCGCGTCGCGTTTCGGGATCAGCCTGTGCATATCCAGTACCGGGCGACTTTCGTCATTATGGCCGGCATGACAGCGGCGACCGGCGATGAATAATCTGTCTCTCGGTGGTTGCCGATGTTTTTGGATTGTACTATGCTTAACATCAGGCTTAGTGCAGTCACTTTGTCGTGCTTCTATAAAAAAATTCTAAAATACGTCGTATGCAAAGAGAAATAGAGTGAAGTAGGTTTTAATCTTAGAATAACGTTTTAGGTAATTGCACATAGTGATTTTGTTCCTATCGCCTCATAAAGGCCTTTCCGAGCGTAACCAAATGTGCTATCTGTAAAGACACTGTGAAACCAGTAAACATTGCGATAACAACTTAGATAACAATAAGAATAAATAAATACAGACGGACTATAATAATGAAATATTTTTTTATTAAAATGATATATTTAAATAAAATAATTATATATATTTTTTATGTTTATTTTTGGCAACCAGTCGTTCAGATTATTACTGCCATTGTCGTGTAATTATTTCAATAATCTAACAAGATGGTGACTTCCTTGTTAGACCTTCGAAGGAGTTTTTGTGACATTTCAGAATTTAATGCTCCGTGGTATTATTTTCCGTTCAATTCACTTATGCACAATAAACTAACTATATTACGTAAAACACCACCAAATTTACAAAATATAGAGTCAAATAACACAAGATTATGAATAAAATAAAAAATCCACTACATGACAGACTAAAATCCCACCGAAAACACTAATATATTTTTATTATAAATATTTAAGCGTCACTATGGACGGTTCGTGTTCGGATATAAATTAAGAAATTATGATGAAATAAATTTCAAAACAATGGTCAATTTAAAGTTGTATTTTTATGTGAATTTCTAGAATTATTCTCATGTTTCAATACCTTGCACTTAATAATTAACATTGAAGTAGCGATTGTGGATTCATGTTTCATATTTTGTTTCTCCACTTACAAGTGATATCAAAGGGTCATTGTTTTCCGATAAGATAAAATTCAGACGCTACGGAAATTACCTACTGTTTAAATATTTTTGACGGATAGGTACCTCAGTATTATTCATCTTTGGTATCTTAATATTTAAAACTATGTCTTTACTAATAAAAAAATTAATTCAGAATTAAAACGTACAAATGTATAAAATAGATAAATACATACCTGTATTCACAGTCACAATTTTTTTTTTAGTTTTACACACACTATAATCACGATTATAAACACAACACAAACCTTTTTTGTAGGAATCTTTTTCTGAATTCGATATACGCTGAGCGGCCTTTATCTTCGATATCCCCTATCCTGACTCGTCCGTGTAAGGGGATTCTATGTTTGGAGATGCCATAGTCCATCTGTAGGTCGATGACGAGCATGAGTGTGAAGAGTACGATGAAGGCGCTGATGGCGAGCGCTAAGCGCTCTTTTAGTTTCATGTTGAGCATGATTGTGCGCGCGTTCGAGCGGCGCGGCGCGTGTGTACTGTGCGCATGTTCCTCGGGCGTAGGCGAACGCTTACAATCGCGGGCGCACGTCGCACCGCCACCGCGCCACCGCCGCCGCCACCGTGCTTGCGCCCACCCGCTTACACTGCCAACAACAAAATTATATCAAGGGATGCTCTATTTCTTCAAAGTAACACTTCTTTACGCACGCTTAACTTGATGAGCAAGCTGGTGAATGAGTGACGAGAGCGTTACAAAAACGTGTGATCAGGCGAGGCGCGCGGATGTTGAGATCACATAGTTTTAACCCATAATAAATTTAAATATTTGTAGAAAATTAGGATATGTATCTAAAATAAATTTATTTCAGTCTTGTGATCTAAAGCACACTCGTTTTTTTTTTAAGTGAAAACTTTTGTATGCGGTTTGAGCTGTATTTTTTGACGAGCAATATTCTTATGATTTTGCTTCATAAAATGGTAGTAGTCGTGACTGACAGTATTACGGCAGGTTAGTGACGCGTAGAATTGCTATACTTCCACCTACCACTTCTGCTATATACCACCAATATTATAAAATTAGAATCAAATAACACAAAATTATGAATGAAATATAAAGTCCACTACATGACAGACTAAGATTCCGCCAAAAACTCTTTGACTGAGTTAATTTCTCGTTACCATCAAACCCCGTAAATTTCTCGCGAGCATATAGTCTGTTTAAAAAAAAAGACACTTCGCTCTATACGAGAATGTACTTTTGAATAATTGAAGAAGCTGTGACTTCCTTGTTATGAACCCATATCGTGGTAAATAGGCATTTCCTAATGCTTGTTTAAGTAATCATTATCCACAAATTAAAAAAATATTCAAGATGTATAAATATCATTGTCTTTTAATATTCACACTTGAAAGTTATTTCGATTTCTAGGCTTCTCATGAAGTGAGATTTTAGACTAACGTTAGTCCATAATTAGTCCATAGTGTAAATATTACGAAGTACATTTATAATAATGCAACGATCTAAAAGGTTTAAAATAATCAAAAACTATTAAATGAAATAAAACAAAATAATGTAGAAAAGATCCACTCGGTTTATTGCAGTAACTTAAGAATTTAAAATATAGTATAATATATTAAACGAATGTAGATCAGTATCTTCTAACGACATAATAAAATCTAAAGTTATTTCATATTCTTTGTTTATTCAGCCTGTAGGCAGTACATCATTATACAAATTAATAAACTGTTGAAATTGTTTTTCAAACAGGCGGTTCCATTAGAAAGATTTAAATTTTACGCGACGCTTCTAAGAAATATACGAAAGAGGTGTTGGCCTTTCAGGTTATCGTTGTTTATTTTACAACTAGCGGGCCTGGCGGACGTTATCCTACGTGATAATAATAAACAACTTGACAAATTATATACCTAAACCTTCCTCATGAATCACTTTATCTTCTGGTGAAACCGCATGAAAATCCATTCAGTAGTTTTTGAGTTTATCGCGAACAGACAGATAGACTTTGTAAATAATGAGGGAATAATTATAAAGCAAATCAAAGTCGATGTTTTGTAAAAAAGTAAAAGGAATTTTGGGCGCTTAGATTAGTTACGCTGGTTAAATTTCTGCGGTGTTATTACAAAAATATTAAGTACGCATTGAATACTTGCTTTAAAAAGATTATGTTTTAAACACACCGCGCTCGCTGCATTTTCGCCATCTTGCTATTTTGTTTCGCTTTGGTTAGCTTAGGTTAGACTTGCACAAAAAGGATAACGCGAACTTGCCTCGGGCGAGCGCGGTGAATTTAGTACAAAACCTTCTTAAAGCGAGTATTTAATATGTACTTAATTTTTTTGTAATAACACCGCTGGAGTTTAATTTTTTTTTTTTTAAGCCTGACAAAGTAACTGCATTATGCCTGATGGTAAGCATAGTACTTTTTTAATGATACGGCGACCACCGAGAGACAGGATCATCCACCGTCTGTCGGGCTGTAAAACCCTACCACCCCACTATCGCCATTGCCTCGTTCGTTGATCAGCAGGGTGCACCACGTGCAGGTGAGTTTGGCTTGGGTGTCTCAAGTCTTAAGATGTTACTCGACACCCCATACACCCCAAAAAAGTACATCTTAAAATTCACTACACAAATATGATGTATATTTATCTCTTAAGGATAACTCAAAGTAATCATTTTATCTTTGACATGTTATTATCAAATTTTATACGCTATTTAGACGAATATGATATAAATCGTTATTCAATAAAACAATTTGGTTAAGTTAGGCAATGATGGAAATTGTACTTAACAGTATACAATTTCAATGGATATCTCAGATCTTAAAGAAATGTGTAGTTTACACACACCGATAAATGAATTTTGTGTGAAAATTTTTACGAAGTTAAGTAAAGAGGGCTTTCTACGAACACACTAAATAGCGTTAAAAATTGTGTTTAAATATTTTAAACCCTTGTATACTCTATTATTTATTACTTATGTCATATTAGTATATTGCACTCATACGAAGCCGTAGCGGGTCGCAAGTGTAGTATATGCAACGAACATTTGCAAGTAATAACTATTTACTTACAAAGTGTATTCAAATACTGACTGTCTATAATCAATTTGTCTAACACCATTCACTTCAAATATTTACTACCCACTATATAGTAGGATGTCGACATTTCGATGTTAGGAGTTGTTTTCTTTGTATACTTCTTCTGAGTCACTGTAAGCATGAGATAGTAAAGGTTTGGGAGAATTTTTATAGAGTACCTTATTTACGTCTTTCATAGTGTAAAGTCATTGAAATGAGCATACGTTTTGTAAGAATTCAAATTGTTTATAGGTCAATTATAGGTATGAGCGTTTGGCTACCAACTTAACTGATGATAAATTATGTATGTCGTCAAAGAGAAACTGGCTAGAGGGAACTAGAGACTTAAGAGCAATACACCTAACAGTATGACAGTAGAAATATTTGAATATACGTTGGTCGAGGAGGTATCCGAACACGTCAATTACTAAGCCATCATTACTTCAAACAAATCTAACACTTGTTCCAGACAGGTGAACTAGGACAAATCTAATTTCTCGATTTGATGTTCTACTAGCGTACCCGGCGAAAGCTATCTTGCCTTGATTACAAAAAATAATCCTAAAATTTAACCAAAGTGCCACTACCGTGCCCAAAAACATTCATCAAAATCTGTCTGACCGTTTAGGAGTTCAGTGACATACTCACGGACAGAAGAATTTTATATATAAAGATTATCGTACTAATCTTTCGTTATTATCATTAGGTGTGATTTAATCAAATTAACATTTCAAGAATCATAATAAAAAGAGTTTATTTAATTTAAGCTTTGAGTTACCATTTACTTTAAAACACTACCAGTGGTTCAAAACGCATTCCAAGTATTCTAGTAGAGACGGCAAGAAACTCAACATTTAGTAGGTGGTAGAGCCACGCTGAAGCTATTATTGGTTTCAGTATGAATGGGTCGGCTCGGCCGGGGTAGTACCACTCTCTCACAGAAAACCGACGTGAAGTAACAGTGCTTGCATTGTTGCGTTTCGTTCGGTACCATTGAGAACGCCGGAAACCCCTCCCCTCC
This sequence comes from Antheraea mylitta, assembly GCA_014332785.1. NCBI lineage: Eukaryota > Metazoa > Arthropoda > Insecta > Lepidoptera > Saturniidae > Antheraea > Antheraea mylitta. The sequence continues at coordinate 406,081 of JACEII010000131.1, forward strand.
CCTCTCCTCGCCTTTCCCCTCTCTCTTTCTCTCCATTCCCCCAAACACAGGCTGGCAACGCACTTGCGACTCTGAGGTTGCTAGCGTCTATCGACGGCGGTGATCGCTTAACAACAGGAGACCCGCATGTTCGTTTGCCTCCTATATAATATATATATATATATATATAAAAAAACAAAATTTGTCTCTTTTATATCATGATTAACAAAATTACGCAAATTGTTTTTTATTGGACAATGGATCGGTCTGACACCCATGTAGATCATTTTAAAATTTGATTAAGCTATACAAATAAAATTCAGTTGCCGGATTCATAAAAGCGTATATACTTTTTTTTATATCATATAGGAGGCAAACGAACAGGCGGGTCATCTGTTGTTAAGCGATCACCGCCGTCCATAGACACTAGTAACCCCAGAGAAGTCGCAAGTGCGTTGCCAGCCTGTGTTTGGGAGAATGGAGAGAGGAGAGGGGAAGGGAGATGGGTCACTTCGGTTTTCAGTGAGATGGTGGAGCTACCTCGGTCGAGCCCACCCATTTATGGTGAAACCAATAATAGCTTCAGCGTGGCTCTCCCACCTATGACTTCAGAAAGGTTGCACCTATTTGACTAATTATCTTTTTATTGTGTTTGTAATTATCAGGACAAGGCTTGTATGAATTTATCTATTCTCATCCTTTAAACCAAGGATTAAAGTACATTGTCATAGATCGTAGATCGGCATGGCTCAACAGTTGCTGATAAAATCTGTTTTCGAATTTCGACATTGTTTTTCAACCCTATTGTTGTTACAATTACGCGAATCCAGTAATTTTGCCAAGTTAGTATAAAAAAAGAATATTTCCAACAAAAATGTTTACCAATCGTAAACAGTATACTGGACCTACTTAGAATCTCTATATATAAAAATGTATGTTGGTACATATATTACATTTATAAAACTCAAAACCGTTAAACCTATTATCATAAAAGTGAAACACAACTGTTCTTTCATGGAAAATATTTTTTATGTGATTCATGTGTGATATCCTAAGTAATATTATAAATTCGAAGGTATGTTTGATTGTTTCTTCAACGCTTTATTCACTCAATAGATCATTGTGAAACATTCCATGTACGTTCTCAGTAGTACAAAAAAGGACAAGGTCCTTTCATAGAGAGAAAAATGTACTGTTACCGAAGGATAGATCAGATGTACATTGATACGAGCGAAGCCGCGAGCAAAAGCTAGTATTCTATAATCTGCCACCACTAGATGGCTTTTGCGGCGCATCGACCTCTTTTGTAGTCCGGTGAAACTGTGAAGGTCTAGGGAGGTCAATAGCGTAGTCAGTTCGAAAAAAGAACAAAAAAGCATCGACCTCTATAAATAAAAACTGGTATACTTAAATATTTGATTACGGAGAATATTTACACAAAATCTATTTTAATAAATAATAGGAAGCGAGCGAATCCGCGGGCTTGAGCGTTATAAAAAAATATATCAAATCACGCAAAATTGTTGAAACTGATAACGTCAACAGAATTTCTATTATTGCTTCACAAACTATGGTGTCATATAGTTCTAATGCTAAATTGTGAAATATTACGCCTCCGGCCAAAGTTCATTTGCAACTGTGTATGTATTATAGGTTTTATTTTATTCTAGATAAGCATTTTATGCAAATGGTGTGACATTAAAATATGACGAAACCAATAAGCATTATGTTTAATTGACTATTTTAACATAAATAAATGTACGCTTAGATATATTTATCGACATACGGCTATGCAATATAGCTAGTTCTTACTTGCCGTTCGGTTCATGTTATTGTAATTCTTTTTTAATAAAATAGGTAACACCCGTATAACTATCTAATTAAGGGGCTTTTTATAGGAAGGTGAAAGCCGTGCAAATATGTCTTAGGTACTAGTGGAATGAGACCGAACCAAAATTTTGTATGAGGTTGATCGTTGGATAGAGCTTTCGATTGGGGAGAAGCCAAAAGATTGACAAAGTAAAGACCTAACTCTGTGCGATTTCTATATGAAAATTACCTATCCTTCACAGCACCTATATTTCATTGCATTTCTCCGAATATCTCTAGCAATAATGGGATGCTTTGTGTCAATATATCTCAAGCGATGCGCAATTTTGGTCTAATTTGAAAGGCGAGATCAAATTTGCAGCTAAAAAGCTAGATATCCTCAACTGGACAAAGCGGTTCATCATCTCAATGCAAACATCAGATGGGCCGTCTTGTCTGTTTGCTGCCCTTCATCATCAGCCTTTAGGAAACCCATTGCAGGGCCATAGGTCACTTCCCGAAGGAATGTATGGGGCATAATCATCACGCCAGCCCACGACGTATTTCGCGATTTCCAACTTTGAGAAATCCAGTTTTCCTACATAAAGTAGTACTACAAGAACATTTCTCAGGTACAGTTTCGTCACGATGTTTGCCTTCATCGCCTGCCGATATTGTTATCAATTTAAATTAGTAAATGTACGCGAATTCCGAAAAATTCGTTGGTATAAGCTGGGATTCGAACCTGCGGACATCGGATTGATATTCCATCGGACAAACCACTAGATTAACACGACTTCTTTGCTGGCCTTTGAAGTAAAAAATATCAAAATCAGTTTAAGTATTTTTTAAGTTAGTCCATCATACCAAAAAAATATAAATTTTCTGTTAAGAGTGTAGACATTAAAGAAATCATTTCAAAAGGTCACGGCTGTAGAGGTTGTCATATATTTTTTGTAATAGCAAGTTTTATAAATAAAAACGAAGGTTCTGAAACAAATTATAAAATATTATTAAGTACTGGAAATATACAATAATAATAAGGACGTTATTATTAGATATATATTTATGTTAATATACTAACATTTACCGTCGCTTTCGCACGCCTTTTTTAAGCAATCATTATTTTCGGCTTGTTATTTTACTTCATATCATTAAAGTATTAATATATTTTATGATTCCTAAAACGATCACTGATCATTTTTATATACTGGTATCATTCTTCCCGTCTTTATAGATTTCAACAAAATCGAGAAAATATAAAAAAGATTTGAAAACAAAAAATTAACAATCAAAATTCGATTACTCTAATATCCTATGAATAGATGAACGGTGTAAGTTTTTCGTACCTATGCAAAATTCTATAGACTCGGTTAAGCCATTTTAATTTGTATTCAATTTGTATATTTGTTACGACGATGTCGAAGTCATCGGTGATTCGAACCTATAAGATTTTCCCGTACTAAAATTCGCTCAACGCGGTTAAAGATGTTTTCATTTCAAAAAATTAGACAATCCTTTGTTTAAACTTCTAATCAACTTTCGTTTTGTAGTCTGCTGTCGGAATTAAGCTAATGATATATTATAGGTAAAGTTTTACTTCAATTTGAAAATGAGAGTGTAAATTTAAAATATCATTGATATTTATCGCTTAAATGTAACCAATATCAATAATTTATTTATAAAATATAAAAATAAAATAGATAAAAAGCCTTTTATTTGCTACATAATTAGATTATTAATACAATTGGTTTTTTTCTTTTTTTTTATCGAAGCACAACATAGTGACTGCACTATGCCTGATGTTAAGCATAGTACAATCCAAAAACATAGGCAACCACCGAGAGACAGATTATCCATCGCCAGTCGCCGCTGTCATGCCGGCCATAATGACGAAAGTCACCCGGTACTGGATATGCACAGGCTGATCCCGAAACGCGACGCGCAGAAGCGAGTCACTATGACGGGCTTTTTCGCTATATGCATGGTGGTTGCGACCCAGTCGGGCTGTAAAACCCTACCACCCCGCTTTCGCCATTGCCTCGTTCGTTATTCAGCAGGGTGCACCACGTGCAGGTGAGGTTGGCTTGGGTGTCTCAAGTCTTAAGATGTTACTCGACACCCCTTACACCCCAGTATTTTGTGAACAAAATCCTTATTTTTATTATATAACATATTATGAATTTACATATTAAATTATTATAAAATTAACTTACAATTCGACCAATTGATTTCAAAAGGCATGCGACGTCATTCATGTTTAATTGTAAAATTAACCTGCAATTGCCCAGTTAAATTCAAAGAGTATATAAAGTATGGAACGTAAGTCATGTTATAAATATTGTAATAATAGTTATATGTTATAATATCATTGTTGAATGTAGGATGAAAAAGAGTAATTGGAACGTAAGAGTAAAAAAATACATACAGTCAAGCAAAGAACCTCCTTCGCAACCTTTTTTGAAGTTTGTTATAGACGTGACGGCTGTCAGAATGTCTTTTTTATTTTTACATGAGTGTATATGTTGTGTAAAATTCAAGCAGTAGTGTGAATAATGCATATTTTAATTAATTTAATGTATTTTTAATGCATTTTATATAGAATAAATAGCTTTCTGCACTTCTTCGCTATATAAACTTTAACTATGCCAAATTTCAAGTTTATACGTTCACAGAGTTACCTTAAAAAGGGGTTTAAAGTTTTTGCTTCACGTATTAATATATAGTTATGGGCTATAGTATTTCATCAAAATCATTTGATTAAATTTTGCGTGAAAGAGCAAGAAACATACGTCTATCCTCACAAACATTCCTATTACAATTTTATTATAATTAATAGAATTAACTTTGACTCATTCTAGTCATAGCAACACGAATACGAATTTTATGACGAATTGACTAACCACGTGCTGAATATTTTTTCTGCTTTTCAGTTACGGTTCGCGAACTATAAAATGCGTTAAGAATATATTAATTATTAATTCTAATTACTTATACATGTTTAAGAAACAAATTTATTACATTGGTTACTTGTGCTATTAATTCTAATGGATATATTTATGTTGTTATTAGCTTTCGCCTGCGGCTTTCCTCGTGTTGAAGTAATCCTAACTAGTACTATAAGCGTGAAAATGAGTATGATTCCTTATGTCATAGGAGACAAACGAGCAAATGGGTCATCTGATGTTAAGTGATCACCGTCGTCCATAGACACCAGTAACACCCGAGGAGTCGCAAGTCGTTGCCAGCAGTTGGCGGGAAAGGGGGAGGGAGGGAAGGGAGAAGGGCGAGGTGGGCCTCTGGCACTTTCACTAACCGAAGGAAAAGTAACAATGCAAGCACTGTTACTTCACGTCGGATTCTTGTTGTGCTACCCCGAGCGAGCCGAGCTGAAACCAGTTATAGATTCAGCGTGGTTCTACCACCTACCTACGTGCTTGTTTATTTATTACGCCTTCGAGCTCTCACAATTATAAGAAGTACTCTACAAATTTACATTAACACGAACAGAAACTAGTAAAGATTTTTTTTTATTCTGCCAACTTGTATGCAAAAATTGACTGAATTTCATGACGAGGAACTTACGTTCGCAATTATGTCATTAATTAGTATTAAGATGACATCTATATGTCAATTAATTTACGGAGTCATACAAATACATCACTTAATATAATATATGTACTGCCTTGTAATCTATGTAGGAGACATTATCGATGTAGCCCTATACACGCTTTTTGCGATAACAGGAGCCAGGGCCGCGACCCTTTCCTCTGTCTAGATACAGTGCACTTACAATGTGACACATTGTTATAGGCTGTTTGTTTAATGAATATCAAAACAAACTGCTGCCGAAGTACTTTTATCCATGTCATATGTCATCGAGCGTTTAATGATCTACTTTTGATTATAATACTATTAAATATCTAAACTGAAAATAAAAAATATTTTGTTAACTAGCAATAGCGTGCAGCTTCATAAAGCGTTTTATGTCGTTCATATACACTAATTAACATTATAAGGTTTAATTTTTCTTTATGAATTCTGAAATTATAGTTACCAGATTTTGTACCCTATCGATATGATATAAGGCTTCCTGTTACATAGAAATCAGATTTTAATATTCATATATATTTTTTTGGTCCGTATTTAGAGTATATTCAATTTTTTTTTTCGGGATAGCCTTAGTTAATTTCATAATGTTTTAATTATTTCCTAAATATTTTAAATAATATAAAAAGTCTTACCAAATTCGAGCCACAGAACTTAATTTTAAAATTAACCCGTGTGCCACAACATTCAAGAGTTTTAAATGGTATTTAAAACAAAGTATTTGTAAAGGAAATTTATGTTAATATTTTGGATTTTTTTAGTCATAAACAAACGAACGGATTGTATTGACACATGAATATTACCGCAGCAAATTTAACGCTATCTTATGATTTTTTGGTACTTCACTTGTTATTTAAAAGCTGATCGAGGTCAAATAAAAATCTACTCAATTCTATGTATTTTCTTCCATTTTCATCCACATCTATCCTAACCACAAGATACCACTATGTGCCTTCATATTCAAAGTATGTCTTTGGTTTGATTTTTTTTACATTTATTCCTCTGCACATAAAATATATTATTAAAGTAATAAACAGCTCAGACAAAGTTTTAGGTATCAACTACCACGGAAATAAAGTGTCATCATTTTAACACATTATAACTATATTAATTCATCTCCAACATATTACTATGTAAGCACAATAACTTCATTTGTAAATATTATCAGAGCTGTAATTTTCCATATTAAAATAGTTTCATTACATTGTAAATTTACATATTCAATTAAATATACTGCTAACTACCTAAATACACAGAATTGTTACCGTATACTAAATTTTATTCGAGAATTAATTTATATACAACCTTTTTATAGCCGCGCAAACAGGTCATGTATATTATAGCCTACTTTGTATAATCTGCGAATATTATTTATAAATGCGCAATTACTCACAGTATATTAATATATTCTACTAGTACAACAACAGACTGTGAAGTAAACCTGATTGAATGATAAACCTTGGCAAAAGAAGGCAGAGGGCTATATTTAGTTTTAGCTTTTATAACAAAAGAGCGAACGTATGTCATAACACCTTAATGGAGATAAAACTTTTTAATATGCTTATCAATTGCTAGCGACCTAACCGGCTTGTCTTCATAGACTACGTTCCACTAGAAGCTCACAACGCTCACGCTCACGACCGCGACTTTTCCCGTTCCACTAGCTCGCGAGCGCGAGCGTTACGATCGTAAGAGCAAGTGGAACGCATTTGTGGGCGTTTTGAGCGTTCAGATAAATAATAAAAATGGCGATCTAGAAAAAATAAAACAAAAGCTTTGAGAGGTTAAGTTACACTTTGTAAGATTTAACAGTAAATTCATATAATTATTAAAAACATTTAAGTGTATTAAAGAAACAATGTATAATTCAATTTTTTTATTTTAATTGTCATAAAAACATAAAAAATGTCCTTATTGGTTAAATGAAAAATGTTAAATTACCATGAAATTATTATAAATTAATTTCTAAATTGAATTTTAGAATTCACAACATTTTTCAAAAGAAGTAAAATTATCAAAACTGTATTAACATATTTCATTTACGTATTTCAATACTGTTATTTAATATAAATATTCTATACCGTGTCAAGTAATGACATTTTCACGGTCGCCATCTTTATTGAGAATCCAGCCAATTTTGTCAACGCTCACGTCGACCCACCCCCAGACATGGAGCGTCGTGAGCTTCGCGTGAGCGTATGTTATGACTTCATCAATGACGTTTTCGCCATGACCGCAACGCTCGCGGTTGTCTAGTGGAACGGTGAAAAGGGCGTTGTGAGCGTTGTGAGCTTCTACTGGAACGCGCCCATAGATGTCTTAGTATATCACTAAGATTACGTTTTTGACACTTTGATAATTATTACAGATCATTAAATTCATAAGAGCTACGTAAGAATCTTCATACAAAGTCTATTGTTATTGCGCGTATATCTGTTATATCAAAATAATATCGATTAAATGCACAGGTTTTTAATTTAAATACATGAAGTTATTACGATGCGCGCGCACACCGTCACGAAAACCGACACCCTGACATTATTACGATGCGCGCGCACCGTCACGAAAAACCGACACCCCGAAGTTTGCTAAAGTCAATATTTTGTTTCTTTGTATTTGTTGTTTGTATTTCTTTGTATTAAAACTTTTAATATATGAAATACTTTTTCTATTGTTTGTGTCGTCTTTTAAGCCAAAGAAGTATAACTTCTAACGCGTGTACATAAGTACACATTTCTTTTTTCAAAAATCTAAAAAATACAGACTCGTTAGATTTGCATTGTTAATAAATGTATAGAATAAGATAGGTGATTTTTATGTAGTATTGGACGGTGTATTTTGAAACTATTATAATTCAATGTACCTTGAAATAGTGTTTAAGTTTTCATTCGAAGATAATTGGTGTCGCCAGTTGACAGCAATTATAAAACTTTAATATTAATTATTCTAGCTTTTAGGAATTATCAATTATTCCAGCCCACGTATTTCATTGGGTAATTCATCCGTACTATTTAATGTTTATAAGGAGTATAGCTGTTTAATTTTGTTTTTTTCTTTATCAAAGGAGGCAATCAAACAGGTGGGTCACCTGATGTTTAATGATCACCGCCGTCCATAGACAGTAGCAACACCAAGGGAGTCGCTAGTGTGTTGCCAGCCTGTGTTTTGGGGGGAGGAGTAAGGAAGGAGAGAAAGGGGGAGGGGAAAAGGGGTACATGGGTTTCTGGCGCTTTCACTAACCGAACGAAACGCATCAATGCAAACACATTATATATTGTTTGTAGGATTTATAGAGTTTGATTTCAATTTTACTTAATGTTTAGTGATCGTCGTTTTTTTTTTTTCGCAACTGACTATGCTATTGACCTAGCACAAGGTCTTAACAGCTTCACCGAACTACTAAGGCAAGCGCTTAAGGCACTCAGCCGACTTTACCTGGGCAACTAGCTCAAGAGCTCAAGGGTACACGGCACACCTCGGCTTGGTTGTTGCCTGTTACATGCAACTCGCGACCTATCTTAGTTAACCTAGCTAACTATCCATATATGTTTGAGTTGTTGAGACGCATATGTGTACCAAGCATACACGCCTCAATAACCCCTCCATATATTTTGTATCGGAAAATTAGAGTTTTTCAGTTCGATAAGGGAAAAAAATAAAACCCTTCCACTTCCATGTGTAAGCGTGTAGGCGTGCACGTGTGTGGGGGTGATCGTGTAGTGTTTGCGCAAAAACGGACCCGGGATGGCCTGGTTTACCCCTAGTTCGGCATTTCCATACCCCTCATATAAGGCAGACCACTAACCTGGCTTTTGCTGATCGATCTTGATATATCCTTCGATGCGCAGTTCTTTGTCACATACACATACACAGAATCGAAATAGGAGTATTGAGATAGGAGGTCAAAACCACAAATAAAAACAATAATATTCGGCAGCGCAAGTTCACCGACAGGTCACCGAGCTCAACTGTCGTTGCGATCGCGCGAGCCCGGTATCGCAATCCACCCACATATAAAAAATATGAAAATGCCCGAACATGTAGTGTTGTAGCAGTGATATAAATTTTGTATCACTGTATCGCGCAAGTAACGCACTCAAGGGCTCCCTGCCGAGGGATCGAACCTAGACTTGAGTCGCTACCGAGGGAGGCCTAATCTCGTGTGCGAGATCGACATCTACCCCCAGACCACGGCGGCGTGATCTGTCGTTACGCGGGCGTGGGCGTGAGCACGCTCTGTTTCGAGAGACAGGCTGGTACTGATTGTTCACCTCCGTTATTTCATCAGGAGGGTCGATAAAAATATGTCGCGGCCGTCTTCTATGACGCGCAGCGTTTGGTACGGGCTCGTATTGTGCGGCGGATACCACTAACGGACTGGGATAATTCACGGCTTTTTCAAAATAACTAATCGTAAGTGATTTTACGTATGCCCAGATAGAAGGGATCTCTAGGTCTCTATGGAGATCGACTCTCCGGATGTACCACGGGGTACCGGTCACTTTACGTAAAACATGATTTTGGAGAACCTTCAGCTTGTGAAAGTTATCTTTGGATATATGCGCAAAAACGGGGCAGCTATATGTCATCACGGGACGGATACACGTCTTATACAAAGTGAGCTTGTGTCTAAGGGTGATCATGTCGTCAAATATGGTAAACACGCTAAATATAAAGAGTACTGGCTCCCTAACGTAGTTGATGGAAAATATCTATAGATGCTTGAGACTAATTTTTCAACTCGAGGGAGGAAGTTAGCCATAAGAGCTTTAGGGAAATTGATACTACCAAACTATGGTCCAATTACCATATTATAGGAGGCAAACGAACAGGTGGGTCACCTGATGTTAAGCGATCACCACCGTCCATAAATATCAGCAACACCAGAGGAGTCGCAAGTGTGTTGCCAGCCTGTGTTGGCGGAGTATGGAGAAGGGGAATGGAGGGAGAAGGGGAGGGAGGAAAGGGAAAGCGCCGGAGGGTCATCTCCTCTTTCCTCCCCTCTTCTCACCATCTTTCATCTCCTCTCCCCATCCCCTTTCCCTTCATTCTCCCAAAACACAGGCTGGCAACGCATTTGCGACGCCCCTGGTGTTCCTAGTGTCTAGAGACGGCGGTGATCACTTAACAGCAGGTGACCCGTCTATTCGTTTTCCAACTATATGACAATAAAAAAAAAGTATGATTTTTTATATCTATTCTGCAAACTCTTAGTCCGCACCTTTTTTTGCGTTCCTTTAATTTGTTGTATACGACAAAAATCGTATCTGTGTGCACCTATTGGGTGTGTTTCTTTTTATATTTATTTATTTACAATTAGATACTATTTTATTTGACTATTAACTATTCTAGAACGGATATTTAATGATGTTATAGTTTGTATAGCGGTTGGATTTTGATCCTTTATTGGCTATCTTTAGGTTATAATCCACAAATTCCGTATGATTGAATAAGTATAAAGCTTTTAACTGTTAAACATAGCGTTTAATAATGTACTTTATACATTCTTATTTGTGAAAGAAACTTCAAAATCGATTGATCGATATCAAGTCCACAAATATTAAACTCTTTACAACATTACAATTTTATATTTCAAATACTCAAATATCTTCAATGAGTTTTAAAATACAGAACTAATAAAACCAATATAAAATAGAATACACAATTTGCGAGCGAATTATTCATATAATAATTCCACGCTTTATTTTTTTGCAATACAAAATCCAATATTGCTAAAAAACAAATGGTAATATTAAATCAGCTTTTTTTTTATAATTTTATACTATTTTCCGAGAACATTGCTACAATAATATCAATTTTATAGCTTGTAACGGTACTGCACGCGAGATCCGTTTTTATAAGTTTTCTAAATTTTCAAATAAAATCACTGTTCAGCAGTACTGAAAGTTTTCTGCAACTGGCAACAGATGCGAAGATATTTGAGAACGACATTGCTTAACAAATATATTGTGTATACTTTTCTAAATTAAATAAATAATATTGAATTTTTATGTATAGTGTATCATGAAGTAAAATTTATTTATAGACATACGCTATGTTAATATGTATTTATTTTAGTTACATGTTACATTTTAGTTTCCATGACTACGTAAATATGAACTTTATATTGGCCTTATTAATCTTATTACTTTTATATTTATTATTAATTATAAGATCACCTTTTATCTTAAAATAAAATAAGATTGCTAAGTGTTAATACTATAATAGATAATGTCTGCGCATTCGTTCGCGTTACGATACTATTTAGAACTCACTGACATTATAACTTAGACTAGCGTAAAGGTAAAAAACAAATGCGAAGCTTATCTTACTGTCTCTAACTATGTATCTACCTATATATTGGCCGCTAAATTTGAGTTTTTATTTTACTAATATTTTCTGGTTCCTTTAAGTTTTTTTTTAGTTTTCTTTAAATTTTGGCAATCAATCTTTCTGGTTATTACTGCCATTGTCGCGTGGTCAATAGTATTATAAGCGTCGTGTAATCACTTCAATATTTAGCGTCGTATGAATCAATATTCTAACAAGATGGTGGATCCCTTGTTAGAACCTTCCAGGGAGTTTTTGTGGCATCTCAGAATTTGATGCTTCATGGTATTATTTTCCATTCACTTCACTCATAGACAATAAACTAACAATATTACGTAAAACACCCCCAAATTTACAAAATATGGAATCAAATAACACAAGATTATGAACAAAACATAAAATCCACTACACGACAGACTGAAATCCCGCCACAAACTCCTTCCTTTAAGTTATACTCATAATTCTGAATGACAACCAGTGTACAAATATTGCCAACTAAAATTTCTCACGACATTTGAACTAAACCTTATTTGATAATTTTTGATATTCTACTTGTAATCAGCATGTTTATAATACACTTTTATCATATAGACAGAACTAGAAGTTTATTAATATATATCACTAGATGACCCGGTGTACTTTGTATCACCTATTTTAACGAAATGAAAACCCTCTCTTCGCTAAAGAAGCTAAAAATTTTGATCGGTAATCTCAGACTTTGGCCATTTGCCATTTGAAAGGATGAACGTCAAAAGTTTGACAGAAAAGTGTGTAGAACAGTTTGTATGGGAAAATAAAATTGTTGTTTTTGCTATCTTACTCGCTTTTTCCATATTTTCTCACCTTTTAAGCCTTCCTCTTTTTTTTTTTTAACGTGGGGAAATCTCTTATGGGTACCCACCCTCCCGGGGGAGAGGATGGGTTATGTCCGGACTAAAACCCCACGGTGTACCGACAGACCACACAGTGTGCAGTCACAGTGCACAGTCAGAGAGAGTGTGCTGCGCGGTATCCTCCTCAGCGCCGCACTCATGGCAGGCGGTGCTCGGCTCCCTACGAGCGATTCGGTGCAGGTACCACCCGAAACAGCCGTGTCCGGTGAATACCTGCACCATCCTGAACGTGAGGGAGTCCCACTCCCTCCCAAGCCACTCTCGAGCCTTCCCTGGACTACAACAAATATTTCAACACCAAAATCAGCTAAATCGGCCCAGCCGTTCTCGAGTTTTAGCAAGACTAACGAACAGCAACTGATTTTTATATATATAGATAGATATACGTATTACATAGATATAGGCACTAATAAGATTTTTGAAGTGAAATTTCTTAAGGCACGTTTAAGGATATTTTTTGGCAAGAGATAACTTCATAATTCCGGGTGATGACATGCTAGTAAGCGTAACCGGCCGTAATGCGCGTATATGGCTGGCGTCGGTCTAGCAACGCCTGAAATAGTGGCTTGTGTTCATGGAATATCGATATCTTGCATCTCATCATAGGTTTGACTGATTAATATACTTTATATTACATTCTATATATCTTTTGTGGCTACCAAGGTACAGACTCTGCCTAGTTTGGTAGCCACTGTGAAAATATGTATAAAGTGTAAAATTTTAATTAATAAATTTTGAATTATTGCTCCGTCTTCTCATAAATGTGAAAACCAATGTTAATAATTTTAATATAGAGATAATGAAATTTAAATAATTCACACTATAATTAATTCAAGAATTCGAAACAGAACAGTTATTACATCGTTTTGAGTTCTTAACACTGACAGCAATCCTTATAACTGCCTCAACTTTTTTATTATGTACTTATAATTTCCGATGTATAATTATTTTCATACAAAACCGTATCAATAAAACTAGCATTCACATAAAAATGTTTATAAAAGTGTCAAAAAAAAATTATACCTTCAATTGAAATAGATTACATGCATCCATCACTCCGTTATCACATGTCACGTGTTTCACGTGTAAGTCACGTTGAGCATGCCTGTCGACTCCCAACTAGGATAATACGCTTAAATTATACAAGCGGAGTGGAACGATAGTGAAAACTGCATGAGTTTGCGATACTGACCCTGTCTTAAAAGCGAGTGGGTGGGCGATAATCTATCCAGTCATTGCACCTTTATTCCGATCGGCGTTTTTATCTAGTTCTTTGGAAAATGTATTTTTTGTGGTGGAAAGCTTGAGAAAAACATATTTTTATTACCCACAGAAAGAAACGAACACTAAAAATGTTTGAATTGTTTTATCTATATTAATAAAGCTGTAGGTATATTTATACGTGTGTTTATGAAGTGAAATCTAATACAGCCGCGTTGAGTGGTTTAAAAACAATTGTGAGCAGTCACAGGACGTCTGGCAAATGTTAAACATCGAAATTTATAACGTAGTAAACAACACTGCGTATACTATAGGTATCCGAGGTCAGTGCGCAAGAGAGCTTGCGCATAGTCGCTTGCGCGTTGCATCGCGTCGCCACGTCTCCACACGCCAACAATCAGGTTTACCCTTGCCTATAGATGTTTCACATCAAAAATTGGTAGGGGAAAAACAAATGGGGTTGTGGGGTGTAAGGGGTGTCGATTAACATCATAAAACTTGAGACACCCAAGCCAGCCTCACCTGCACGTGGTGCACCCTGCTGAATAACGAACGAGGCAATGGCGATACCGGGGTGGTAGGGTTTTACAGCCCGACTGGGTCGCAACCACCATGTATTTGGCGAAAAAGCCCGTAATAGTGACTCGCTTCTGCGCGTCGTGTTTCGGGATCAGCCTGTTCATATCCAGCTTTTTGCAGGCCGGCATGACAGTGGCTACCGGCGATGGATAGTGTGTCACTCGGTGGTCGCTATTGTTTTTGGATTACACTGTGCTTATCATCAGGCACAGTGCAGACATTTTGCCATGTTACGATAAAAAAAAAAATGGGTTCACGTCAGCGATGTACCTCGAAATGCTAGTGAAACGTCACCGACATGCTTGTGACGAATTGCGCTTGCACCAGACTAGCGACGTGAAGTAAGCGACTTGCATACAAGTAATATTGATATTTTGTATTGAAATTGTGCATCATAAGTTCGATTAATTAATACATTATACAAAAATGTATATATTTACTGCTTGGAGTGTCAATAGATGTGAAAACTAGATTAATGTTAATAATTTACATTTACATTGTATGAAATTTAAACAATTCAGACTGTAAATTTAAATTATAAGTTGTTTCAAATTTAAAATATAATTTAAAAAAAGAACACGCTTATTCCATTGTTTTAATTTTTTATTACTTAGTTCTTAGGGCTGCCTGGAGTTTTTTTTTTTGTCAAATATAGTGATAGATATTCGTGGGTATAAAAAAGACACTAGTCACAAATGTGGTTTTTTTATGTTTGCACTGTATTCAGGAAGCGCTTGAAAGATTATTATGAAATTATGTTTACGAGAATTATATATTACTTCAATTGTTGGGCTTTAATAAGTGTCAATATTACTTTAGAAATCGTAAAAATTAATCTCAAACTGAATTATTTTAAATTCTCTATCGATTTTATTGAAATTTTGAACTCAAGCCGCATATTCCTTAATTAATACATTATAACAATAAAAATTGTCAATAATGCTTTTACAAAACGTAAAAAATATTTCCAGAAAATAATTTCATGTTTATTGATTACCGATTCTCAAAACAATTGTTACATCAGAAATATATATACAATTTTACAATGAACGATAATTATGAATGATAATGTTACACATTATAATATATGAGAAAAATCAAAATTACAAGATAAAATTATTTATTACTTAAGAAACGTCGTCTGCACTAAGTCGGTTATTACTGGTTTCATTTGTATTTTTAAACGCAAAAGATCTTCATAAACCTAAATCCTGATTGCAGCGACGCCTACCGTTTCCAATTCTGAATCTAAACTATCCAGAGACTCACTCAAACATATACCCAATTGGTATGTGAGAATTCTTTTAAAATAAGCCTACAACCCATTCGCAGCATCACCTACCGGGTTCAATTAAGATCAAAACTAACCTATATATATTGGCGGTAATATAAAAAGGAATCATGAGGATATGGAATATAGCTTAAATTTTTAGCCAATCTGTCGGCTATATATAGCGTAAAAAAAATTACTAAAGATCGTCAAGAATTTCATAATACTACAAATTTTTGACTTTCATCCTTTATCCTGGAGAGTCTCTTGCGTTTTATGGGACCAAAAGTATCCTAGATGTAACCTTATAATACTAGTTATCACTGTGTCAAGTTTCGTCAAAAATGGTTTAGTACTTTCAGAGTGATACGTTATTATTTTTGGCTTCTATAAGAAAGTTCACCGCGATTATAATTTTCAAAAAATATTTAATGTACAGGTTTGGCTTAGTTACAGATTTATTATAGTAAACGATATCTTAAATTTCAATTAGCAGTCCCTAGCCTAGCTTCTTGAATTACTAAAATTATTTTTGATACGAATTCAACGTTGCTGGCCGATTCTTCTCTTTGAAAAATGAAAAAAAAAAACAATAGTCTGTAATTAACAGTGAACTCCAACAGAATGTGACACAAGTGAGTGTTACTTCAGCGGCGAACAAAAGTCTCCAATTATTCCGATCTCATATAGCGTGGTGTTTGTTATACGTAGTGATTTCACATTCATTCGTAACTTCAACATTAATTAAGTTTATTCAATTTGATTGTTAAAATGTATGTATATTTAAAAAGCAGTCACAAAAATGGTTTTCATCTAAATAAAAATTATATAAACCCTTATTTTACTTTTGGTCACCTTATTTTTCATTGATATAAAATGTTTCATCTATATATACCCTTAATTAGTTTAAACCAATTTTCGCTTTAGAATAGATTCTAGAAATATAAATAAAATTAAAGTATTTATTGTTTGTCCGTTCTTATATGGCAAATAATTGATATGAACTGACGAAATTTATACCGAAAAATATAGGACTTTTCATAGAATTGACTAGGTTAGTTAGCTTTTCAATGGGGATTTAGTATTTATGATAATATTTAACAGGACAATTTATAAGTATGTAAAGAATTAGAAGCAAATGTTACTACAAAATATATAATCGTATTACTATTTTTATACATATATTAAAATTGCGTCACCATAGTTGATTACTCAGTATATATATTTACATATATCTGACGTCATCTTAAAAAGTTAAATACGGAGTTCAAAATTAATTTGACAACTACGTATTGAATATTTCTGAACACTGTGATATGCACAAAGTAGTTAGAGGCTTAGGAGACACTTATTTGGTAATAAATACACCTAGGTATATTAAGACATAATTCTTAAATACTTTCATTCCTATTCAGATGTATTAAATGCATAGCAATAATATTAGTAGGACTTAGTTAATATGTGCATCTTAAAAAGATAATATTGTAGACTTAGACAGCACTAATAATTCAACGCTTTATTTCACGCTGAATGCTGTTAAAATGGATTTCAATCTTTAAAATGATTCATCTGATAAGATCAGGATTTGTGAAGCTTTTATTTATATTATCACTATTGTTCCGTAATAGCATTGAAACGCATATACAAAATCACGATGCATTTAATTCCCCTTACTTGATATGAAAACCCATGGGAAAAATTACGCACAATGGCGGTGTATACGCGATTATTACGCGAACTAAACATTACCATTCATTATTTGGTTGCGTGCTCGCAAAGCCGTATATTAGCTATTGTCCTCATTATGCATGCGTTCTTACAACACCAACTCCTCCTTATAATGAGCATTTTATTAAAAATGTCAACGGATTTAATTACACAATACCGCTTTTTTGCAACTGACAACGCTATTGACCTAGCAAGGTCTTAACAGCTTAACCGGACTACAAGACTACTACACAATACCGCTTTTTGTTCGAATGCACAGAAAATAGATAAGTAGGTAACTCAGACAGCTTGATGGTTTTTTTTTCTTGTAATTTAGATTATTTATTCATATACCCATTTCTATATTTTTGAGAATCCACAAATACCCATAAATGTCTGATTGAGAAATTTTGATAGAAACAATTAAACTGAAATATATACACATCCTTATTAACACCTATTAAAAACGCGAAAATGAGTTTGTATGTTTCGTTCTAATGTTTTTACGCCTTAAATAATCAATCAATCATCATGAAATCCTGTATACACATCGTTTGAAGTATAGGAAAGGACATAGGGTACCTTTAATCTCGGAAAAATGTTCTGTTCCCGGGGTCATAGATCGAATCTACATTAACAGGAACGATGCTGCGAGCAAAAGTTGGTAATTTAGTTTTTTACTCCAAGAACATGAATAAAAATATAAGTAATAACTGTATTTTAATTTATAGCACAAGAAAATAAATCGTTTTAGTTATTAGTGAATATTTCTATGAGAGTAACATAAGAATCAGGATCACGCGATGATCTCTTTAGGCGTTTAACAAAACAATTGTTTAATCTCACTCATTCGGTATGATATCTTCTTAATAGCATTCGTTTGTTAAACCTCATACTTTCGTTCCGTTACATTGTGAATACAATGCTTAATGTACAAATAAGATACATTAAGTATGGTACTAACTCTTATTGAGCTATTTATACTTCTGTCTTTATTATGTACCATAAGATATAGAAATGATTAAATTTTATAATATAATAATAGTGCCAGCACCTAAGAACATCATTTATAGATAAAGGCATATACCCGAAGGAAAGATATGCAAAATCATAACACCAGCGCACGACCAGGCGATTTTAAACTCAGAAAAATCCGAAGTTCATAGTTCCATTCTTTTCCCACATATGTAAGTTTCTGACCGTTTTCGGCCATTGAGACTACTTCAAGTCTGACGCTCGTGTGGTTTCATGTTGCCAAAATAACCATTTTTTACCGAAAGGTGCGAGTACATTAGGCACAAGTAAGAACACCATTCTCGTTGGTATAATTGATTGCCGCTAGTGGTTGGGCTTTCAATTAATTGCGTCTAATATTCGATGTTCTTCGTAAATTTGTTGTTGTTGCCACATAAGTTGTACATTCCGGATGTTTAACTGCTAGTTTCTCCCAGTCTTCCAATGCGAAGTCTCTATGTCTCACGTTTACATGTGACACTTTAGCACTTTGTGTTAGTAGTTGACCGCCCACATATAATGATACTATAAAAACATATCTTATTTGAATGTTCCTCACGATTATTCTCTTCACCGTCATCCTACAGTGTTAGCAATTTAAATTATGGAATATACGCGATATCCTAAGAATTAATTGGTAAACGTCGCGGTTCGAACCTGCTAACATTGAATCTATATTTCGTCAGCCAAAGCACTTAACTACTTACGACCTTTTTAACTGAAATGCGTTAAATCCCGTTAGTAGTGAAGCTTTATAGGAATTTAAAAAATATAAAATAAACTTCCCGAAATATCTTATTTTGATGACTTTATCCAACTCAAACAAATAACAAGAAGCAAGTTATTGCAGAACTAAGTAGGTTCAATTACTATTATATTTAAACTAGTTACCCTTGTACTCTATATATTGTGAGAATACAAGTCCCGTCCAGTTTTATTAGTTATTGGAATAAATCTTATCCAATGAAATAAGCACCGTTTACCAAATAAATACTGGTTTGTTTTGGTATAGACTAGCCAATACCTGTTAGTTTTTTAGCGAAAATATTTTAGTAATATCTGTGTGTTTTATCTGAATCAATTTTGTACTGTATTTTATGTCTTAAATTGTAATTTTATCATTACTACTTAGCCTCTTTGATTCTTTTACCGATTTCTAATTACCTTTGTTTAATTGAACAATTAACTTTTAAAGAGGTTTAATGGTTTTTTTTATGTCATATAGGAGGCAAACGAACAGGCAGGTCACCTGATGTTAAGCGTTCACTGCCGTCCATAGACACTAGCAACACCAAGGGAGTCACAAGTGCGTTGCCAGCCTGCTTTGGGAGGATGGGGAAATGGGCGATGGATAGAGGAGAGGGAAGGGAGAGAGAAGAGGGTGAGGAGAGGATAGGAAATGGGCCCCCGGCGTTCTCACTGACCGAATAAACCGCAATAATGCAAGCATTGTTACTTCACGTCGGTTTTCTGTGAGAGGGTGGTACCAACCCGGTCGAGCCGACCCATTCATGCTAAAACCAATAATAGCTACAGCGTGGCTCTACCCCCATCAAAATATTTTATAGAAGAATTAAAAATTACCTATCAATCTGTAAAAATCGGTATAGCCGTTTCGGAGTTTAATGTAGATAAACAACAGACTGTACAATGTTATTTAGATGTTGCTCCATATACATATTTTATAACATAAACTCTTATAAAATCTTTAAACGAACAATTCTTGTATACTTATATTGTTATATATTTAGAATCTCGGAAATGACGATAGCGATTCCCGTGAAACTTAGTATGTAGGTGGTTTCGTGGACGACAAATTGATCTAGCTAAGATTTCATTTATAGAAAACTTTTTTTATCTGAGTTTATCAGGCAATGATATAATATAGCTAGAATGTAAAAGTGAATTTCGCCGCCACTCTCAAAAATCCGAAAATCCGTCTAACCCAAGTTCAAATCCGAGTGGCAACAATTCTTTTTTTAATAATTTGTTTTTTGGTAAAAAAAGAATGCTAAGTTTATGAGTTAAACCTAACATTTTCTTTTAAATAAAAAAAATATTTATTATTATGATTATAAGAGAGATACATTTGTTTTTTTTTTTAATGCTTATTTTGTGGAGCAAACCTAATAGTTTATTTTAATTTAAAAATGTTTTTAAAGAACTAGTCTAGGTTCAGTCGTCCAAGTACTATTTATTAACACAATCGCATGATTGAATTAAATTATACTTAATTCCATTCATGATACTATTTCACATAGTGAAAATAATAAATAATTACTAGCAACCGTCTTCTACGGCATTAAACAATACATAGGAAAATCTTTTATGAGAAATGGGGCAGATTTTCTTTCTTACGTGTTATAGAATGGCAAAGTTGGCAAAAACAAGAACGTACACTTTATTGTTTCACATTTACTAATTTGTAGTCGAAGAATTACATTCCGTTATATTTTTTATTATATCTACACAAGATCTGTCATCATTTTTTACTATTATTACTTCTTGTAATTACTATTAGATGTAATAACCAACTAAGTTATATGTACAATGGTTTCACATATAGCAATTTTTAAAGCGGTCGGATGAAGGGTATGGAAGATAATGTATATGTACACACTATTGCTACTGACTTTTCTGTGATTATCATATTATTATAATCATTTCCATGTTTAAATATCTATCTACGTAATGATAGCTCAGTGGTGTGTTTATGCTTTTTTTAAACTTTATTTTTGGCAACCAATCTTTCAGATTATTACAGCCATTGTCGTGTAGTTAATAATATTACAATGGATGGTGGCTCCCTTGTTAGAACCTTCCAGGGAGTTTTTGTGACATCTCAGAATTTCATGCTCCGTGATTGTTTTCCATTCACTTCACTTATGCACAATAAACCAATTATGTTACTTTCCGCTTATGCCGGAGACTTACCTAATAGAAGAAAATATCGTATGCATGTATGCAATTTTGTAGGTGGTAGAGCGACGCTAAAACTATTTATTGGTTTCACTATAAATGCGTCGGCTCGCCCAAGGTAGAAACACCCTATCACAGAAAACCGACGTAAAGTAACAGTGCTTGCAATTTTGCGTTTCGTTTGGTCAGTGAGAGTGCTGGAGACCCACCTTCCCTCCTCTCGCCCCTCCCTCCTTCCCTCCTTTCCTCCTTACCCCTTCCCCCAAACACAGGCTGCCAACGCACATGTGATTCCCCTGGTGTCTATGGACGTCGGTGATCCCTTAACATCAAGTGACCCACCTGTTCGCTTGCCTCCTATATTATAATAAAAAAGCATGATGGTATGATTTTTCATTTTCCATCTGTATAGTTTCCTTAAAGTTGAAAAACTGTTACCGATCACCTAAGGGTGTGCTTCGGCAGCTACATTTGAGAGCGAGTTTTTCTCCTAGTACGTGTTTAACATTATATATCATACCTTCATTTAATATTTTGTGTGATTGTGGTCAAAGGCCTATAAGGTATAAAAATTTATAAGGTATTAAAAATAATTTTCATAATCATTTCTATATAATCGGTTCTAATGGGAAATTATAGTAATATGGATAGCACAAGAACCTTAACTCAAGTTACTTTTGAATAATAATAAACTTTCTATTTTATTTATGGTTTTACTAAACATAACGGACTTTTTTTTTCGAAATGACTACGCTATTGACCCAGCAAGGTCTTAACAGCTTCACCGGACTACTAAGGCGAGCGCTTAAGGCATTCAGCCGATTTTATATTGGCAACTGGTTCAAGGGTGCACGACACACCTCGGCTTGGCTGTTGCCTGTTGCATGCAAAGTCGCGACCTATCTTAGCTAACCTAGCTAACTATTCAAATATGTATGAGTTGTTGAAACGTATATGTGTACCAAGCAAACACGCCTCAAAAACTGCTCCATATATTTATCATCGGAAAATTGAGAGTTTTTCAGTTCGATAAGGAAAAAAAAGTAAAACCTTCCACTTCCATGTGTAAGCGTGTAGGCGTGCACTTGTGTGGGGGTGATCGTGTAGTGTTGTATCAAGGGCTCCCTACCGAGGGATCGAACCTAGGCTCGAGCCGCTGCCGTGGGAGGCCTAATTGGGTGTGCGGGAGCGAAATTAACCCCCAGACCACGGCGGCGTGATCTGTGGTTACGCGGGCGTGGACGTGAACACGCTCTGTTTCGAGGGACAGGCTGGTACTGATCGTTCGCTGACGTGATTGAATCAGGAGAGTCGGTAAAAATGTGTCGCGGACGTCTTTTATAACGCGCAGCGTTAGGTACGGGTTCATAGTTTGCGGCGGATACCACTAACGGACTGGGATGATTCGCGCCTTTTTCAAAATAACTAATCGTACATGATCTTACGTACGCCTAGATAGAAGGGATCTCTAGGTCTCTATGGAGATCGACTCTCCGAATGTACCACGGGGCACCGGTCACTTTACGTAAAACACGATTTTGGAGAACCTGCAGCTTATGAAAGTTATCTTTGGACATATGCGCGAAAACGGGGCAGCTATATGTCATGCCGGGACGGATACACGTCTTATACAAGGTGAGCTTGTGTCTGAGGGACATCTTACTCTTATGACAAAGCAACGGATGGAGGCGACCCAAGACCATAGCGGCTTTGTTTCGCACTCTGTCTATATGTGAATTGAACAACATAACGGACTTATACGTTACAAGAATAGCTTAACAAAATCGAAAAATATAAAAAATACAATAAAGATTGTTTTAAAGTAAATGATACCGTGTAGATGAATCTATATCTTAAATATACCTATAAACCGATAAATAACTTAATTGGTCATCCAACTAACATTGTATCAAACATATCAACCTACTTAGATAATGATTAAATTGACATAGTTAACTTCAGTTGTTTGAATTTTGTTCGAGTGACCCATAAAATATGCATAAACTATCTATATAATCCCAATTATCTCTTTTACGGCAAGCTACGTGCAAACATTTTGATTCGGATATTTATTTTTATTTTAAGAATACTAGCGGCCTTGGCGGACATTATCTCGCCACGATAACAAAAAAAACTTGACAAATTATTTACCTAAACCTTCCTAAAGAATAACTTTATCTACTGGCGAAAACCGCATGAAAATCGGTTCAGTAGTTTTTTAGTTTTTCGCGAACAAACAATCTTTATTTTATAATATCATTAACATATAAAAACCCAAGTTGCACAGTCTCGAATAAAAGTGGCGTTTAAAATCGGCCCAACAACTCTTCAATATACATACGTGGTTATAGTTATGCGATAAACTTATAATTTTGCCAATTCAACCTTACCTGAACGATTTAAATTTGTTTTTACAAAGACGCAAGCGACTCGAGACTATTTGAAATGACTGCATAATCCAAAATTATGCACTCATCTTGGGGTTTGCATATCAATGTATAATATACAGTCGTTAAGCTAAAATAACTAAATAACATGATGCAGGTGAAGTCGCCACTTTATAGATATAATCTGAATAAGCTATCTCCGATAGAAGCATTTTCTTGTCTCGAACCCGTATGAGATAGCAACGTGCGAAATTAAAACCCCTCACTCAACGTTTAGAGGTACTCGAGGAAAGTATTTAAATGAAAATGTATTGAGAAAGTCGCCGACGGAAATGAGGTTCTTTCAACGCGGCTCATTCCCACTTTTGAGTGACTGTTTTAAAAGTCCAGTCATTACTTTTTTTAAGTTTCTTTCACTACTTTAGTTTCTGTTTGCATAAAATTAAATTGTAGCGAACGACCAATGTGAATAAAATTCTTTTCAATCCTTTGAACATTTATATAAAACATTACGCGGCGCCGCAAAGGTTTCTTATTATTTTTCGTTATTGTTATTTGCTATAACAATTATTTGTTACAACAAATAGCCGTGTTATAGAAAAATGTTTTTTTTTAACTTTTTTTTTGGCAATCGATCTTTCAGTTATTACTGCCATTGTCGCGTATCAACGATGTTACAAGCGTCTTGCGATCGCTTCAATATTAAGAGTCGTGTGAATCAATATTGTAACAAGATGGTGGATCCCTTGTTAGATCTTTCCAGGGAGTTTTTGTGGCATCTCAGAATTTCATGCTCCGTGGTATTATTTTCCATTCACTTCATTATGCACAATACAACTAAGTATATTACGTAAAACACCACCAAATTTAGTAAATATAGAGTCAAATAACACAAGATTATAAATAAAATATAAAATCCACGACATGGCAGACTAAGATCCCGCCAAAAACTCCAGAAAAATGGTTATTATGCGAATATTCTATGTGTTCAAACACAAAAACCAGAGTGTCACCTTGTTTTAAGTTATAACAGTATTAATAACTTAAAATTCTTCTGCATAGAAAAATACAAAGGTGTGCCGGTTTTATGGTATGCCAGTTTTCGAGTTTATAAATCTCTTATGTACAATAATTGATAATGAAAGTTTATAATTTAACAAAATTTCTTCTAAATGTTAGAAAAATATATCAACGCTAGGTCAGAAAGAAGTGAATTTTGAGAATATATAAGGTAATCATTGACACTACTGCTTCGATCCTAAACTTCTTTTATTGCGTTGAGAATTATGGTTATATGTTTTATTGTTATTAAGCTTTATATTAAAATTTGCACTTACGATGTCGCGAACTTTAGTTAGTACCTAATATTGAACATTACCTTCCCAGTCATAAGGAGTTTTATATTACAGTTTGGATTCATAGGGTGATGGAATTACATATTAATAATTGTGGTGACGACATTATGTACCAATGTGACACAAAAATACTACAATAACAGGAAACAGAAAAAAAATACTTGCACGAGTAATCGAGTGTGTTGGATGTATGGAATTACTATTTAGATAAATATAAAATAAATAAATATTTGTAACATAAAAATAAATTACAAATTTATATTCCTTCTCAAAAATACAAATTCATTTATCTAAAAATCACTTAAGATGCATTACAGTGCTTCGACACGTAATAGTTTATTTAATACTAGCTGACCCGTGCAACTTCGTTTGCACCAAATTGGTTATCACGCGAAAAAATTGTTTCTTTTTTTATCGTAGCACGGCAAAATGCCTGCACTATGCCTAATGGTAAGCACAGTACAATCCAAAAACAATTTAATATTTAAACCAAGACGATATCTGTTCGTTACTCCAAAGTATAAGGAACAAAACTCGTGACAAATCCTATGAAGTTTTGCACGTACACGGTATCCGAAAAACTTCAAACTAAATGTATGCGTATTAAACTAGAGCATGACTAATTCTAAATTAACGTTTGACTATGGAATGGTCGACATTGACTGGACATTATACAATGAGTTACAGCGATAATATTCCTACCTACAGAGAACACATCGAATTGTACTGTCATATTAGGGATACTAACTTAAGATTTATGGGAAATAGACAAATCAAATACGCGATAAGACTAAGGGAAAGCGGGTTCGAAAGAACACTACCGGAGACAGATATTTAAAAAAAAAGTCGAGGCGGCCGTAATTTAGTCTGAATTATTTAAATTTTATAATTTTTAAATAGATAATTTATTTTCAAATTTATTGGCACTACGAGCAATAATTGTGTACATCATAACATATTAACTAATGAAACCATATGTATGGACTGCATAATCTCAATAGGAATTATCAATATCACATGTACACAACCCGTTATACTACGCGTCGCTAGGCTGGCGCAATACGTCACGAACATGTCGAGGTCATCGATGATGCGAATCCACAATATTTTTCCCTACTAAAAATCGTTCAAAGCCACTAAATAAGTTTTCACTTCAAAAATACTGAAGGCTCATTATTTAAATAGGTACCTTAAATGCGATACATAAAGTAATAAATACATAAAGTAAAAAATAATAAAGAAATGAAATTGAAGTTGTAGTACGTCATCATTTATTACTAGTGTTTATAACGGATAATTAGTGACCGATATTAGATTTCGGAAAATTGTGTCACCTCTATAAAAGAAGAAACATCTTGGCATATAACCCAAAAGAAAATATGTTAAAAGCGCATAAAATTACACACACACAATATGTTTTTGAAATCTCCTTTCTCGCAGTCAAGTAGAAAATTTGCCGTCAAACACCTGTTGGTGTGTTCCAGCAGCTGCACTCGTCAGCCTAGCAAGTCCGTGTAGATTTAGGCCGTATTATTACTAATAAGTTAAATACGTATTGAATACTTGCTTTAAAAAAGTTTGGCTACTTTCGTATTAAATGAACCGCGCTCGCCGAACGTTCGCCATCTTGCTCTTTTGTCTCGCTTTGGTTAGGTTAGGTTAGACTTGCGAAAATGGATAACGCGAGCTAGCCGCGACAGCGGTTAGAATTACCAAAACTTTTCAAAGCAAGTATTCAATACGTATTTAACTTTTTAGTAATAACACGGAGGATGTTTACGATCTTAGACTACATCGTTGTTTAACACCAGATGAGATTGTAGTTAAACATTAAAATCTGTAAAGTATAAAGAAGTCATGAAAAAGTCCATGAATATGTTATAATTATACTTGCCGGCATTTAATGATAGTACACTTTTTAAATTAATTAATATAAATTCATTGTTTAATTGACCTTAAGAAATTTTTATTTCTTTTCATACAATTTCCCATCACTCAATTTTTTCGGTTCACTATTTCGATTCGATTATGTGTTATTTATTCTAATGCTCATAATACAGTACTAACAATTTACGTATATGAAATCAAATATTAATATTTTTAACATATCATGATCAAAAATACTTCCTTCGTTTATTTTTTACTTTCCTAAAACATTATTACATTACCTGTAAATGCTATTACATTTTTATGATAATGTTCATTCTATCAGTGAGCTTACTGGATGTAGTTACGTGCCTCTCAAACAATATTTTGTAGCATTCGGTACAGCTGTGTGACACACTCACAAAAGTTATAAGTACGCTAACACATCAAAGTCATATTCGTTAGCGATTAGGAAACCTTCATAATTTATTACTCGTGTTATGTAGGCGTGATGAAGGCACGTATCATTTTTTGTAGGTTAGATATCTTTTAGGTAACTTGCATTAATTTGAAAGTTATAATACCTATATAACCAGATTAAATTGTTGCTGAATTTGTATATATTATTATGTGTTTATTATTGATACCGTTGATAGTTTTTTCCTAGCTTTCCCTGCGGTTTTTCTCGCGTTAATATAAATTTAATCTATTCCTCGGGAACAGTCCTATTATTATGAATTAAACATCATGCATTTTTCTGTACTCTTGCGAAATTTCATGATAATTGTTTGGGTAATTAAGTCATGAAAGCGTAACAACGAAACATACATTCGCAGTTTTGAGTTAAGGTATTGTGTACCTTTTACCGACCCTCCTGATTCAATCACGTCAGCGAACGATCAGTACCAGCCTGTCCCTCGAAACAGAGCGTGTTCACGCCCACGCCCGCGTAACTACAGATCACGCCGCCGTGGTCTGGGGGTTAATTTCGCTCCCGCACACTCGATTAGGCCTCCCACGGCAGCGGCTCAAGCCTAGGTTCGATCCCTCGGTAGGGAGCCCTTAAGTGCGTTGCTTGCGCAATACGGTGACACACCCATACATCACTGCTACAACACTACACGATCACCCCCACACACGTGCACGCCTACACGCTTACACATGAAAGTGGAAGGGTTTACTTTTTTTACCTTATCGAACTGAAAAAGTCTCAATTTTCCGATAATAAATATATGGAGGAGTTGTTGAGGCGTGTATGCTTGATACACATATACGTTTCAATAACTCATACATATATGCATAGTTAGCTAGGTTAGCTAAGATAGGTCGCGATTTTGCATGCAACAGGCAACAGCCAAGCTGAGGTGTGCCGTACACCCTTGAGCTGGTTACCAAAATAAAATCGGCTGAGTGCCTTAAGCGCTCGCCTTAGTAGTCCGGTGAAGCTGTTAAGATCTTGCTGGGTCAATAGCGTAGTCATTTCGAAAAAAAAAAAGTATTGTGTTATTGATTACCCTTTATGATTCTACGTTTATAAACTGACTATACGTCACATTTAGATCTATGACTTGATCAGGAAGCAAAAATAAATGGTTTGTGATATATTTTGAATTTCTGTAGTCAGATATATAATCGAGTATTGAAATATATCTACAATCTATCTAGACATCACAGTCTCTTGTTTATCTGGAGTTTCAGGATCGTTACAGTATTAAAACTCACGTTTTTAGACAAGGTATTTGAGCACCACCGCCTACTTATGCAGTGTACAATTAGCGCGACAATATTGTTAGATTGAATAGCGGCTAATAACAATAGTAATAGAACGGCTATTAGCACTATAGCATAAGGTGTAACAACCACCATATTGACATACTCAAGTATATCACTTTCAAGGTCATCCATTGTTTATCAAGTATCGAGCCAAAAAAACGAATACGGATTAATATTCGATTGAGTCACAATATCAGATTTAGTACCTCACACTGGTTCTGTTTTAGTTTGTCGTATTTCAAAATCAGTCAGCGCATACCTAGTAACCTAGACGCTTGTAAGGCGGTATACCTTGGGATAAACGGCACTGGAATGTTTTTTGATTGTTCTCTGTAGTTACCATGAAACATAGAGTCACTTTACCATACTATGTTACAAAAAAAGTAGTCACATACAAAGGTGCACTCACGAACGCACACATGTACAATAATATGGATACACAGCGCTCCAACCAGAGAAAGAATTAGACAGTGCAACAAAGATACCGTAAACATAAGAAACATTGTATAATGTGTTCTATCTCCTTCTCTCGCACGTTTAATATTATAGTTGTATGTGTTTCTCTGTTTAAGTTTCGCTTTATCGTTTCATTGTTTATTTTCGTTTCATCGAATTTCAGATCACAGTAAAGCTAAGAAACTTTCTAATTAAAAAAAAAAAAATTTTTTCAACAATACGCTACTATTAACATACTGTCGTACTGATATATTGTATATGCCTTTTATATTAAATTTATATTCATTAGTAGTTGTGCAATAGTCGAAATTCGACCATAGTTCATTATTAATTTAAGTTTCGATATTATTGGGGTTTTTTTGGCAAAGAGTGTATTAGATTAGCATATGTAAGGGATCGCGAACTATGACGAATAGATAGTTAAGTATAAGGATTTCGAATCGTCAACGCTATGAAAAAAAAAACACAATTGTTTTCACATTTTTATTGATAACATTAAAGCTCGTCAGAAGCTAATAAACACAAAAAAATCGGTTGACTAACAGAAAAGGAAATGTACTCAACTCGTTTATCTTCACTTGCATAGAAATTTGAACCCAGAGGAAAGATTATGTTCAAACAAAAAATATTAGTCAAACCATTTATGCACTACGATTGATTAACTTCGACACTAAATGAATTCAACCGTGATTATCCAACGGCAACTTCATTTGCACTAATTAGTCATGGTCTAAAATTCGTTTTAATATAGTTCTATCGTTTGATCCATGACTAACCACAACACGGCACACTTACGTTTTAATTAAATCTTTATATAATGATTTGTACGTACGACTGACTAAACATTTTGATTACAAAATAACTAGAAAAGCCATGAATCATGGTAAACTGTTTATAACCTGTAATTATGCTCAATTGAATTCTAAAGGTAATTTATAGAAACACATAGTAATTCAGGGTGAAAAAGATTTAACCGTAAGTGGCGTGTCAATCGATTATAATTAATAATACAACTTTCTATAATTAAAATATTTAACAATATACAACAGTATAAAACAATTACAATCTTCTTCAATTACGACGAATTCTATGCTCATATGATTAGGGTGACCATTCGTTCCGATTCCTGTTTTTTAAATGAACGCAATTACATTCTAATCTCAATAATCGTCAAAAACTCCTTTTTACGACTTCAATAAAAGACGTCGACTCATCTCCACTTTATATAAATACATTAATAATACTCTTCATACACGTAACCTATATAACCTTCTGGACGAATATTTTAAGCAACAAACAAACTAAGTTAACCCAGACAGACATGAAAATGTACTCCATTTTATAGAATTCATAAATAGATACGAACGTCCATTATCTAAATACTAAAACAGTTTCAGTTCCAGTTTTATGTTTTATTTTTTAACTTTATCGGTTTTATTACAAAGAAGTGGAATACGTATTGAATACTTGCTTTAAAAAGGTTACGTTTAAATGCACCGCGCTCGCTGAATGTTTGCCATCTTGCTCTTTTGTCTCGCTTTGGTTAGGTAACGGTTAAATTTGCGAAAAAAGGATAACGCGAACTTGCCTCGGGCGAGCGTGGTGCATTTAGTACGTAACCTTTTTAAAGCAAGTATTTTAATACGTATTTAACTTTTTGGTTATAACAACGTATAGTTTTGAAACGTTTGACCACAATCTCATTTGAAGACGGCAAACACGCCAAATTTAAAGGGGACTGTCTCTCAAGTGTAGCTGCCCGAAAACACCAACCGATGTTTTGCGACAGATTTTCAACATCAGGGTTAGCTAGTCACGCGAACATAGAAAATACCCTACCACAATACTGTGTTCTTTCTCCGTCGACGCTGTGTCAGAACAGGCTATCAACTAAGCCGTCATCACTTCAAAATTTGATAAACAAACTGTTATCAAAAAATCCGTACCATTTACTAAAACGTCACGACTTGCATTAAAATTAAATTTGTCTATAACACTTTTGTCTGGCCTCAAGTGTGTCACAGCCTATCAGCTGGTTAATAAACCGACATGTTGCCTACACGAGCGTGCGTCGCATGCAAATACGGGGATGCCTTCTCGAATGCCAGAATATACACTTTACGGCCGATACATAAAGTTCATTTACGTGTCGGGTTGTACAGACTAATGTACAAATGCAGTAAGTTCTAATTTCACGGATGTGCACATGTGTAACGATCTTTATCGATGTCACGGTAAGGAAATTTCGTGAAAACTATTTCAAATGAAAGCTCCGAGTTCCGAGTTCGTGCGTTGTACGCACAATTTGTGTTGGTTTGCTTATGCTAATGGAATCGATGGAACATTGTGAAAACAAAATGTTTTCTTTAAATCATTTTGTAATTTTATATACATATATTTGGTAATAAAAAAATCCTAAAACTCTACCGCAGCGCCACCTACCGGAGCCAATTGAAAATCTAAACCATTCTCGTATTTACTGGAACACGCACAAAAAAATTCATCGAAATCGGTCCAACCGTTTAGTAGGAGTTCAGTGACATACACACGTAAACAAGAAATTTATATATAAAGAAGTTCAGTGACATACATACGTACAGAAGAAATTTATATATACAGTATTATACAGGATTATATATAAATGCAGGACGAAACCTGCTATTGGCAATATCTCAGAAATCAACCTATTTTAAACCCACAATTGACGATTTTTCAAGAATCCAACCTTTGTTATATGAACTCGTTTTTACAATCACATTTTCCTAGGGTCAATCCTTTAATCTGTGCTGCGTATGTCTATCTGTTTTTGAATTTTGTTAAGCACAACTTGATATCTGCGGCTTCGTCTGCGTTGTTTCCTATTATAACAATTTTATGTATCTAGGAAAAAAAACATGCGCATTACATCACTCTTCCCACTTCTCCACGGTAAGAAAACATAGGTGATTGAACGCGTAATGTTTATAAAACCCGTAGCTTCTTAAAACTTTATAATAAATTAAGCTATGGTGATATATTTTTTGAAAAGGAGACAGTGTCTAAAAAGGGCTACAAAAAAGCCGAAATCTATCGAATAGCTTTTGAGTGATACGCGCCCTACGACATACCTCAATTATTATATTTATACGCTGTAATTTATAAAATACTTCGGTCAATTTTTCAACGAAACCGGTCATTATATACTATTTTTAAAAAAATAACTCACGTGCTTCTTTTACAAGCCATTAGACTACTTTTTATTCTATTTTTGTTAAAGTGATAAAATAAACGTTCTATGATATTGTTCCTCGACGAATTCGTTCAACTTCATTCTAAATTTGTTTATGTATACGCGAACAATTGCGTTACAAATTTTTGGAACTAATTTCGAACAAGAGTTCTAAGAATTTGTAAAAATAGAAACGAGACATAACAAACTAAGGAACAACAAGTGAATAAATTTATAACAATCCGATGAAATTAATACGATTAATTTAATCTATACTAATATTATGAAAAGGTAAAGTTCGTGAGTTTTGATATTCGGTTTTTATTTTCGCACATATATATTTACAATAATGAACAAAATAAATATAATTAAAATCGCACAACATTCTATAATAGGATGTGCGCTGCTTGAATGGTTTCTTTTGAAAAAATAAATCATAGCAAAAATATTTATTACCTTTATTTTCATAAAAATTGTACGACACCATATATCTAACTTTATTATCTCAGCCAATAAGATAGTTGTTATATTAAAAGTAAGATAAAATTTACAATATTAAGCTTGGATATAAGTTTCGCGTATGCTTTACAATTTTTTATAAAAACAAATAGTTAAATCAAAATGGGAATTTCATGGAGATACAGTTTACTTTTTACATTATGTTAATAAATGAAGTTAGTCAGAAGATAATACGAAAGAAAACCTATAATCCAGTAAAGTTATTACGTTGTCGCTGTTGTTGATCGTGCGAAAATATAGGCGGTGCACAGAGGACAGAAACACAGGAGCAACCCAGTGGGAACTGGAAAAAAATCCCCCACCAATACATGTAGGATAGTTTTTATCTCAATTGGACCCGGTAGGTGTAACTGCAATCGGGTTCTAAGTTTTTTAAAGATCTTTTGTATATTTGGAAATACAATTGGAACTGGTAATAACTGATTTGTTGCGCACGTCAGTACCGTCGCAGTTACCGTACATATACTATACGAACTAAGTATATCAAACGGCTGTACATGTTTCATTTTTTTTAAATTTTGGCTTACTATCACTGCCGTAAGGTATGCCTAAATAAAATCCGTAATAAGCATAATCGTTACGTACAGACCGTACCTTACGATTGAGCCGTGTGGGATGGTACCTCGCTAGCATAGGCATTTACACTTCGGCCCTTTTCAGTAATACTCGGTTCTTGTGAAATCTATCACCTTAAGTCTCTTGTAATTCCACGCCTTAACTCTTTCTCATTTATCTATTGTATGGTGATTATTTCACTTCAGTCGTAGCGAAAAATAGAACCTATAATTTCTCTCAAAAAATAGAAAATCGCAAAAAGAATTCAGACCTCATTGGTTCTAAAGAGTAGTGTATTTAAACTATCATTATATATATAACAGGAGATGCTCCGTTGTGTCAGTTATTAACAGTCAAGGCCAAACTCCTATGAATCTAGTTGCACTACGGTTGACCCTGAAATACGATTTACTGAAGCGATTAATATTATTAGGGGTTTACTACCGTACGTGTAATCTAGTTTACCTAATCACTTTATTCGAACTATCCTTTTTGATTTTCAAAAATTAGTACTGGGTATATAGACGAGACTTTTTCGGGTATTTCAACGCAGTAGTGCTTAAAGTTCTATAACTTTTGACGTGACTACTTTAGCCATGTTGAGCAATTTTTAGTAGAGGACAAAATTTATGGATTCGCGTCATCGATAACCTCGACATGCTCGTGACTTATTGCGCTTGCGTTAGACTAGCAATGCATGGTATGGCACCCGATTAGACCTCCCACGGCAGCGGCTCAAGCCTAGGTTCGATCCCTCGGTAGGGAGCCCTTGAGTGCGTTGCTTGTGCGATACGGTGACACACAAATATACATCACTGCTACAACACTACAGGATCACCTCCACACACGTGCGCGCCTACACGCTTACACATGAAAGCGAAAGTGTTTACTTTTTTCCCTTATCTAACTGAAAAACTCTCAATTTTCCGATAATAAATATATGGAGGAGTTGTTGAGGCGTGTATGCTTGGTACACATTTACGTTTCAACAACTCATACATATATGAATAGTTAGCTAGGTTAACTAAGATAGGTCGCGATTTTGCATGCAACAGGCAACAGCCAAGCCGAGGTGTGCCGTGCACCCTTGAGCTGGTTGCCAAAATAAAATCGGCTGAGTGCCTTAAGCGCTCGCCTTAGTAGTCCGGTGAAGCTGTTAAGACTTTGTTGGGTCAATAGTGTAGTCATTTCGAAAAATGCATGGTGTATCGCACTGTGTACATGTAATATTGATATTTTGTATTGAGCTTGAGCAGACCATAATATATTTGATTAATGCATAATAGATGTGAAACTTAAACTAACGTTACTAATTTCAATTTACAAAATATGCTAAAACAATTGATATTAAGATAAAATAACAACAGATATTTGATTGTGTCAAACATGTGTCAAAATGTTTTAATAAACATATAATGTTATAAATATTTCTGTTCACACTTCGTAATTGTAATATTTTAAAATGTTCATATATACAGCAAATTTTAGAATCATATGAATGGTATTCAAGTTTAAATTAATCGCACACATTGACACGATGAAACCGATTTCTAAGAATTATTCTAAGACGTGAATGGATTGGTAACCCTGATCAACGCACAGAGACTTTCAATTAGCAAGTATGTATATGGAAGTGTCACTGTTTATGATATCATTTTACCACATCCTGCGTAAGTATTTTAGTTAGCTGTAATTTGAATGATTTTGTTTAGGAGGTGAGAGAGATGTATTTTCAAGGATTTATTTCGATTATAATGGAATAATGTTATAATTTTTTTTTTATATCATAGGAGGCAAACGAACAGATGCATCAGTGATCATCACCGCCCGTCCAGAGAATGGGAACGAGGAAAAGGTAAGGGGGGAGGGAGGGAAAGCAGAGGGAGAGGTGGCCCTCCGATGATCTCACTTTTTTATATTAACGGAAAAATCCCGTATGGATACGCCACTCTCTCGGGGAGAAGTGCGGTTTATGTCCAACTCGCACAGAAAGCCCCACGGTGTACCGTCCGCCGCATGGTAAGGGTGGCCAGGGATCGAACCTGCTACCTTCCTAAGAATCGTCCCGGTTTCGTCCTACTTTAGAGAAACTACTGTGTACACAACCAGTCGGCTCCCATCGTCAGCCTCACCTGTGCAATGGGGATATAAGCCCCCGGGCCCATAGGTTCGACTACGGAAGTGGGAGGAGGCGAGCATTCCGCCTCCCCCTCCTTCCTGCTCCCTTTGGGGGTGACGGCCACTTCGCGGATCTTCCTCGCGGGATCTCTCCACCGCCTCCTTCTACGAGGTGATGCCCTCAATCCGATAAAACACATAGTTCTCTTGAAACAATAATACTGTTTCCACGACAACATAGTTGTGGGCGCTAACTAGTTATAATAATATGAAGCAATAATATCTACATTTATAGAAAGAAGGAGCTTGCTAAGCAAAAGATTCACAATTCAAGTACAATTCATCAAAGGTAGTATAATATGATATGTTTCAAATCTATACTATCTATATTAATATTATAAAGAGGTAAAGTTTGTGAGTTTGTGATGTTGTGACGTTGTAGGGGGTAATCTCAGGAACTACTGGTCGGATTGGAATAATTCTTTCAGTGTTATATAGCTTATTCATCGATAATGGTTATAGGCTTTATATCAATCATCACGCTAAGACCAATAGGAGCGGAGCACAGATGAAAAATGTTTCAAAATCGGGATTTTTTTTTTTCTTTTGAGAACTGCTGCGTGTTAGTGTTAGGGTATCTGTTATACGCGAACGAAGTCGCGGGCAGAGATTAGTCTTTAATATTGTAAGATAAGAAAATAATGATATTTTTTATCATAAGTATTCTTAATATTGGATTTTTTAATAAATTGATAACTAAACAGCTTAACTAATTAGAGAAAAAATGCTTGACTAATTAGTTACCAAAATCAAAAGCTATTAACATATTTGATTATTTACCTTGGAATTGTACAGAAAGTTTTAAATTAAATATTTGAATATGTCCAATTTCTTACTATAAACGCTTCAAGGTAAACCACATACAAGCCGTAAAATATAGTATAATTATGAGTATTTTAAGAATTACACTGTTGATCTCGTTCAGTATAATTTCGTGTAGGCCCAAATTTGGTACAAGGAATATGTTAATATATTTTTGTACTTGCCTTTATGTCAGGCTTAAAAAATGATACAGTTGAGGCAAGCTAAATGGTTAAAGATCGAATCTTTAAAATTACATTACCATTGTAGTCTTGAATTACAAAATAACAAAAAAGGTTATTGATGAACAAACTTTTTATAAATATATGTTTTTTTTTTATATTACAGGGGGGCAGCCGAACAGGCGGGTTACCTGATGGTAAGTGATCATCCGTCCACAGACACTAGCAACACTAGAGGAGTCGCAAATGCGTTTCCAGCTTGTGTTTTAGGGAAGGGGTAATGGAGAGGGGAAAAGTCAAGGAGAAGAGTCGTTCTCACTGACCGAACGAAACGCAACAATATAAGCGCTGTTACTTCACGTCGGTTTTTTTGTGGGTCGGGTGGGACTAACCTGGTCGAGCCAATCCATTCATGCTGACACCAGTAATAGCTTCAGCGTGGCTCTACCACCTTACATTCTGAATTTATTCTGTTGCGCTTACACGCCTTAACAACTCAACCGATTGTTCTGAAATTTACCATTCACGTTCCTAAGTGTATAGAGATGGGGATATTTCTTTAAAAAAATACTGTTTCCGGAGGTACGGTCAGGTCTACATTGGCGTGAATGAAGCGCCGGAAAAAGCTAGTAATTTCAAATCACTGTTGATCGTTGTAATATTTATTGGACACCAGCTTCTTCCCGCGGCTGCGTCCAAGTGGTTAAGTTACTTTTGGCTTACACTAACAAACAACGGAAGCTCTCGAAAGGGAAAAAAACTCGAATTTTAAATATTCTTCATTGATGATCCGTCTTCCTATAGCCTTCCTCGATAAATGTTCTATCTAAGACTGAAGGAATTTTTCAAATCGGACCAGTAATTCCTGAGACTAGCTCGTTCAACCAAATAAACAAACCCTCCAGCTTTATAATATTAGTATAAATAAGATATTCATTACACATTTGACATTGTCTGTTTGGTTTTATTTTTAATGACTACGCTAAATGAACGTTCTGCTAATTTATTGTATGGAGCTGACACCGAAGAGGACGTTAAGTGACGTCTAGACTAGTCGCGATGACATTCTGACGGTAATTTACAACATTCTTTGGTTTTTAACTTACTCATTTCACAAGTTATTTCGTTTATTTGACGATGTTTTACTTAAAATAGTCTAGTGAAAAACAATTAAATCATATCATTGTCAATATATAATTGTATACCTATACTAATATAATAAAGAGATAAAGTCTGCGAGTTTGTGACGTTGTAGGGGGTAATCTCAGAAACTACTAGTCCGATTTGTAAAATTCTTTCAGTTTTATATAGCTCATTTATCGAGGAAGGTATATATCATCACGCTAATACAATAGGAGCGAAGCACCAACGAAGAATGTTTAAAAATCGGGATTTTTGTTTCTCTTGAAAACTTCCGCTGCGTGTTCGCGTTAGCTCAAAGTAACTATTCCACGCGGACGAAGTCGCTAGCAGAAGCTAGTTATTCATTATTAACTGACAGCCTCTTAATAACAGTGAAATCCAAAAAAGAAAAAACTAGAACCATCTTCGAAAAAATCCAAATGTAATCCTAAGACCTCAAAAGAACTATATTTTCATAATAGATGTATATTGATTCATACAAAACAATACCCAAATCCATAGGAAATATAAATACAGATACATCGTAACAGGACGATGTGGAATCACTCTTAACTCGCCTGTGGATTTGCCAAGAGAAGCTACAGGTGGCACCGACCGTTTGTATAATTCTTCCCGACAGAGACACGTTATTATCGGATTTATTTATAACATTTTATGCTCGAGCTTACCACTTTATTTATAAAGGTATAAAAGTATTGACAGATTATATCTCAGCTTTTTACATGCTTCGTAATTGACATTTAGAAAAATATTAATTATTTATACATGTACTAACAATATCAATTATGAATGACAGATTTCTGCTCTTGAAATTCCAAACTCGAATCTATTATTTCTTAGTTGTTTATATTAACCGACTTCAAAAAAAGGAGGAGGTTATCAATTCGACTGTATGTTTTTTTTTTATGTTTGTTACCTCATAACTTTGGACTGGCTGAACCGATTTTGATGATTCTTTTTTTATTTGAAAGCTAGTGCTTCCCGTGTGGTCCCATTTTTTTGATCCAGTTCTGTCAAAGGCGTCCAGTGCAAAACCGTATGAGTATTAAATTTGCATTAAGCTTGTATACGACAAATAGACGAATAACTCAATATTATGCCAACCGATTTCGATGATTCATTCATTCATTTTTTATTGTAAAGGGTAGTTTGATGAGAGTTTGGTTAGGTTCTGACTATGGGATCCATGACAAAGTAACACAAATTTCAAGAAACAAGCCTTTCTTGAGGGCCGGCAACAGTGACGGCGACAGTGATCACTTACCATCAGATGACCCGCACGTGTTAGTAAAATATATTTATGTATACTAAAAATGGAAAAATAAAGTAAATTTTCAAAAAAAAGAATTAATCGACTTCAATATTAATGCCTAGAGATGCATTGGAAATCGGTGCCAACCGAAAATCATATCATCTACATCTAGGTACAAAGGCACCGACTTCCAATGCATCTCTTGGTAGCACACATATTCATATGTTTTATTTAATTTGATAAACTATTTATTTTCTGGTTTTTAGTGCCTTATTTTTATGCCTCTGATTAATATTGAAGTCGATTAATTCTTTTTTTTGAAAATTTACTTTTTTTTTCATAGCGTGTTGTAGGTGTTGCTCATAATTTGTTGTTCGCTATTTTGTTTTTCGCAATAATACAAATTCATAACACCATATAAACTGATTGTCTGTTTGCAACATTAAAGCTAAATTAATATTTGAATTGTCAATTTGTATATTCATGCATGTGTAGCGGTATTAAATATATTGATGTCGATTACTACAACATAGATATTAAAGTTTTTTTTAATGACTAAAACTGACAGTCTCCTCATTCGATTGAACGTTACGTTTATCTGTTAAAATAATTGCTTCGTTGCAGGAAACCATTAAAGGCATAATATATTGTTGCTAAAACACTGAAAATTACTTGTTATAGATTAATAATATATAGTTTGTAAGCACGCCAACGATATAGTCTATTAGTTAATTTAATTCAATAATAA
Source organism: Antheraea mylitta (assembly GCA_014332785.1). Classification (NCBI taxonomy): domain Eukaryota; kingdom Metazoa; phylum Arthropoda; class Insecta; order Lepidoptera; family Saturniidae; genus Antheraea; species Antheraea mylitta. The sequence goes on from JACEII010000131.1 coordinate 445,834, forward strand.
CCGAACACGAAATAACATCGGATAATCTGTTATATCACACAATTACAAGTTATAATTATTATACCTACATTAATTCCTTCACACTTTTTCAAATAAGTGTTAACTCGTTTTTCACATGTACGTCATATTTTTCGTAAGGTTGTCAAGTTAACCGAACAATGTGAAAATCAGAAACTATGTATTTATTTTAATATAGTCAATGTTAATAATAGATTTTAACTTAAATTATATAAGAAAACTAGTTGACCCGCGCAACTTCGTCTGCCTGAAATTGGTTACCTACCGGTTGCAATTATGTTTTCAAACACGAAACGTGAAAATTTGGGGGTATATGTATTTTTAGATTAAAAATTTACAATAAAAAAATCGACAAAAAAAAATTGGACATATAAGAATAACAACCTAATCACCAGCGCTTTGAAATATACTTTACGATATTCTTATACCTACCAATCATACATTAACATCGATCCAGCCGCTTCGGAGGAATTTGAACACTAACACCGTGACACGAGTTTTTTATATATTAGATATATCATCATCACTATAGAGACTATATAAAAATAAATGGTGTGATTTATATATGAACGCATCAAATTACAAACACAGAGTTTCCATGTTCAATTTCACAAAAGTGGTAGAGAGTCAAGCTGAAACAAAGGTGGTAGAGTTAAGCTGAAGCTATTACTGGTTTCAGCACGAATGGGTCGGCTCGACCGAGGTAGTTCCACCCAAACCACAGAAAACCGACGTGATGTAACAGTGCTTGCATTGTTGCATTTCGTTCAGTCACTGAGAGCGTCGGAGACCCACCTACCCTCCCCTTTTCCTTTCTTCTTCTCTTCCCTCCCCTTTCCAACACAGGCTGGCAACGCACATGCAACTCACCTGGTGTTTATAAAAAAAAGTAGATAATTTTTAAAAACAAGCTTTTAAATACCCTAAATAGCTTATTCGGTTTTTTTTTTAATGTGCGGTGGCCGAATGGCAGAATTTGGAAAAAAAATAAAAATTTTGAAATTCATCATTTTTTTTTAATTTTAAATTCATGGATTGTCATTAGGATTGAACGAACATGCGGAACTGCAAAGTAGTAGGTCTAAAAGACCTGGTTCTAAACCAACTTACAAGAATTGACTTAAACAAACCAACAGATATTGCAAGCTAAATAAAAACTTGTAATAAAAAAAGACACGATATTGTAAGCTGTACATACATTTTAACAGTATCCTTAACCATTTAAATATAGTCTAGAGATATCTAATCTCTTGTGAATTTCCTTTTTTATTAAGAATAAATCTCGGTGAAGAAAGCTGAAACGGCAACCCTACATTAATATTAACACTTACATATATATATGTTCTCATGCGGAATGTGCGGGCATGCGATTCTAATCTTTTACCTCATTATTACGTCAATGCTTAGAACAAAATTGTAAACAGAAGTTGTAACACTTCTGTTGGAAAAATAAATTCAATATGTAAGATGTGAGAAAGTTATTTGAGTTAATAGATGAACACGCTTGAAGAAACATTACCTAATGCACTAATTACGGCTTATAATACATTTTAATCACTAAAAATTTTTGTATATTTTTTCCTTTATTTACCTTAACTGTATTAGTATGAGAGAACATACTGCATTCACTTTGAAATAGTAAAATGTAGTAAGCATCTAGAGAGAAAGAAAGAAAAAAATCTGATACATACAACATATAGCAACAAAATAATATAAATATCTTTATTTACAAACTAGACTAGTGGGAGAAAAATGGCCCAATTTTGAATTCTTCATTGGTGCTCCGCTCCTATTGGTTTTAGCGTGATGATATATAGCTTATAACCATCCTCGATAAATGAGCTATATAACAATGAAAGAATTTTTGTAATCGGAGCAGTAGTTTCTGATTGAATTACGCCCTACAACGTCACAAACTGTTGGGACTACTGCTCTTATTTGCACATAGTATATTGCAACTACATTCAAATTATGAACTTCTTTATCAGCGTATATCTACATTTAAGCAATAGAGTGAACAATTATTTACAAAACAAACGCGTTCAATCTATGGCGTCTTTCCATAATAGATGTATAGAGCATTGATATATAAAAACCCTATATCAATGGTTTAGAGTCAAATGATTGGTATCCTAACTAATATTACAAATGCGAGTATGTGTTTATTTATTACTACGCTTAACTATACCGATTACAATTAAACTCTGCATACGCGTTGTCAAGAGTACCCACAGTACAGTGTATAAAAGAGTACAGAAAGGCATCCTGAAAAAGCGTACTGTTCAAATGTACATTAACGCGGGTGACGCCGCAACGACAAGCTGAGTATATTATAATAGAAAGGACTAAAGTTTACTTGTTCAAAGGTCACCGCTCCTCCCGATAAAATAATGGCAGCGAACGATCTGTCTCATCCTGTCTCTCCAAACAGAGCGTGTTCACGCCGCCGCAGTCTGGGGGTAAATTTCGCTCCCGCACACCAGATTAGGACCCCCTCGGCAGCGGCTCAAGCCTAGGTGTGCCGTGCACTCTTGAGCCAGTTGTCGAATAATATCGGCTGAGTGCCTTAAGCGCTCACCTTAGTAAACCGGTGAGCTGTTAAGACCTTGCCAGGTTAATAGCGTAGTCAGAACGAAAAAAAAAAATTGTTCAAATATCTCCACCCCAAAAGTCAACTAACTGTTATAGGCATGTTTTTAAAAAGCGATGTATTATTATCAATTAAATTACATCACGTTAAGTAAACATAACAATTTTGGTAGAATAGATATATAGAAGCGCTCATAATAACTATTTATACTTTTTGTTAATCTTATTACTGGCAAATGGGCAATTTAAGCGTTTTTTTCTGATTTATTAAAAAAGTCACGACGCGGTCCGCGTGATATTGACCAACGATGACGTGGTTACTTAACAAAATGAATGTTGGTCGTCACGCAAAACACACATTTGTAACTAGAGTTCATCGTTAATAGAATGATACAGAAAGTGAAAACAGAGAACTAAAAGTTTTAATTAAAATCGCTGAAAAAATTGTTTTCATACAAAATTATTATTAATTTATTTCTCTTGGAAAATATAATTTTATTTTTTCTTCGAAGAATGAAGGAAGAAGCAACTATTCAGTTATAATTCTAAGACTGTGTTAAACTTCCCACGTCATTAATTAATAATGTATGCCGGTCTTCTAGTTGAATGTAGGTTTTATCTGCACCAAGTCTGATAATTAGCCTTGCGAAATCGATTGTTTTAAAGATTTAGATTGTTACTACATCTGATCTGTTTATGTTTTGCATAAGACGTACTTCTAAAGTAAATGTTAAAACGTTGTGGTCACAGCTATCGACATTTGAAGGTTACGTGAAGGGCTAGTTTATAGGTTATACCAGTTTACCAATTTATGTTTACTGTCATAGACTAAGGTCCTTAAACCATTTAATAGCTTAACGTATTTAATTTCTCACGTAATAGTGTTATATGTTCTCTTGGAAACTCTAAAGGTATGCGCAAAAGTTGATTCATATCTATCTTTATGTATAGACAAGCAATCATTTTTTTATTGAAGCAGAGCAAATTTTTTGAACTATTGCTAAATGTGTAAAGTACAATTATATAGGCACTTTTAAACTATAATACAAGTAATCTATCAACCATTATTATAGCCAAAAAAGGAACATTAAAATATATTGGAGTGGAAGCTTCAAGTCCTGATATGCACTGGTATGTGGTTGATTGTATGCGGCACGAGGAATGCTAACATTGTAATATTTTTCACAAAATTTACAAAAGCTGTAGTTTATTTGAATAAAAATACCACACTGCCTCTATGTTCTTATATCCCATTGCAGTATTGTAACTATCAAGCTATGTGTTTCCACTATCTTAACATATTTATGTACGTTTTTCACAAAATTTACAAAAGCAGCAGTTTATTTGGATACAAGTGCCACACTACCTCTATCTCCTTGTTTCCTATTATAGTATTCTAACTATCAAGCTATGTGTTTCCACTATCGTAACATATTTATGTATATGTGTATTTTTATATTTTAATACATGTTATTAATTTTCATAAGCACTTTAAAAGATTTCACAAAAGTAACATTTTTATTACCTCTAGGTTTCGGTGCAGAAAGCTGTCGTGGTATTTTCATATTGCATTCAAACGTGTAATTGCTAACTTTCAATAATAATATAGGAGCCGCGTGAAATTGCACAACATCGTTTACTGAAGATATTTGAAAGTGCTCGTTTATGAAAGGACAAGGCACCGTGAAGAGGTTTGTGGCTTTGATGTTACCTTCGTATAATAATCAAGGTGAAAATTTAAATAGAAATGAACATGACGCACAGTAAGATATACGAGAGTAGTTTTAATAGAACCAAGTTTTGTAATATTGCTATACTAGTAAACCCGTGATAGTCGAATCATTTGGGTCTTATCGAGGAATGAACATTTCGGAATTCTCGTACGAATACGAGACAAGTAAATACTCATTTCTGATGGCTTCGATAAAGAAAAATGTTGCGATATTTTTCAAACATGAACCTTCTTAAAAACATCCTTGTAGTAAATACCACCATATGTGGGAAAAATATTGAACTGGAATTTCTCGGAGTTTGAAATCTGTCGATGCACTGGATCCTGGGCTTGTGTTGTAATTATGCCCACACTTTTTCCGTGAAAAACTCTTTTGGGAGGACTTGTATAGACTGTTGTTATTATTATATTATATATAATTTATTATGAATCTTGCAAACACGGTATTAATTGCTGTAATTACAAAACGCTTTCCGATTCAAAACTAGGTTTAATTTACATAATAATAGCTAAAGCAGTAATATATAACACATCCCTATACATACATAGAAATGACAGCAAGAATAACAATAAGAGTGTTCGTTCATACAAAAGGCAGTTCATGATGAAGTTTAATCTAAGATTCGTTAATCCAATTTTTATAAGATATACTAACATGTGCACTCAAAACATTCAAGAATAACGAGGCCCGTACTTATTCCTTCACTAGGAAGCTAACCTGACAAAGGTCGTAAAACTTGCTTAAAAGAAAGAATTTCACCATGGCATAAGTTATTCTTTATTAAAATATACCTTGTGCTAGCATAGAAGAAGAAAGCAGCTCAAATATGATGACATTATAAAATAAATGTTATGGTCCTTCGGTAAGAGTCTACTGTAGCAATGATACCTTACAACGAGAGGGTACAGTGTAGAAAGCATATTCGGAAACCATATCGATAGACGTAGATTTCAATATTTACAAATAAGTTGCAGTTTTAGGCGAAAGAAAACATCTTGTTGAAAATATAGCATAAACTACCGCCGGTTCGCAAAACAACACAGTCATCTAGAAGCATCGAGCTGTACTTGAGAGCTAATTCTCCTCTAGGTTTAGCATATGTGCCATTTTATGCTACAGTGCCATTTAACATTAGGTAAGCTTGTGATTAAACGCCAAAATCCTACAAAGTTTACAAGAAAGGTTACGCGACGTCAACGCGTTGAAAGCGGGTTATAATTATATTCGCCGTACCCTAAAATCAGATTTTTATTACCAAAATATATATTGGAGATGATAAAGTGAAATATAGATAAATATTCAATTATTTATTAAAAATGAATAAACACAAAAACTATACGTAGTAGGTATACATATTATAACAAGAAATTGCATTGCATTATAACTAAGATCAACAACTGACATTTTAAAAGAACTCGAAATGTGACAACAGATTATTATTAGACAAAGATTTAGCACTAAGGATTGCATTTAAAAAAAACTGTAGATTTAAACATGACAATTACATTATTTACTCTATATGAAATGAATAATCAAATTAGTTTTTAGGTTAGTGGATTCTCTCAGTACTCCGAAGTAAATTAAAAGATCTATCCAAACGTAAATTTGTTAAGCCCTCTGTTTCAACGCAGACCTGTCGTCACATATATACAACATAGTGCATATGCAATTTGTTCTAGTAAAGCAATATATCAATCAATTAAACTAGTGCACTCGCTGTTGGATCGTGAGACCTACTATTGTTCCATCAACATTCTGTTAACGGCCTTATTTTTATTTAACATTAATATTATTCTATTTGCATACTCCATTATTTATTAATATCTCTAGTATATTTTATTAATATTAAGAATTATTTATTAGTTCATGTATTCTAACGGATAATATTTGTATTTAATAAATACATGTCAATTAATAATAATATATCGTATTTAAAACTCACCCACAACAAAAATAAATCGCAGCTCCAATATTTCTGAAAAAAAAAAACGAGAAAATGTTTATTAAATCTTATAAATTTCAAACTCAAATATGTTACCTTTTTTTAAATAGAAACGGCATATATTACGGATGTTACGTATTTACATCAAATTTTAAAATTAGTTCCTGTTACCAATTATCGATAAAACATAACCATTTATTTCCGTATTATCTGTAGTCATGTGCTCGTATAATCTATCAGAACAATTTGTTTTTTCAGTAACCTTGGCTTAACTTAGAACACAAGGAAAGAAGTAATAAAGAATGTCTAGGCGAATGAATATAAAGTAAATACGATCCGAACGCATAAATGTAAGAAAAAATTACATGGAATATTACAAAATCTCTAATATATGTCATAATGTACGCAGTTATAACTGTTTCTATCGAGTACAAAATTGGACTTCATTATTATGCAAAATTGAATAAAAATATTTCGCATGTTAAGTTAATGGAAACATTATTAACGTTATAAGAACACATCTCTGTTAAAAAATTTTTTTTGGAAGAGACAAACGCTACTTAATTGAGGTGCTATTACAGCTTCAAGGGACTAATGAGATGAGCGCTAATATGGCGCTCAGCCGAATGGCAACAAGCTTAAGGGTGTCAAACCTCGGCTCGGGCTTAGGTGCAACACCGCGAATCTTACTAAGCTAAACTTACTCATTATACACGTATACGGTAAGTCACACAATTCCTAATATATGCCTCACGAAAATCTCCATGTATTTTAAAGATGATAATTGATTAAATTTAGAAAAGTAATGGAAAAAGAAAACTCTTCCACTATATGTGTAATTGCTGTTTGCATGTATGTGGTGTGATTTGCGTAGATATTCATTTAAAGTAGTTATACTATAAGAATAGTAATCTTAAACAAGTGTACGAAGTCATGAAGGTGGAAATAAGCTAACTAAATAGTACCATTGTTTTAAAAGAATATTCTTAAAATTCTACCATCGTAATTAGCCAAGGTTAAAATAGTAATATGCGTCGCTTACAATAGTAACGTATGATATAACGGAATGTTTCAGTAAATTCTTAAGACACCTCTATACTTATTTAGTGAAATAAAACAAGTTTACATTTTAGCAAAACTTAAGCAATTTATATATAACCGTTGACCTTAAGCAGTGTAAACTTTCTAACGTATTGTTTATGTGTCAGATGATTTTTTGAATAAATACTTTGCAACTTCAACGTACGCGTAATGTTTATGAACATGTATTGCATAATATAATGTTTGAAATCGTTTGCAGTATTTAGTAATGTATTGAATTCATAATATTCGTTTTGACAAGGTGTAGTCATTGTTGGCAATATCTCAAGATTATAAAAAATATAAATTTACTTAAATTTTTAATAATACTCATCGGAAGAGAATTCTCTATTTAGACTTTTTTCTTCATAACTAATTTTCTTATATAGAATACAAATTGGATTAGTGGAGAAATCGAATCTTAACAAAAAGTAAGTCGTTATGTTGCGTCTCCGTGAAATATATTCACGTATTATATACTGAATGCTTGTATACGCATATTCCCAGTTATAAATTCATATAAAACTAGCTTTTGACCGCGGTTTCGCTCGCATTAATGTACATTTTACATATCCCTCGAGAACGATACCTTTTTTCACATCCTATAACCTTCATTGTACCCTGGCAATGTTTATGCAAAATTTCATAGCGTAACAAACAAACTCACATTCACAGTTATAGAATTAGTAAGGAAGTAAGGATTGGTAATATGATATATATCATATACTATCAGATCCGGTGGACGTTGTCCTGTCCTAATAAAAAAAACCTTTTTTTTTTATACTACGATGGTGGCAAACAAGCTTGCGGGCCGCCTGGTGTTAAGCAGTCAGCGCAGCATATGAACGCTCGCAACATTCGAGGTATCACATGCGCGTTGCCGACCTTTCAATATTCTATTAACTTTCCACTTGAAGAACCCCATACTGTAGCCCTAGATAAGTTATATACCCAAAACTTCCTCGTGAATTACTCTATCTACGGTTATCTACTGATGAAAACGCATGAAAATTCGTTCAGTAGTTTTTGAGTTTATCACGAACAGACAGACATGGCAGACGACTTTGTTTTATACTATGTAATAATATGTTATCAAAGCAAACAAGTAAATTTGAACAAAACATGTACATTATAACAGATTCGTTTACCTCCTTTTCCTATTATATATATTCCTAGGTACTATTATTTTAGTTTTACAACAAATTAAATAACATGAAATGAAATTAGTTTTATAGATACTAATTCTAAATCTAATTAAATAGTTACGTGTGTAGTACCTAAGTACTGTACAAAGTTATTATATCTGTCTAAGATTTTTTTCCCTAATGGAACATCGCAATTTATACCATATCGATAATATTTCTATTAAGGAAAGTATCAAACCTCTGTCATAAATATTAATAACCAACGTTTAATGTCAATAAGAACCGAAGGAACCGCCATTAAAGTGCGAAACACCGAGAATCGGTCATTAGTGAGAAAAACATTTCAAAATCAAATACCAACTTGTACAAACTGACAGTGCTGGAAAGTTGGTAATTGCCGACGAGTATTCCTTTGAGCTACTTAAATAATAAAGTGAAATAAATAGGTAACGAGGTATAAATGGTGTAATTATATTTCTCTTCTAAAAGTTTATACCACTGTACCGTTATTGATTAATAATGGTGGGAGGGCTTTTTCTTACTCTAACATTTAGTCCGGTGAAGCTATTAAGATCTTGCTAGGCCAATAGCGTAGTCAGAACGAAAAAAAAAACTTAAAACTTTGTAGCTAAGGAACACACCTGTTCTAAAAGCTACACTTGAGTACAGATCTCCCATTTGTTTTAGTGTATTTACTATCTAGGATCACATCTTTATTTAATAAAGTGAGAATGACTAAACGCCTAAAAGTATTTTTTTTATATCATAGGAGGCAAACGAAGAGGTGGGTCACCTGATGTTAAGCGATCACCACCGTCCATAAACACTTGCAACCCCAGGGGACTCGCAAGTGCGTTACCAATCTGTGTTAGGGGAGGATGGGAGTGGAGGGAGGAAAGGAAAAGGAGAGTGGGAAAGTGAGGAGAGGTGGGCCTCCGGCGCTCTCACTGACCGAACGAAACGCAACAATGCAAGCACTGTTACTTCACTTCGGTTTTCTACGAGAGAGTGGTACTATACCGGTCGAGCCGACCCATTCATGCTGAAACCAGTAATAGCTTCAGCGTGGCTCTACCACTTACCAATTAAAAAAACAAAAAAGCAATGAACATTAATTTACTTGTATTTATAAGTTTCCAATTTAATGTCTTGTTTTTCTAAGCTTCCTTAAACCTACAGATTTGTCGTTAAATTTGAAGATTTCTGATAATTAGTCAGATTGGAATTAATGATAAAATATTTTTTCTATCGGCATTTTCCTACCACTATTGCATGTTGATCAGTTCTGCATAAGTATTATGTGCGTATTCCATAAAATTATATAATTCTATAAACTATAGGTAGAAAATAAAATTATCGATCTTTGTTGGCATTGATCTCAGAAATGTTTGAATTAATTTGAATGATATTCAGGTAAATAGTTGCACGTTTTAAGGTATTGTTATAATTTTTCTTAAGGTGATACTAAAGCTTACAATTATAATAAATGAATAAAAGACAAGTCACAATTAATTCAAATAAAATGCTTATATTTTCTCATGAAGCAAAATAATCTTTCTCATGAGAATGAAGTCACGGACACTAGCTATTTATATACATTTTAAATATGAAAGTAGGTTTGTTCATTAATAACTCACAAACTGCTGCATATCTTCTAATAAAATTTAATTGAGCATTTAATTTTTATTTGTTTTTTTTTTTTTTTTATCATAGAAAGTTAACCAACTGGTCACCAGATGTTAAGTGATCACGACCGTCCATAGACACCAGCAACACTAGGGGAGTCGAAGAGGGAGGTGGGCCTCCGGTGTCTCACTGACCGAACGAAACGCAACAATGCAAACACTGTTACTTCACTTCGGTTTTCTGTGAAGGGTGGTACTACCCCCGACGAGCAGACCCATTCATGCTGAAACAAGTTATAGCTTCAGTGTGGCACTACCACCTACAAACTATATATATATATAATACTAGCCTCTGCCCGCGACTTCGTTCGCGTGAAATAGATACTTTGGGCTAACACGCGAAAAAACATCGGGATTTTGAAAATTTTTTCATCTGTGCTCCGCGCCTATTGGTCTTAACGTAATGATATATAGCCTATAACCATTCTCGATGAATGAGCTATATAACACTAAAAGAATTATTCAAATCGGACCAGTAGTTCCTGAGATTACCCCCTACAACGTCACAACGTCACAAACTCCCAAACTTTACCTCTTTATAATATTAGTATAGATTATTTAGAGTGAATAAGAATGCATTTTAGAAAATAAATAAATATGAAAATGTAAATTACTTTTAATAATAACACTAACACCGTACAATTCAAATGTTATAAGTGAAAATTTCTTTAGCCGCGTTGAGATATTTATGGTAAGGAAATCTTATGGGTTCGCGTCACAACTTGCTTGTGAAGTATTGTGCTGCGTCAGACTTACAATGCGTAGTATAGCGGCCTGTGTACATGTAATATTATTACTTTGTATTGAGCTTGTGTAGTCCATCACATGTTTATTAATTATAATTAACAAACTATATATAATTATTGCTCGGAGTGCCAATATGTGTGAAAACCAGACTAGTGTTATAAATTTCAATTTGCAAATTATGAAATTTAAAATAATTCAAGCTATAATTGACTTATAGATTCAAAATCGAATACAGTCATTCAATTGTTTTGAGTTTTTACTCTTGTCAACCGGCCTTACGTGTGCTTCGACAGTTTTTCGTAAAAGCTTAAAAACATTGAAATAATGCGTTTAATAGTAAGATTTCTCTTTCAGCTAGTAAATATAAAAAAAAAATATTTTCTTTATACTATCATATATTATATATAATCTCAAAACAAAAAAATTAAGCCGTCACGGGACGCCTGGGAGATGTGAAACATCAAAATTGTTTTGTATAAGTTATGTAAATAAAAGAACAGATTACGACAGGAATCAGTTATGGTATAATGAAAATTCAAGTATTTACTACTGTAATAAAAACTAACGTGTGCGGAGCCGCGAGTGAAGCTTGTTTATCACATTTACTCACAAACCAAATTCAGTTTCTTAGTTTGACACGTTAAACCTTGAACTTGATTACAGTTAGAACATTCTTATTAAACAATACTATTTTTATGTATGTACAATAAACGAACGTGGTGTATTGCTACAGCAATGAACATGAAATTAAATTTTATTGAAACCCACTATTATTTATGGACATTGACCTCAATACATGTTCTAATGAATGGACGAAAGTGTTTTTTTTTATTATATTATGGTAATTTTATTGTTACATACAGTTGGAAAGAGATTTAAAAACGCGCTATAATTATTATTTATGACGTATTTTAGAAGCATGAGGATGTAAGTTAATTATACTAAAACTAGCTTTAATATAGATTTGACCTACTCTTCCAAAACAGTACTTTTTAAGAATAAAAGGTACTCTATGTCATTTTCTGTACTTCTGACTACGTGCGTACAAAATTATATGATAATCCGTTGAATAATTAAGACGTAAAATGGTACCAAACGAAGTAACTTAATAGGTGGTAGGTCCAAGCTGATGCTATAACTGGTTTCAGCATGAATGGGTCGGCTCGTCCGGGTTAGAACCACCCGACCCACAGAAACACCGACGTGAAGTAACAGTGCTCGCATTGTTGCGTTTCGTTCGGTCAGTGAGAGCGCCAGAGGCTCACTTTCCTTCCTCTCCCTCCTCTCTCTACCCCTTCCCCCACCCCCTTCTCCACCAACACAGGCTGGCAGGCAATGCACTTGCAACTTTCCTGTTGTTGCTAGTTCTATGGATGGCGGTGATCACTTAACATCAGGTGACCCGCATGTCCGTTTCCTTCCGTATATGATATAAAAAAAATCTACTAACGGACTTTAGTTGCTATCCATAAAAAGTTGAAAACACTTTTTTTCTACTTTCGAACGCATAATTTAATTTTGTTGTCCAAAAATGACAACACTTTTACAATTATTGAAAATATTGATATTGACTTTTTTTTTGTTTAATCGTGTCATCCTTAGATGTGGATAATTTTTGTTTTTTTTTTTTATTTCTATACGTGTATAAAATTATAAAAGATCGATTGTTTTCTATGGGTCCTATTGCTGGGCTACGAAAGATACGGCTAAGAAAATATTACATGTGACAGAGAAGCGCATGTTAAGATGGATGTGTGGTGTAACCAGAATGGAAGAATAAAAATGAGTGTCAGAGCAAGTTTGCAAATAGCAATTAAGGGATGACTGGTTAGCGTGCTATGGGCATATTATGAGAAAAGATAAAGGTCATGTAACATGAAAAAAAAAAATGGAAATAGGCGTATATAAGAGTGGAAGATGAAAACATCTTGTGCCAACCCTATGTAGGTGGGATAAAGGTAAGATTTTGTGGGACAATTTTCAGTAATAATTATCGTCAGATTTCGAATTGGGCGACCTCTAGTAACGATAAACATATATATAATAATAACAACCCTATAACCACATACAAATTCGAGTGGTTATACAGCTATGACCTCAATTTTTCTGTAGCCCTTTAAAAGTTCAAAAATAAAACAACCTGTACATAATTCCATATCAGAAGCGTGATCGCGCGAGATATTATTTTAGTTATGTGATATAGTAACTGTACCGGTTTATTACCGGTCAGTTGGATAACCAAGGTCGTAGACGGGTTTTTGCGGCGTTGTGACAGTAGTGGACGTATCGACGTACAAGATTTTCGAAAACAAATTCCAGTGGACACGGTTTTTTAATGAAATATTCATGTTTTAATCTTCTATTACTAAAGGTTAAAATTGAGAAATTAAAAAAAATGTCCGTGTATCAGTGTGTACACGCGGAGGAAGTAAAACTTCTTTGACTTATATGTATTAAATTATATACACATGAGAACGCTCAAAACTGTATATACTATACGAAGTTCCGTAGTATAAATACTTAATTAAACATTTACTTATTGTGGTATATTACTAAACCTAGATAGACACTTATACGTACGGGGTATTACGGGGTATACAGAGTTTGCGGGGTGGTAGGGTTTTACAGCTCGACTGGGTCGTAATACCCATGTATATGGCGAAAAAGCCCGTCATAGTGACTCGCTTCTGCGCGTCACGTTTCGGGATCAGCCTGTGCATATCCAGTACCGGGTGACTTTCGTCATTATGGCCGGCATGACAGCGGCGACCGGCGATGGATAATCTGTCTCTCGGTGGATGCCTATGATTTTGGATTGTACTATGCTTAACATCAGGCATAGTGCAATCACTATGTCCTGCTTAATAAAAAAAACATGAGTAAGTACTAGGGTTGCCAACCGTACTATAATATATAGTATTATACTATATTTCGGGTCGGCATACTATATTCTGTTATAGAAATATATAGTACGCAAAAATACTATATTTTCAACACCGAACGAAACCTAACAAACAAATATCTATTTAATAAAAATAATTAACGCACCTTTTCATTAAATTTTAAGTGAGACGAGTTCGTGAATTCCGAACGCATCGAAATACATTCTTTTGTCTTTGGCTCCCACTGATCTCTATACTAACTGGAGGCGCTGGCAGCACGTCAAGGTTGTCAATATCATTTTTATTAATGGAAATGCAATAAAACATATGTCTATTTTTATCTTTTTCCACAAAATACTATATTTTTAAAATTGTATCTATATTTTTTATAACTTATTTTGAAAAATACTGTATTTCGTTGAAAAAATGTTGGCAACCCTAGTAAGTACCCATATACATAAATACGGGTAACGCAATATTTTCCCTATCGTATCATAAGAAGTTACACTTCAAAAATATTTGAGTTTTATATGTATTTCGTATATAATTACTTTTTAATTTATTTATTTTTTTGTGTTAGGAGGCAAACGAACACGTAGGTCACCTGATGTTAAGTGATCACCACCGTCCATTGACACTAACAACACCAGGGGAGTCACAAATGCATTGCCAGCCTGTGTTTTGGGGGAATAAAGGTGGGCCTCCAGCGCTCTCACTGACCGAACGCAACGCAACAATGCAAGCACTGTTACTTCACGTCGGTGTTTCTGTGGGTCGGATGGTACTACCCCGGGCCAGCCGACCCATTCATGCTGAAACCAGTAATAGCTTCGACTTAGCTCTACCACCTACAACAATAGCTGATATCTGCCATCTTAGCTGTCTATATTCAAAAATATATAAAGGGTTAATGGAATCCAAAGAATAAGTAGCCTAGATTTGGAATTTCAAAAGATTCTGCATCGAATGATCATAGCTCTACGCCGATACGTTTAGTGTGTTCCGATATGTTCAATGAAATGTATGTATTGAAACACGGACTGTAGCAGAATGAAGTATATTAAACGTTGGTGCATTGATAATGCTTGGTTTAGGGTACATACAAAAAATTAATATATTTATACACCACAGTTTTCACATGATTTTTTTTGTCATGGAGTGTTATATCACTAGATATAACGTACTTAGAGCGTCCATCGTCACACAGACTGAGTTTACCAAGCATTGTATGTATACCTCGTCATGCATACATAATTAATTATAGTAATAAATAATATAAAGTCGTGAAACTGTGCTCATGATATTTTACCAAAAAATATAATTTAATAAACTAAGAAGATTGTCGTGATGAATGGAAAAATAATAATCTATATATCTCTTCTATCTTATATAAAAGGTATCTTTTCTCCTCTGTTTGTTTACATTTTTTTCTTTTATTAAATACGAGTTGACGAGTTTCAGTGTTATCAGAAATTTGTAAAATAAATAGATAAGCTATATACAAACATTTATAGGCATATTGGCATTTAAAAGCCACCATAGTATCACTTAATAGTAGGCAGTTTAATTTACAAATGTACGCAGAATTTTTTTTTATACCATCGGAGGCAAACGAACAGTTGTGTCACATGATATTAAGTGATCACCACCGTCCATAGACAATTGTAACACCAGGGGAGTCGTAAGTGCGCTGCTAGCCTGTGTTGGGGGGGAGGGGGCGGTTCGTGAGAGAAGAGGCGAGGGGGAAGGTGAGAAGAAGTGGGCTCTCACTGACCGAAATAAACGCAATAATGCAAGCATTGTTACTTCTCGTCAATTTTCTGTGCAACCCGAAAAGCTGGCAAGCCGACCTATTCATGCTGAAGTCAGTAATAGCTTATTACTTCTAAGTAAGTTATTTCTATCTATAAAACAGAAAAATAATGTACACATATAAGGTAAACTATACACATATTATAATAATCACGCACATTATATTGAGAAAAAAATGTATTGAATCAAGTATTTATAACACCATAACAATGTAACTCTCACAACTTAATTGGACAGCTGGGTCTCTTATATTTTACGATCCTTAAGTCGATTAATCTACAATATATATGTAACACTATTTGACTAAAAATACTAGTTTATATAAATTTGTAATATAGCAAATAAGGTACGCTCTTCAATGTAGAACTAAGTAAACGAAAAAATACATTAGTAAGTCATTTGCACAGTATTAGTGACAGATATGATAAAATATACAAACACGCGAGAATTATTGTCATTCTGTTCGACTTCCACGAAATATACGTAATATTTAACAAGTCACGTTTTAAAACGATAAACATTTTTTCCTTAATATCATGATGTTATGAGAGACATGGGAGATCAGTGGAGCAGTTCTGGGCTTAATTTGAGCTCGTACCAATTGGGAAGGCATTGGTAATAATCGGTGTAATAAGTTAAATACGTATTAAAAACTTGTTTAATAAGGTTTAGTACTAAAAGCACCGCGCTCGCCCGAGGTAAGTTCGCTCTATTCTTTTTTTGCAAGCCTAACCTAATCTAACCAAAGTGAGACAAAGAGTAAGATGGCGAACATTCGGCGGGCGCGGTGCATTTAAAACTTAACAGTTTTAAAGCAAGTATTCAATATGTATTTAATTTTTTTGTAATAACACCGAGTATGTTTAAGTACAAATGGTCGAATTGTTTTTCCAAATATGAATGTTTCTTTATCTACAAAGAATAATGATACTATGTATAAATTGATACTTAGTATTAAATACTGTTTTTATTTGATATCGAAATTGTGAAGGTGCGAAATATATTATTTTCATACTTAAAATTTCTTATAAAGTTTACAAATACATAGATTTACTCTATTCAGGTTTTTTTTTTGTATAGATAGCATTAGTAAATTTGTAAGAAAGGGTATATATAATACATAATGGAGACATTAAACATCTCTATTGAAAATATAGTATAGTAATGCCCTAAAGTAAATTTTCTTGCATTTACAATTAAGTATTAATCTACTTTAGCCTAACCAGATTATTAATCGAATAAAGTTTATTACACACCTAACTTTAGAAAATAATGAAAAAGAAACACACAATTACCTATATAATAACACTAGACAAAACTGTATGTACCTCATCACAACGCATTTATTTCTAATTAATGCACTAAAAACACGCACTAAAACTAAATCAACACACACAATAATAACTGTGCAACACATATAACTTCAATATTATTATTAGTTTAGAAAGAAAATAGGATATACTGTAAAACGAGCCGCGAGTGCACGCGCGTCAAATGTTTTGAGCGAATCGTAGTGTAGAGAAAGATCTTGCGCCCACGCATAGTGTGAGTCTATAACGAGATACCGATTGTCGCCGACCGCGGCGGCCCTGGGGCAAGGTCGCCTGGAATACCGGGTGTCATGTCAATTTTTCTACCCATAACTTTCTATAGGTGACATTGTCCGTAAGTGGACATGTAAAACCTGATTATTGCTTAATTTTTATAACTATATTTACAGTGTCATGTTCTATAAAAGTTATTTTTAATAATAGTATAGTAGTTATTTGTCATAATAATCTAATTATTATATACGTTTTTTTATGCTAATTCAAAGATGAGTAGTATTATGTTACTTTTATCGGAATGAGGAATCGGTCGAAAAAACTTCATATTTTATAAAACGGCTATTATCTATACTAAATATTATAAAGAGGTAAAGTTTGTGAGGTTGTGAAGTTGTGACGTTGTAGGGCGTAATCTCAGGAACTACTGGTCCGATTTGGATAATTCTTTCAGTGTTATATAGCTCATTCATCGAGAATGGTTATAGGTAGTATATCATCACGCTAAGACCAATAGGAGCGGAGCACAGATGAAAAACGTTTCAAAATCGGGATGATTTTTCCTTTTGACAATTGCTGCGTGTTAGTGTATCTATTCCACGCGAACGAAGTCGCAGGCAGAGGCTAGTAGAAAAATATAATGACGAATCATTGACGAAAAACGTAAAAAAATGTAACATGTGATCTAAAATTGATATCCAAATCACATCAGACGTATACCTGAACAATATACATAAATACGATGTTTTTACTGTAAGCTCAAATCACAAAAAAATATAGAACGCCAGTATGATCAACTAAAAATAAAAATAAATTAAACATCACTATTACAACATTATTTGCCTGTAATCTTTGTTTAATAAATCATAAGCATTTTGTTTTTCCAAGAGTTAAAATTATAAAACTTTTATCGCCTGGCGGCTATATTATATTGTAGCAGAGGAGCATAAAGTTGAATCATAAACAAACTATTTCTGATTAGATTGCCCAACGTTCACTTCATGCATAAAACACAATAATAAAAACGGCAAATATGAAAATGCATTTTGTGAAGGTTTTCGTGAAAGTCATACGTTTAATTACTACCTACTTTAAATGTTTAAAATATGCATATGCACAAAAAAATGGATATAAAAATAACTTAGTACTATGATCAATTTGCTTTTGTTACGTTGTTTTTAATTTTGACCCATTAGGTATAATCTCAAAGATATTCTACGTCACATGGTGGCATATCGAAGAGCGAGTCTAGGCCCTTGAGGTTAATCATAAGAATGCCCTAATTTATATATCTTAATTTCATATTATAATCGTTAGTTTTAACTTTACAGCTGATAAATTAAAATTAAATACGTAGATTACATAAAACTGCAAGAATACACTATATAAATTATACTATACTAGCCTATGCCCGCGACTTCGTTCGCGTGAAACAAGTACTTTGGCCTAACACTAACACGCAGCAGAAGCTCTTAAAATGATAAAACATCCCGATTTTGAAACATTTTTCATCTGTGTTCCGCTCCTAATGGCCTTAGCGTGATGATATATACCCTATAACCATTCTCGACGAATGAGCTAAATAACACTGAAAGAATTATTCAAATCGGACCTTTAGTTCCTGAGATTACCCCTTACAACGCAACAACGTCACAAACTCACAAACTTTACCTCTTTATAATATTATAGTATAGATTATTTGTTTACAGGATGTCAATGAAAAGTATCCTATCTCATACTTTGCATGATTATAATCTTCGACATTAGATTTTATTAGAGTCTGCCTTGCTGTCTAGGCATGATTAAAGAATAAACAAACATACTTTCATATCTATCACATATTATAACCAAATATATTAAATTTGAAACTTAAATACATTACTAATTTTTATGATTATAGATTGCAAATTATTTTAGCACAAAAATTACTTAATAATTATTTGGGTATAAATATTAATAGACTCATTAGGGAGAACTTTATATTACAATCAGATATATACGTAAATTACAATTATTGCAATATCGAAATTCATAGCCTTAGGAGTTATATAAAACTAGCTTTTACTCGCGGCTTAGCTCGCGTTGTTATACATTTGACCTATACCTCGAGCACAGTACCTTTTTCTGAATAAAATATCCCAGTGTGAGGGATATTCTCACAATGTGTATGCAAAATTTCATGATCATGGTATTGAAGGGAAACCGTAAAGAATAAACTATTTAATAAACAAACTCACGATTTCATTCGTAACATTGGTTAGGATTACTATTATGATGACCTCGAGGTAGACCGCGTGAAAATGGATTAATTTCCTAATGAAAACTGTGTATTTAAACTGGATTAATTGTTTTTGTCTTTTATTTTTAACTATAATTTTATAATTACTACTTAACCCCTATAATCCTTTGACAAAATGTAACTTTGTGAGATTAATTTTAGCCCTTATTAGAAAAACGTAAGGATCTGCGTCCTTGATAATATTTTGGAAGTTCCGAGTTGAAGTCTCTTTAAGATCGGATGAGACGTTTCCGATGTAGGGCCAACAACAGACACTACATTTTTATTTATGTATAGAGTAAGAAATCTCTTTGTATGTTAAATTAGTTACTAATACTATTTTATAAATAAGCAAAATGCTTTCAAATTTCATGTAATATGTGTTGCAATATTAATGATAGGTAAAGAATATTGGATAAGTATGTACTCAGGTGTACTGTTACCGCAAGAAAAAAGGCGTATCTAAATAAAAATTAAATCGGAGTTAAGCCAAAAAGTCCTTAGCCTGCGTCTTTAGCAAAATACTGTCTCGTTTTTTGATTACGTATAATTTTTGAACAGAAACTCATGAACAAGAACAAAAGCGATAGGGGCAATTTGATAGTTAAGCGGGGCAATTTAAAAATTGACTCGACATGACTTTAACCCTTTTTGTTTTGAGTTATTTAAATGCAATGCTATATTTAAAAAAAAAGTACTGTAAATAATCATCAGGTATAATTTTGTTTGACACTACCAAAGTATCAACTGGGTAATTAGAATCGTGAAGACAAGTCAAGTAAGTTTTTCATTTTATGTAGTTAAAAAAAAAATCATAGTGATTTCTTCCTAAAACTTATCATTTATATTTCTCAAGGGAACAAAACAATTTTTAAAGGTAAAGTAGGGCATTGCCTAAAAGGGTTGGGAAACACTGTATTAGATGCTTCTTTTTCCCTTCCAAATATAAATAAAACTCGATATTGGAGTTTTTGGCGGGATTTTAGTCCGTCATGTAGTGGATTTTATATTTTATTTATAATCTTGTGTTATTTGATACTATATTCTGTAAACTTGGTGGTATTTAATATAGTCAGTTTATTGTGCATAAGTAAAGTGAATGGAAAATAATACCACGGAAATTCTGAAATGCCACAGAAACTCCCTGGAAGGTTCTAACAAGGGATCCACCATCTTGTTAGAATATTGATTCACACGACGCTTAATTATTGAAATGATCGCACAACGCTTGTAATATTATTGACTACGCGACAATGGCAGTAATAATCTGAAAGATTAATTGCCAAAAATAAAGTATTAAAAAAACTCGACATTGCATTGCATTCCTCTTTCTTTGCACGCCAGTATAGGCACTGTTATTAACCACGACTTAATTGCTATGAATAGTTAGTTAGGTTAGCTAAGTTAGGTCGCGTTTTTGCATGCAACTGGCAACAGCCAAGCCGAGGTGTGGCGTGCACCCTTGAGCTGGTTGCCAATATAAAATCGGCTGAGTGCCTTAAGCGCTCGCCTTAGTAGTCCGGTGAAGCTGTTAAGACCTTGCTAGGTCAATAGCGTAGTCAGTTCGAGAAAAAAAAAACGACTTAATTGCAATAAAAAAGACCTTTAAACTTTTAGTTACATAATCACAAGCACACGATAAATCACCAGATGTATTACCGGGTCATGTCAATAAACTATTACTAATACTGGAATATTGTTACCTTTATATTTTGCATGCGAATAAGTGACAGTAAGATGGTGTGATGTAACTTTTACTAGTATTATTGGGACGAGCCGCGAAAGTTGTTCAGCCTGTTAGCATTGGTTGACGGGTCGGCGGTATGGTTGCCACATAAATACATTTCATTATGGACACATAAATAATATATAGGAATATAATGGTATATTTCATAACTGAAACAAGTTTTCAGATTTGTTTACATATTCTTGTCTTCTTCAAGTAAAGATTTGTTTACGCGCGTTGAGCGGTATTTTTTTCGCAGAAGATTAATTTATAATTTCGCGTCATAACACGCTAGTAGCGTGACCGATCGTATTGAGTTTGCGTGGCTTGCGTTAGATTAGCGACGTGTAGTATTGGGGCCTGTGTACATCGAATATTGATATTTTACATTGAGATTATGCAGTCCATCATATGTTTGATGAATTAATGAACTGTATACTGTATTGTTGAACAAACCTAAAAGTTTAATTTATCGTTAGCTGCTAGTTCTACCTCAATATATCTTTCAAAACAAGACTTCCAAGGTTTAAAACATTAGCTCTTACAGTTCATAGTTGTGTTAATTGCTAATCACCATTTACTTCCTTTCATTAACTGACTTCAACCAATGCCGTAATTATAAAGCCTTTCGCCTCTAAACACAATTTCCTGCTTTGAATATGATTTCATTAAACATCTAAAGACGTAAGCAAAAAAAAACTGTAGTTTGTCTGTATAATTTTCTCCAAGACGGATTTGATAATATTGGCTTTTCAAGGTATGCCTAGAATCCAGTGATATTTTCTCATAAAGCGTTATGATATAATTTAGCAATTAAAAAATAGTTAAAATTGATATCAGGGTTTTAGAGGAAATATAGTAATTAATCACCATTAAACACATACTTCTTAAGAAACAATAAAAATAAATAAAAATATCACAAAAAGTCGTAGTTATAATTTATTTATTTATAAAATTACATTTTCATTGAAAATGTAAAATGAAAAAAGAACCCATAATATGGTATCAATCAAGGGGTGGAAAAAATGTAAAGGAATGCTTTGTTGTTTCCTACAATTGTGTCACTTTGAGTACTCATATAACTGTTTGTAGAACATCAAAAAATAATTGTAGTCCGGTCAAGCTGTAAAGTGTTGCAAGGTCATTAGCATAGTCAGTTCAAAAAAAAATCGAAAAATAAAGTAAATGCCTGTCAGAACAACAGCGTATAATCAATTAAAAAAAACAGTGCAGTGAACTGTTAAAGTGTATTGTTGTGTTCTATTATTTTGGGAGGTAGCAACCCTAGTGCATATTTGAGCCGTTCGAGTTGACTCGCCACTGTGTCATCGGAGCAAGGCGAGACGACCGTGTTAATTTCCTAATTCCCATTAGGTTTACTTTTCATTTTTAATTCGGCTTTTGTTTTTGTATATTTTCTGTAAATTTCTTTTTGTTGGTCGATTGATTTAACATAGTTTCGGCAGTCCGAACGAAAGTGATGATAACCGTATATTATAAAATATTCAAATACAGGAATAATAATCATGGTCATCACAGAAAGCCCATCTTGGGAGAATTTGACATTACACATTCAACAGTAACGTATTGTCGTTGTACAGTATCTCGAAATCAGAAATTTCCTATTTTTAATATTCTCTGACATTTTAAATTTCCATTGCACACATGTATTAATATATGTTTAAGACAGTTTAATATATATGTTTTACCGTTAATTTTTTAATATTTATTTTACTTATCCATAAATAAATAAGTGAAAGCAAAACAGTTCAATGGCTTTTCCACTTCTGTTTCTCAACCGATTTTCTTTCGTTTAGTATGTTTGACGACATTTTTTACATACCGTCCACAAATCCAATCCTTTATTTATAACTAGCTGACCCGTGCAACTTCGTCTGCACCAAATTGGTTATCACTGGTTTCCATTGTATTTTTAAACGCGAAAAAATTGAATAAAACTGATACCCGATTGCAGCCACAACTACTGTTTCCAATTGTGAATCCAAACTATCCACGGATTCACTGAAACATATACCCAGATTACATGTAATTTTTTTTAAATAAGCCTAGTACCCGTTCGTAGCACCAACAAACACTCCGTTGTTTGTAGTCCGGTGAAGCTGTTAAGACCTTGCTCGGTCAATAGCGTAGTCATTTCGAAGAAAAAAAACATCTACCAGGATCAATTAAGATAAAAACTAACCTACATAAAACTAAATAAACATCTCTACCACTTACTATATCATAATTATTCTCAACTTGTATTAAAAGTTTTTTATACTCCATTGTATTAAAGAAAAATATATGAACACCGTATCGAAGCGTCAAACATCGCACCGAAGCGTCGTTAATTGTCACTTGCTTGAAACTATTGTCTAAGAGTTATAAACTGTTTCGAAAACGTATTTTAAATATATTTCCAATATATATTTTTTAAAATAATCTCTGTACCACTCACAACATAGTACCTATCACCTTTTGGTAATGTATCCATATTGATATGTTTCTATTATAGATTATTCTAAATTGTTACACTAAATATTTTGCATTAAATTTATATAGTGTATTTGTCACACTTGTTATTGGCGAAAATACCCACATAGGCAGAGGCCATACCGGAAAGAATCAATCAAGCCAGTTTTATATATTACATTCATCCGAACAGCGGGCTACCTGGCTGCCGGTAAGAGTTGCGTTTATTTGTGTATATCGTACCTTTACAGACAAAAATATTGATTTTTAAAATTTAGGATGTATTTTTTCACTAACTTTGAAACGTTATTAAAATGGAATTATTATTGAAAGACATTCATGGTATTGACAATAATGTGCTTGATGCTATTTTTTGGAAATAAAAATAAAAGTAATCTTAACCCATGCTAGAATAGCAGTAATTTTATTATTATTATATTTAGATATAAATAAGTACGAATTTCATCTTTCACACAAATTCAACTCAATATTTAGACCGATTTATTGCTATAAAAATAATATGTGTATAGAATATAGCTATAGGTATAGTTTAGTGCAGTACTACTGGCTGCACGATAAAGATAGCGATAATTGTGGCAGCGTATGTTATCGACGCTTTTTTTTCGAAATGTATACGCTGTTGACCTGGAATGGTCTTTACAGCTTCATCGAACTAGTGAGGCGAGCGCTAAAAGCACTCAACCGACTTGGGATGTTTGAGCGACCAACTCAAGTGTGCACGGCACACCTCGTCTTGGGCTGTTGCCTGTTTTGTGCAAAAATCGCGACCTATCTGAGCTAACTTAAGCTAATCTATCTAGATATACGTATATAAGTTATTGAAACATGCATGTGTACCGGGCATGTGTGCCTCAACATCTCCTGTATGTATTTTGTATCGGAAAAATTTCTCTTAACTATATAAGATAGGATAGGATGGAGAAAACTAAGGGTAGAACTCTTTGTTGTCTATTTCTCTGAAAAAGAAAAACAGCGTGTAAGCGTGTAGGCGTGCACGTGTGTATAGGTGATGTGTGTGATGTTGTAGAATTGATGTAAAGTTTTGTGGCACTGTATCGTGTGAGCAGAGTACTCAAGGGCTCCCCGCCGAGGGAACGGACTTAGGTTTGAGCCGTTGCCGAGCGGGGCCTAATCTGGTGTGCGGGAGCGAAATTTATCCCCAGACCACGGCGGCGTGATCTGTGGGTATGCGGGCGTGGGCGTGAACACGCTTTGTTTGAAGAGATAGGCTGGTACTGATCTTTCGCTGACGTGATTGAATCAGGAGGGTCGGTAAAATGTGTCGCGGTCGTCTTCTATACTGCGCAGCGTTGGGTACGGGTTCATAGTTCGCGGCGGAAACCACTAAAGGGCTGAGATGATTCGCGGCTTATTTGAAATAACTACGTGTGAGTAATTTTATACACGCCCAGACAGAAGGCATCTCCAGGTCCCCGTGGAGATTCTTATTCCGGACGTATCATGGGGCAATGGTGATTTTACGTAGGGCTCAGTTCTGGAGAACCTGCAACTTTTGAATACGATTTTGCGCGTGTGTAAAGACCGAACAACTGTACGTCATAATCGGACGGATGCAAGTTTTATATAAAGTGAGTTTATGTCTGGGGGACATTTTACTCATATGACATGGCTTTGTTTCGCTCTCTATATGTGTGTGAATCGAAATTTAAGTGTTTATCTAAAGTGACGCCGAGATATTTCACCTCGCCGGCCCAAGGTATTTCGGTTTCGTATAGCCTGATAATCGACGCATATATTTAAGATGGCGTCAATTCCAAGTCATACATTTACGTTTATCTTTGTTTCATTGTATATGGTGAAATCTTAATATCAATAATGTTAAATAAAATGAGATTTGTTCTTTGCAAAAAAAAATAATTGGTTTGAAATTTATCATTTTTATTTATTAAATATATCAACGGGTATATATGTGATTGTTTATAGAAAAATGTGTCTGAACGTGATAAATTCATGCTTTTAATTGTGTTAAAAAAGTTATTGAAAAAAATGTTCCTAAACCTATTCATAAATCAAATTGCGCATTAAAAATACAACGTTAACCGGCTACCAAGTGTCCTTTCGGGCTAATACCAACCTCTCACAGAAAACCGACGTGAAATAACAGTGCTTGCATCGTAGTGTTTCGTTTGGTCAGTAAGAGCGCCGGAGGCTCACCTCTCTTCTCCTTCTCTCCTTAGCCTTCCCTTACCCTCCTCCAATATACAGGTTGGCAACGCATTTACGACACCCCGGTGTTGCTAGTGTCTATAGAGGGTGGTGGTCACTTAACATCACGTAACCCACCTGTTCGTTTGCCTCCTATGATACAAAAAATATATATTGATATATTAAAGAACCAGGTATTCTAAAATTCTTGTTCTTTTAACGTTGCCGGCTCTTGTACTAAGGTGTCGCAAAAAAGTCTAGTTACATTAACTACAAATTTTTGTTTTTCGTTATCCTGGAGAACCCCTTGCGTTTTATGGGGCAAAAAGTATCCTGGATGTAGCCTTGTAATATCAGTTATTACTGTGTTAAGTTTCGTTAAAATTGGTTCAGTACTTTCAGAGTAATACGGGTTTAGATTCTAGACTTTAATCCTTTATGCTGGAGAACCCTTTGCGTTTTATGAGACAAAAAGTATATTTGATGTAATCTCGTAGTATTAGTTATCACTATGTCAAGTTTCGTCAAGATTGGATCAGTAGTTTCAGAGTGATGCGTGATCATGGGGACAGACAGACAGACAGACAAAAATTGTAAAAAGATTCTTTTTGGCTTCTATATCGATAACATAGTCTACCTTGATTAAAATTTTCAAAAAATATTTAATGTACAGATTTCGACTTGTTACAGTTTTATTATAGTATAGATTTATATAAGTTTTAATTCATATTAATCTATAATACTTTTGTTACAAGAAACTCCATAATAACACTTAAAAAAATAATAAATCATGGTCATAGCTCAACCACTTGAAGAGGACTTTTTTTTCTTTTTTAATATGCAAGTAGAATTTTATGCATGACCGTATATTACTGAACTAAGCTTAGCTAGTATTATGGTAATTAGGTAGCCGATACATATGTAGATTTGACACCCAAACAAAAACTTGACAATTATTCTCATAATACAAATGTCAGTCACGTGCGGAATCGAATCTGTCAACAGCGCGGAGTTTTTGGCGGGATTCTAGTCTGTCATGTAGTGGATTTTATATTTTATTAATAATCTTGTGTTATTTGACTCTATATATTTTGTAAATTTGGTGGTGTTTTACGTAATATAGTTAGTTAATTGTGCATCAGTGAAGTGAATGGAAAATAATTCCATGGAGCATGACATTTTGAGATGCCACAAAAATTCCCTGGAAAGTTCTAACAACGGATCCACCATCTAGTTAGAATGTTGACTCACACGACGCAATATTGAAGTGATCGCACGACGCTTGTTGATGACGCGACAATGGCAGTAATAATCTAAAAGATTGATTGTCAAAAAAAAATAAAGTTTAAAAAAAATACTACATCTACCATAACCGTGACTTTCTTAACGTGGATATAATTCGTTTTCATTCTAGTTCCAATGTCGTAATCATTACACACAAAGCACTCATTAAATATAACATTTACATTCGCACTTGAGCAATATCAGTTCATATTTGTTTAGTTGGTCAATAGGAACGTGTTACTGGAATATTAGTGCTCAGAAATAATATTCAGCTATGACTACATACATTTCGAATGTGAATACAGAATTACGAGCTTCAATAATATATTTACAACCTACTATTTAGTAACATTTGAGAATTACGCGTTGATTTTATTAATACTTTTTGTAATTTAGATGTGAAACATCTATAGTCGGAGGGTAAACCTGATTGTTGGCATGATGACGTAACACACGAACTTTGAACTATTAACGAAATACTCAAAAACATTTGTAACCCTATTTGTATACAAATAAGATTCAAATTGTTTTGTGGGCCACTCGTACTACTGGTGTTATAAATGCCCTTTTATAAATGCCGCCAAAAACACCGCGCCTGGGCCCAGTTGAAGTTTTGTATTTAATAAAAATGAATATTTATGCAATAAAATTAATAAACAGTAATTATTTTATAGAACAAATTTGTAGTGCTTTATCTTTTCATTATGCCATAGCTGATTCCTGTCGTAATCTGTTCTTTTATGTATATAACTTATACAAAACAATTTCGATGTTTCACACCGGCCAGGCGTTCCGTGACGGCTCAATTTTTTTGTATAGGTTTTTAGGGTTTGACCACGATCTCATATGATGTTAAATGACGTTGTAATCTAAGATAATTTTTTATTAATAACATATCTAAAAATATGTCAAGGGTTGTCACCATTCCTTACATCAAGTGTGATCATACTGTTCACCCACCTCCCTGGGCTTGCCGAAATGAAGGGAGATGATGCCGTCTCTCTGTTGCATTGGTTTGGCCGTACGAGAGACAGATGGGGTTGTACCAGACTGTCTCTTTAGCACAGGAGGTTCGGATTTAGGTTGGGTCGATTGTCGGGCCTACGCGGTGAATACTCACACAATCCCGTTTCAACCCGTTATGGTCATAGACGGTAGATCTCAGGGTTTTAGTGAATAGTAACTCTCTCATGACACTATTAATTATCTGAGTTGGAGGGTACTCATAGTGAGTTTACGGGAAAAAAAAGTTGTCATTTCCCTCCATAGTGATATGCTTATGTGATATGCTCCCTCTTGCAAGGTTAGTCATAAAGCCCGGTGAAGCTATGAACGCGGATCAGGCCAATAACATATAATCAGAGCGAAATAAAAATCGAATCCAGTGCATGTTTTGTTATTTTAAAGGAAAAAAAATTAAAGTGTACTTGTTCTTTTGCTATATTTAACTCAAGACTGCTCATTCTCAGGAAATCTCATATTTGCCGTTAATTGGTGATGTGTTTCTCATTTAAATTGTTTCATCAAAGCATTAGATGTATATGTAAATGTTTTTATGTTATAAGCTTGGTAATAGGTATGCAATTCACCTGATGATAAGATGTTTACTATATCTTACAATTATGTATTACTAATCTCAATAGGATCTGAGGTCAATCATAATAGTTAGTCAGTCAATGTAGTTTGCTAACCATAAGTCAGGGCTGTTAGTAGTTTAGACTGAGGGCCAACACCTGCCGGATCGGGTAGAAGTACTGCATAGGCAGTTCCTGCTCAATGGTGCGAGAAGAACACCGAGGGCCGTTTAGTCTATACTAATCTGGCACTCCCACCTATGCTCTCCAGCGAGATGAGAATTTAGGAAGATTCTCACGCGAGAGAAAAAGCTTGCTAACACCACGCTTGAGAGCGGACTACAGTAATTGGTAGGTGGTAGAATCACGCTGAAGCTATTACTGGTTTCAGCATGAATGGGTTGGCTCGTCCGGGGTAGTACCACCCCTCTCACAAAAAACCGACGTGAAGTAACAGTGCTTGCATTGTTGCGTTTCGTTCGGTCAGTGAGAGCGTCGGAGACCCACCTGGCTTCCCTCTTTCCTTTCCCTTCTCCTCCCCCTCCCCCGTATACAGGCTGGCAACGCACTTGCGACTGCCTTGATGTTGCTAGTGTTTATGGACGGTGGTGATTACTTAACATCAGGTGACCCACCTGTTCGTTTGCCTCCTATGATATAAAAAAAACAGTAAGTTGAACACTTTAAATATAGTATTTTAAATGATTCCCCTTTTCTATGTTGATCATTCATGGTTTATTACAAACCTACCTACACATTACGATAGCAAAATTTGAAAATGAATAACTATGGAGTAAAACATTTTACGGCTAATAAAACGGAGTTTTATATATTTTTTTTTATTTTATAGCCACCGGTAATAAATTGTGTTAACTTCAGAAATACAACAAGACCGTAGTGATAGTCAAAATATTTTTCACTATTTTCTACATACATATTTGCAAATTGCATATACTATATGTAAATTAGATGTTTCATTTATTTTATGTGATATCATAAATCGACGATTAGTTTTGTACATGTTTCCGAACTTATTTCGTGGTTAATATTTTCTTGTGTGAAATTTTGTCGTATACACCCATTTTATGATTTTCATATCTATTGTGAACGATTACAATAGTTTATAATAAGTAATTCCAGTTTCCAAATTTTTCCTTAAAATTAGTCCTCCATGAATAATCAATTAGATACTTTTTTTTTTAATTTCTAAAAGCATTATTGACTGTTTTTAAAAATAAAGCGGGCTGTTAATTTTTTAAATATTTGTAAATTACAATATTCTTTGTAATAGACCGCTATTAGAAAAATACGATAATGTTTTGAAAAATTTACTTTTTGTCAAACTGACTACGCTATTAACCTAGCAAGGTCTTAACAGCTTCACCGGACTACAGTTTCTCAAGTGATATTCCTTTTTCTCTATTTAGTATATACTCGTTGATTAATTATTAATAGAAGATTAGGATAAGTTCGGTTATCTCCTTCATATCAATACTTGAAAAAACACTGACTTATGGTCAAACTTCGACTATCAGTCGGTCACTAGTATAGACAAATTGAAAAGCGATATAAGTCCTTGATATTTAGAAGTTTTAGCTAACAAAGAACACAATGTAAGTTCATACTCTAAATAAAATATATTTAAGTCACGTTTCATATTAACAAAAATAGATACCTCACAGTAGAGACATCACGGATACAAAACTTAACATTCAATAATAATATGTTTTTATAAGGAATTCAAAATTTTATACATCACTGTTATTTTTCACATGAAAAGAGAACTAAATTATAATTGTGTAATTTATTGATTTATTCATAATGTTTATATATTTCCGTGCGTTATGAAATGAATTCGATATATTATGAAATTATATTCACAGAGCTCTTACAAGCTGAGTTATTAGGATGGGACTTCTTTGTTTACTTAATTATTTTTTATATGTAATGAAATAGTGTTTTACAACAGTAATAAAATTGTTTATAGATTTTAATTATTTATTTAATAATAACTACTAAATAGTAGTAATGGTAATAGTAAGATAAACTATAGTAAATAATAACTAGTATATTCCTATATGTCATAAAGCAGGCAAACGGACAGACGGGTCACCTGATGTTAAGTGATCACCGCCATCCATAGACACTAGCAACACCAGAGGAGTTGAAAGTGCGTTGCCAGCCTGTGTTTAGATGGATGGGGAAGGGGGTAAGGGAAGAGGCGAAGAGAGGGAAAGGGCTAGGTGGGCCTCCGGCGCTCTCATTAACCGAACGAAACACAACAATGCAAGCACTGTTACTTCACATGGGTTTTTTGTGAGAGGGTGGTACTACCCCAGGCGAGCAGACCCATTCATGCTGAAACCAGTAATAGCTTCAACGTGGTTCTATCACCTACATGAATAATTACTATATATAATTGGAGTCACGGTTAATTATTTATTTATTTGATGTTACTGTCCCACTTTCAGAAGTATTTTTATAATTCGAGACGATAAAAAGGTTTCTGGGACAAGAATGAATCACATATATATCTTCATTATACAGTGGAAAATATAACAAGTATTCATTTACCATCTGTGAATTAACAACAATAAAAAAATAAATTGATTGCGACACAATTATATAAAAATATCTCAGCCATTCCTAGTTTTTAGACATCAATGATAATATGACAACAAAGTAAGCCTTAAAAAGGATTTAGGATTTAATATATCTGTTCTGCGACATATTTACAAATGGATAATGGTGGTTAAATAAAAAAAAACGAGGCATTCATGACAACTGCCGACGGAAGTGAAAACTCAAAATAAAGAAATAACTGAAATTTTGAATAATCTATAATCTGAATTATTTAAATTTCATAATTTCTAAATAGAAATTCTTCAAACATATGATGGACAGTACAAGTTTAATGCAAAATATTAATAATATATATACACAGGCCATTGCACTAGGCGTCGCTATTTTGACGCAAGCGCAATACATTACGAGAATGTCGAGGTCATCAGTGACGCGAAAGCATAGCATTAGTTTTTCGTTTTTCCTCTACCGTATATTGTTTTAATCACTCCATGTGGTTATAGAAGTTTTTACTTCAAAAAAGCAATGCTCTACTATCACGCTTATAGTTTCACTATGAGATATTCTTTTACTTGAAATTGTAACATTATTGAAGTCATACTTCTTTTGGCGCGTTAGCGAAAAATGATGACAGTAAATTTTTACAATGCGCGCGCACACCTTCACGAATAACCGACACCCTGAAGTTAGCTATAGTCAACATTTGGTTTCTTTGTATTTATTTGTATTAAAACTTTCAATATATAATATACCTTTATTCTATTGTTAGTGTCGTTTTTTCTACAAACGTAGAGTAAGGCGAAAGATGAAAATTTTGAAATGATTTCTATGTTGTTACGCCAAATAAGTATAATTTCTAATGCATGAACATAAGTACACACACACTTTTATTTATATATTCATTTATGTAGTATTACAAGAATACCACGCAAACCACATAAAATAAATGCTTACACATAAAACCAAAATATTAAATATTTACCTAAAACTAAATAATGAAATAATGTAATTAAAGATTAAAGATACCTTTATGATGTTATCTATGCCATATATTAAGCAACTTATGATTCGAAAAATATAGAAATAAAAACAAAAGAATAGTGCCTCCGCGAGGGCGAAGTGAAACTTCGTAATGGTGCAATGAAAATAGGAAGGAGTAGATATTGATTTATAGTGAAATCATTTTGTTTCTAGCGTTGAACGTTTAACGTAACAGTGCTTTCATACCCGCTCCATAGTAGCGTTAAACGTTTAACGAAACATAACAATACATAACAATAAATAATATTATAAGAATTATTATAAAGGCTACTTTGAATAGAATTTTACGATTATATTCAAGACTTTTGCTAATTAACTATTTAGATTGACCTTTTCTGTGACATAATCATCTTTTGCATTTGGAAATGTCATTAGGCTAGGGAGCACGGCATTTAAACAATTATGGACAAGTACAAACGCTTCCGTGAATGTATATTATATTCATACTTGTTTGAAGTCAACGCATATCATAAATAACCAGATAAATGTCAAATTTGTTCGTTTAACGCTGTATTCTATTTAAAATAATTTTCTCCAATGTATACTAAATTTTAAATTAACTTCAAGTTTTTCATTACTTAATTATGAACTGTCATTTCAAATATTGTGGTGGCGGAGTGGACGTATCGAGAAATTTTTCTGAATTATTTTATATTTATGAATTTAAATTTGTTTAAACTATCGGCTAACTGTGAAGAAAGACGTCGTGAGGAAATCTGATCAAGAGACATTTTTTTTTGTATCATAGGAGACAAACGAACAGATGGGTCATCTGATGTTAAGTGATCACCACCGTCCATAGACAATATCAACACCAGGTGAGTTACAAGTGCGTTGCCACTCTTTATATGGGTAGAGGAAGGAAGAGGGAAGAAAAGGAAAGGGGAAGAAAGAAGGGAGTTGGGCCTCCGGCGTTCTTACTAACCGAACGAAACGCAGCAATGTAAGCACTGTTACTCTACGTCGATTTTCTGTGAGAGGGTGGTACTACCCCGGACGAGCCGACCAAAATATTATATATCAATATGCCTGCAGTACACCAAACATGTGTGGGAAATTATAGAATTGTTAATTTCTTAGAGTTTGAAATTGCAAATATGTCATAAGAGCCCTCATTCATAGAGTAAATCTATGTATTACTCGAAGTTCATGATATTTGACAATAGTCACTATTGTATTATCTTCTTAATATAACAAAAACATGGATGTTAGTATATTAATGCATATGGAAATTAAGAGAATATCGACGTCATTTGACCTTTAATTATAAAAGTCAGTAGATATCTTATCATAGAGATTATAATACTCTTCATTTCAATTTAATCTATCATTACATCTCGCTATATCAACTTATCTACCGTTCAACTGATCATAGGAAAGGTATTGCTTTTTTCTCGAACTGACTACGCTATTGACCTAGCAAGGTCCTAACAGCTTCACTGGACAAATGTTTTGTTGTAACACAACTATTTACGAATATAAGAAATAATAAAACGCACGCAGAATCCCTGTCTAATATATATATTTTTTTGTTTTTTTTTTTTTATTTTGATTTTTTTTTACATATGTATCCTTCAACCCAATGTTAGCGATTAGATATATTTCACTGGAATTCGGCTATAAAAAATAAAAAAGTTTTTCACCTCACATTTACCCTATTAATTCTATACAATATGATTTATGTGCATTACAAAGAAATAACATACGTTTTATAACACAGTAAAGGTAAAGTAATGATTAATATAATGTCTGGAGGCTGAATAGGTTCAATGACCTCGATGTCGATTATATCTTGGAATTGGACATAGAATTTTTTTATTACTTTTAAATTAAATCAACACCCAGCGGGTGATTACTAGTTACACAGACCATAAAGATAAATCAACTTTATGCCCCCAATACATCTAATACCTTTAAACGAGTAATTCTTGTATATTTGTATATATTCAGGATCTCGGAAACGGCGTCAGTGATTTCCGTGATCCGTATGTAGCTAGATTTTATTCATAGAAAACTTTTTAACTGAGTTTTCAGGCAATAAAAATATATAGGTAGAATATGAAGGTAAATTTCGCCGGCGCGGCGCTGTCAAAACAAAATAGCTCAGCTGGAAATCAGTTGCTTCGAAAATCCGTGTAACCCCAGTTCGAGTCCGAGTGACAGCGTAAGAGATATATTTTTTTTAATTTTTTTTTGTTAAAATAAATGTTAATTTTTTAAGGCATGCCTAACAGTTTATTTTAATTTAAAAATATTTTTTAAATAACCGAGCCAAGCTCGGTCGTCCAAGTACTAGTTTTTTATACCTTAAACTTCCACAATGACAACGCTTTTAATTTAAAGTAAATATTGTCCTTAAAGTGACGTTTGTTTGATTTTGGAGTAATTAGCAGTGAATTCATACTAGGGTGTGAACGTCATCAATCATGGCAATGAAGTGTATGTGACCTAATAAAAACAATGCTAACCTACGTTCGAGTTAAAATCTCATTATAACAGCGTTGTCAGCTGTCTGCCTACTAGGGTTTCATTTACAGAGCGGACTATTTCAACTTTCCGGGTATATAAACGACTAATTGATTTGACAATTTATTCTATTACAATCATCAAATCTATGGTTTCCTTTAGGAAGTATTACTTAAACTAGTGGGCGCCCAGTGGTCGACAGTCGACCATAGTTATTTGATTTTGTAAAGTTTGAGCTGTATTAGGGTTCTTCTGTGAGGGTATACTTCTACAATCAAAGGTTTTCATCATGGCTACTCAGTTATTTGCCATGATCTTTAATTATATAAACATAAAAAAAACTGTGTGTAAATGAAAATTGAAATGAATTATAAATTTGAAACAAAAATCACGTGGTAAAGCTCTCAAATTTTAAGCAAACATAACTTTACGAAAATAAAAAAAAAAAAACGCAACCCATGACAGAAAATTCAATTAATTTTACACGGCTCCATGAGTGGGTGGTATTTCTGGATGATATTGAATTAAATGTAGTCTGTTCATTTTGAGAAATAGTGATATGCCCAGTATCATCGTTTGAAAAAGTAATGGATCCACAATACAATCAAATGGTGAATCCAAGACAAAGATGTTTTTAATAGTACCATTAGCTTTTGAAAATAAATTCTTTTTTGTTGCTACATGAGGTTGAATTGCAACGTTGTAACCGCGGAGGTCTAAGTCATGGATTACTTTTAGGAACAAAGTTCTTATTTTGATTTGTCTCATTTTTTTATTAAATCATCATTTGAAGTGAGTTCACCATAAAAAATAATAAACATTACAATAATAGTTATATTTTATAATATCATTATTGAATGTAGGATGAAAAATGGTAATTGGAACGTAAGAGTTAAAAAATACATATAGTCGAGCATAGCAACCTCCTTCACAACCTCTTTTTTACTTCGTAATTATTGATGGCTGTCAAAATGTCTTTTTTATTTACATGTTTGTATATGTTGTGTAAAATTCGAATAGTAGTGTGAGTAGTGCATATTTTAATTAAGTTAATGTACTTCTAATGTATTTTATATAAAATAAACAGCTTTCTGCAGTTCTCCGCCATATAAACTTTAACTATGCCAAATTTCAAGTTCAACCGTTAACGGGAAATAGGTTAAAAAGGGGGTACAATTTTTTTGCTTCACGTATTAATATATATAGATACCTAACTTTTGGTTTAATAGTTGAATATTACGGATAGTAAGACCAAAAATTAGGTGGTAGAGCCACGCTGAAGCTATTACTGGCTTCAGCATGAATGGGTTGGCTTGACCGGGGTAGTACCACCGTCTCATAGAAAACCGACGTGAAGTAATAGTGCTTGCATTGTAGTGTTTCGTTCGCCGGAGGACCACTTCTCCTCACCTTCCCCCCTCTCCTCTTCCCTTTCTTCCCTCCCCCGTCCCCAACACAAGCTGGCAACGCACTTGCGAATCCTCTGGTCTTGCTAGTGTCTATGGACGGTGATGATCATTTAACATCAGATGACAGGTCTGTTCGATTGCCTCCTATAATATAAAAAAGGAATTTTATATGAATGTGTTATAGAACAGAAATACGAAGTCTTTGTAAGTCAATTTTATATTATCAACTCAGCATTATCTTTACTATCAAATGTTACACGATAAAAATTAAGGATGAGATTAAAAAAAAAACTATAATTAACACAATAAATAGGCAGTAGAAATATAGAATACTCGTTTCGCCTTTTTAATTTAGATATGACCTATTCCTCGGAAAAAGTACAGTTTTGCGGATATAAGGTACTCTTTCTTCTTTCCTGTACTCCTGACTACGTGTATGCAAAAGTTCATGATGCTCGGTTGAGTAATTAAGGCGTGAAAACAAACTTACATTCACATTTACAGTATTAGTTAGGAAAGGATTGTTATAAATTTATTAAAACATGTCCACGGTTTATAATTTAAAGAATGTCGAGACAGTCATAAGGACTGTCGATAGAAGTGAAAACTCATAACAATGAAATAACTGTGATCTCTTTTGAAGTTTTAATCATAGTGTAAATGACAATATTAAAATTTTAGAATTTGTTTATTGAAATTATCGAGATTAGTGTGGTTTTCATAACCATTAGCACTTGGAGCTATAATTATATCTATTTTTATAAAATCTATCAATCAATGAAACATATAATGATCGGCAAAATATGACTACTAGTGGGCGTCCAGTGATCGACATTCGAACATGGTTCAAGTCGTGTTATAAATATTATAATAATAATTATATGTTATAACAGCATTGTTGAATGTAGGATGAAAAAGGGTAATCGGAACGTAAGAGTAAAAAAATACATATAGTCGAACATAGCAACCTCCTTCGCAACCTTTTTTGCAGTGCGTTATTGACGGCTGTCAAAATGTCGTTTTTATTTAAATATGTGTATATGTTGTGTAAAATTCAAGCCGTAATGTGAGTAAAGCATATTTTTATTATTAATTTAAAGTACTTCTAATGTATTGTATATAAAATAAATAGCATTCTGCAATTCTCCGCCATATAAATTTTTACTATGCCAAATTTCAAGTTCATTCATTCACGCAATTCACTTAAAAAGGGATACAAAGTTTTTGCTTCACGTATTAATATACTATATGATTACATGTACACAATATTACGCATCGCTAGGCTAACGTAAGCCGCAACACAATACAGCCGGTCACGCTTACTACCATGTCATGACGCGAAATTACAAATTCACCTCCTGCCAAAAATACCGTTCAACGCGCCTAAAGAAGTTTTAACTACAAAAAAACTGACACACGCCAAATATACCACGTGCCAGCTGTTTCCAATATGGAACCACATAATATGTATTTACCATTGTAGTCCGGTGAAGCTGTAAAGACCTTGCCAGGTCAATAGCGTAGTCAGTTCGAGAAAAAAAAAAAAAATGTATTTACCATACAGAACTACTATCTGTATTACATACAGGAACTTTTAATAATATCCCGCGACGAGAAACAAGTTATTAAATCGACTCAATGCCAACTGGTGTTTATTTTATGAAGAAAAATAAAATAATTATAGATTGCGAAATACATTACAGTTATATTAAATGTACGTAATATATCATTGTTTACGTTAATAACCAGGATTTAGCTACATAAAACTAAACAATGTACTTACGCAACAAATTAAACAATGATTATGAAACAAAATTCATTATTCATTCTTTGTAGACGAGTATAAGTCCTTAACATTTTCTTGTACACATAAATAAGTCTCGAAAAAACAACTCAGTACCGGTTTCTACTTATTTGTCAATCCATAATTTTTTATATGTAGCTATTGAAATTTACTTTCTTCCAAACCATCGACATTATAATATTTATATCAATAAATTGATGACTAATGTATGATGACGTATTAAGGCTATTAGCTGACGTAAAATAATATTCAAAAATATTCAATTTAGACACTCAGAAGGTGCTTATGAACGTAAAATTTACCACCAGTTCAGAGAACAATTCAATCATCGAGAAGAACCGGCAAGAAACGCGAATCTGGTTTATCTTTTCATCGGACATATCTTTATGAACATTAATAATTACAGAGAAAAAATTTCACAAAAAAGTAAAAAAAAGTATATGCAATCATTTTATTGGCACGTAAATCATTTGACAAAAATCCATAATAATGATATATCTGAAAAAAATCGGGTGTGTCATAAAGACACATGCTAGAAGTGACACTTGTGTATTACAGGAAAACATTTTAATTAGATATTTTTTTTGTACAAAGAGCCAACGTCACATAGTGTTTTTTCCCTGGAGGTCACATGTCCTAGTACTTATCGCACCCGACGTTGCTTTACTACAGTAATCGGTTGAGAACCGGTGTTTTTAATTTTTTTTTTTCGAACTAACTACGCTATTTACCTAGCAAGGTCTTAACAGCTTCACCGGACTACTAAGAACAGCGCTTAAGGCACTCAGCCGATTATATTTTCACGGGCGCACGGCACACCTCGGCTTGAACTGTTACCTGATACATGCAATTTGCGACCTATCTGAGCTCACCTAAGCTACATATTCACACTGACTAGAGTTATTGAAACATATATGTGTACCAAGCATACATACTACTATTTCAGTTCGATAAGGGAAAAAGAAAACCCTTCCACTTTCATGTCTAAGCATGTATGCGTGCACGTGTGTGGAGGTGATATATGTAATGTTGTTGCCGTGATGTAAGATTTTGTGTCACTGTATCGCGCAAGTAGCGTCCTCAAGGGCTCCACGCCGAGGGAACGAAACTAGGCTTGAGCCGCTGCCGAGGAGGGCCTAACCTGGTGTGCAGGTGTGAAATTTACCCCCAGAGTGTTTCAATACTCTGCCAGACTCAGTGTTTAACTCACCACTCTTCGTCACTCAATGTGGCGGATCAGAATTTCAAAACCCTTCCACAGGAAGTTTCATTTAACAAAAATAAATTATAGTCGAATGTCGACCACTAATACATTTAAAAGCCGCACAGATCATAATCCACAGACCTGTTGATTCACATGACCTTACGAGTTACATTTAAGTGTTATGAACTCGTGTTTTTGTTCGTCAATAAGCGGCAAGTAATGTTACGTTATACAATTATTACACTTATAGTTCACTGGTACCTCTGAATACGAATGGTGAAATTGTCGAACACATTCGGTGTTATTACAAAAAAGTTATATACGTATTGAATACCTGCTTTAAAAAGGTTACGTTTAAATGCACTGCGCTCACTGAATGTTTGCGATCTTGCTCTTTTGTCTCGCTTTGGTTACGTTAGGTTAGACTTGCGAAAAAAGGATAACGCGAACTTGCCTCAGGCGAGTGCGGTGCATTTAATACTAAACCTTTTTAAAACAAGTGTTTAATACGTAATTAAACTTTTTTGTAATAACACCAATTATGTTTAACAATAATTTTAATACTTTATATTAATGGAAGTTAATTTTGTACAATGTAATGTATAAAGTTGACATAAATTTTGCTATCTTAAGGCACATTTTTCTGCGAGAATTATTTGATGAATACTTAACTGATAACAATTAATTTGTACAAAGTTCATTTACTCTGATATGACTAAATCAAATACGCGTAAAATTTACCGTATGCAAAGATGATTCAACGGACGTATGCCGTAGCAGTATTTTTTTAATTTAAAAAATAGTAGATTGGCCTGTCCACCTTATATATGATCTGTATGTGACGTCGAATTATGATCATATGGTTACTGCTTAGGATAATCTCTGTGATGGATTGGTAACGAGACAGAAATAGGTGGTAGAGCCACACTGAGTCTAGTACTGGTTTCGGCATGAATGGGTCGGCTCGCCCGGGGTATTACCACCCTCTCATAGAAACACCGTCGTTAAGTAACAGTGCTTGCATTATAGCGTTTCGTTCGGTCAGTGAGAATGATGGAGGCCCATCTCCCCATTCCTGTCCTTTCCTCCTACCACTCCCCCCTTTTCCCCAAACACAAGCTGACAACGCACTTGCAACTCCCCTGTTGTTGCTAGTGTCTATAGACGGCGGTGATCACTTAAAATCAGGTGACCCAACAGTGCGTTTGCCTCCTATGGTATAAAAAAAGTTCACTGACGCCTATAGCTGTATAATTATAATTAATAGAATCATAATTCTGAAGGCATTACATAGTAGTACATTATGTACTCAGTCAACTTTTGAACATAGCTTAATGATAACTTAGACTGAGTTGATTTGAGGCTGAAGTAGGGTTTTTATAATAACTTTCTTCTATAGGTATGAATAAAAAAGAATACGAAATATGAAGAAGTTCTGGAATACTGCTAAATTCTACCACAAAGTGAACAGGTTAAGGTGAAACTATCTGCACAGATAAATTATATACAGATATAAATAATAAGTACAAAATTCATAGAATTACGCATAAAATTTATTTGCCATCTTGTCTAAATATCCAAAAATTAATCGCTCGTACCAGTCCGATGTGACAACAAAACACCATATTAATCATTACGGAAAATATATAAATAGACAACTGTGTAATTATTTGAATTTCTGCGTTTAAAACTATCGTTATTTTTCATTCATAAGTTAAAAATAATCTTGTACCATCTGTTCAACTGTTAAGAGAGTGAATAGAATATTATATTATTAAATATCTGATATCCACGACGTTTGTATGAAAATATCGACCAAGAGTTTTATCTGATTTAAATTTGGGTTCTCTTTGTTTTTAAGTTTTAAATTTTAACTTTGTCATCATTATTTAACGCCTATAATTCATTGACAATTTTTAATTACGTCTTTCAAATTCAGTCATAGATTAGTCGCTATGGAAAATCGTGATATAGCATTATTTATATGATGCTACAATATATATAGACTTTTCTTCTTTTTAAAATGGTACCATGTCTAAGTACACAGTTCTGCCATTGCCACGTAGACAGGGGATTTAATATTATCTGTGGTAGATAGAGTTATAAATGAGGTAGCTTTTATATACAAAGTATTCGTATACGTATATTCATAATTCCTCTCCTCCTAAAGGTCGTCATTGATTTTTTTTTTGTATTCATCTGTATGTTTTTTTCCTCGAACTGACTACGCTATTGACTTTTTTTTTTTCCTTTTTGTTTTAGTCTGCAGACTCTTGGTCCGCACCTTTTTTTTGCTTAGATGTAGTTTTTTTTTTTTTTACGTAAAAATAGTTTCCGTGAGCATATATATGTATATATATATTATTATTATTAGTAATTTATTAAATATTCACTGTTTAATTATTATTAACTTTTTTTTAATGGTTTAATGATGTTATTGTTTACGCTATTGACTTAGCAAAGTCTTAACAGCTTCACCCGACTACAAATCTGGATGGTTCTTAACTAAATTGGACCTAATATTTATATTGATGTTGCCATGATTTTAAATCTACTATTCAATTTATGGACCAGATTTTAAAGTATTTTTTCAAAGTTTTTAGATAAAAAATCATATAATTATAAATTTTCAAGCTTTAGTACCTATCAGTATTTTGAATTCAATTATTTTTATATACATAACGTATTAAGGTCTATTACAGGAAAACGATTGCCTTCCGAGTTCGCTAATTTTCACATAATTTTTATCCAAACCTTTTAATTTATAGCACTAGTTGTTTTTATACTATAACTTATAAGTATCTTTATACTTACAAGAATAACGTATAAGAAAGTATGTTATCAAGTTTTACAGTATCGCAGAACAGGTAAACATTTTTTCAAACTCTATATATACGCTATTGTGCACGTTCGTAAATTGTAGCTATTTCGATTTCGCCAGTGACGCGAGTACACGCCCTGAATGACAACAACTGAATGTATTTTTATTCGTAGAAAAAATAGAATCGTCAGCAGACAGTCACGTTCTAACTCCCACATGTGTTAATTACTATGTAACGTATTTCAATAATTTGTTCGAATTTGTTGAAAAAAATACCGTCAACGCAGTCAGCTAAAAAATGGCGTTATAATTTGACAGTTCTCACTTCTATTCTAAAATGATTTGGTTAAAAAATATAGTATTTAATACAATATTAAATCTATTATAGGGTCTTAATTATGGAAGTGATATTCATAATAACATCACATCAGCCTGTAAGAGACTCTCTGCAAGCTCGTAGGCCTCTTTCCGAAAAAAGGTATGGCATAACCACCACGCCAGCCCAGCACTTATTGGCGATTACAAACTTTGAGAAATCATCTTCAGAAATGTCTGTCTATGTATATGTTGATACTGAATACGCATTACTGCAAAAATACTGCGTTCCCGATAAAAACTCTCCAAGAAAATCATAGAGCATATCCCCGAGTAATATTTACTCTCGGTTTCATTGAAATCGGTTCACTCTATCAGAAGTTATTGTAATTTTAATGACGACGCGACTTAAGTACAAGAGAAAAATAGATAAGTTAATGGGCTTAATATATTCAGATGATTTTATGAACAACTGTTGTTTTAAATTAGATTCAGTCTAACGATAAATTACAATGAAATGATTAATATATTATAAATTAGAATAAATCTATATTACACACTTTTAAGACTATGTAAATTAAAAGTGTTGACCCTAAAACTGTTACTATTTACGATAGATATAAATCCCATTCATGTAGTTGCAACGAGCACTATCACTGATTGATATCCGATTGTCTTTGCCAACCCTGATGCAGATCTGTCGCCATAAATTCTCGACCTGAGTATAAATCTTTCATGACTACACGGGAAATCATTAGGAATAGTGTTTCTATTAATTTTCGGAACACACTGGTATTAGTAGAAGATATCTAACTCGAGACTGCTACTAATCAGGCGAGTTCTACAAAATGACCTACTTTCATAAATAAATACAATGTGTTTATTTATTTTAAGGTCAAAACCATTTCGAGATTGGAACAGACTGCAATTTATCCGGTAACTAAGCCAGCACCACTGAGTCTTGATCTTCCACTATAATATTAATGACATCGATTAAGTCTCTAAATAAAGTTTCTAAACATTTCATTAACTTAAAAACGTAGATACAATTCAGTTGCCAGCAAATATCTATGATTTTATTTTTGTAGTCTATTTCCTGGTCGTTATTTATTACTTTTTCGATTTACTAAATGTTATACACCATTTCTTTTTGCTTCTTTATTCCGTTTATTTTATTTTAATTAAATCCGTATCTTTAATGTTCTTCCATATATTTTTTCTTAAAGTTTGCAAATATCAACACATAGGATGTAAATTGAAGTGTCATTTATCTGAGATAATCTCGGCAACGGATGAACTATTTTTGGTCAATACGGGCTAAATATTGATTATAAAATTTCACAGACATAGATCGTTGAGACAGAAGATAGTTGCTTTATATTGCATTGGATGTAATATACTCGTAAATATACAGCTTGTGCATACAGCTCATGTGAGTTTA
The DNA here is from genome assembly GCA_014332785.1 of Antheraea mylitta. NCBI lineage: Eukaryota > Metazoa > Arthropoda > Insecta > Lepidoptera > Saturniidae > Antheraea > Antheraea mylitta. Next base: position 489,616 of record JACEII010000131.1, read on the forward strand.
AGCTATTTTCTTCGCACTCCACGCCTCCCCGCTCATACCTAAGGCGCGATACTGCGGTTAAAGTCAGACCCGTGCACCCGTTCGAAGCCGGGGCGGGAAGCTATTTAAAAAAATAAGCGTCAGTCTACAATTCATCAAAATTTAATAATAATTTAATAATAATAATAGCAGGTGAACTAATTAAATGTTGTTCAAACATATCATTATCATTAACTTTAACATTTACATTGTTACTAAGATTTAAAACAATTTTCACGGGAACTAGATATTTGCACATTTTGCATCATTATAAATTATAATGGATAGTAAAGTCCTTGACTGTAACTCTAGCTCAATACTGAATCTTAATAAATTGTATACCAATTATACGACACTCTAATTATGCAAGCTAGCGTCTACGGAGTGTGCGTGTTAACGTATTGAAAGGATCGTTCGGACCACTCTATAGTTCAATATTATATACGAATGTATGAATCAACCTATTCAGTGACTGGGCAATTTCCTCTGTAATTTGCATTAAGACATAAATGTTGAAGAAACTTATTACGTACATTTAACAAAAGGAGTGAGTTACGCAACCGCCTTGACGGTGATGTGTCAAGGGGAATTAATGGGTAGGTCTTTCGATGATCGATTTGATCGATTCCGTCGCGGGTCAATTTATAATAGGACGTGTATTGTCACGTTCTTGTCAACGCACACTGTATGTAGGGGAAGGCAAGGAGAGGTGGGTCTTCGGCATTCTCACTGACCAAACGAAACGCAACAATGCAAGCACTGTTAGTTCACGTTAGTTGTCTGTGAGAGGGTGACACTAATCCAGGCGAACCAACCCATTCATACTGAAGCCAGTAATAGCTTCAGCGTGGCTCTACCACTTATCGCTGTACCGCTCGCCTTAGTAGTCCGGTGATGTTGTTAAGACCTTGCTAGGTAAATAGCGTAGTTAGTTGGAAAAGAAATATATCACATACAAAACCTGATCCGCAATCTTTAAGTGTGACGAATAATGGTGGAGGTAAACACTGTGTCAGGTAGACTGGGAGCGATGTCTCGCTTGAGACGTATGTTCTTCTCGTTTTCTGTTTGAAACTTTCACTTCTACACACACATTTTTTTAAGAATGCGACATATTTACTGTACTAAATAGTCAATATGTAAAAAAAAAAACATTAAAAATTTGTTCAGGACACTATCTTTTGGCAAATTTCTTTATAATGAGATAAACAAAATCATTCAATTGCTTTGTATATGAAAAGACTTGCGGTGTGCATCACTGGCTGAAGAAGTGTGTCAAGACAGCCTCAAAAGTCGAAAGTGAGTCGTCTATGAGTAGTATGTATGATCGTTGTTAAAACATAGATATTTGTTATGACAAATTAAAATGATATATTCTGTATCTTGGCAGAATCCTGTTCTAATGAGGCCAAGACGTTTTATGACTTGGTAGTGATATTTGATTATGAACTCGTGAATTATGAATGGATAAGCCTGGAACACTTTATTACAAAGCGAGCTTACTTTGATATTCCCAAAATCACACTGAAATATATTAAAAAAAATTAAAACTTTCCATACTACTAATGAAAAAATAGATAACATTAATAAACCAAGTTAATTCTATACTTCCATTATCGGTTGTTATCTATAAAATCTATCTATCTATCTAGTACCTTTAAACGAGTAATTCTTGTATATTTTTATATTTGTATATATTAAGGATCTCGGAAGCGGCATCATCTATTTCCATGAAACTTAGTATGTAGGTAGTTTCAGGGACGATATATCGATCTAGTTAGATTTCATTCATAGAAAACTTTTTTAACTGTGTTTTCAGGCAATTAAAAAATATAGCTAGAATATGAAGGTAAATTTCGCCGGCGCTATCAAAACAAAAATAGCTCAGATGGAAATCGGTTGCTTCGAAAATCCGTGTAACCCCAGTTCCAATCCAAATGACAGCAGAAGAGATTTTTTTTTTTGAAAAAAAAATGTCAAACCTAACAGTTTATTTTAATTTAAAAATGTCTTTTAAAGAACCGAGCGAGGCTCGGTTGCCCAGGTACTTTATAGACTAATAATCCAATTAGTTGCAACAACCTACCGCTAACATAAATTAATTTACTGTCAAAAATCCCCAAACTTTTAAAAAGTAAATAAACAAATGCTTGTTGTAAACGTGAGAACATTTCTACTGCGTAAAAGATCACAGGATACGAAAGATAAATCTCTTGCGACAAACCGTCTGCATTCATAGTGTTAGGCCGGGGTTTTTAGCGATGTCTCAATGAATCAATTGTCTCCATGTGACCCCGCGTCGAGACTGACAAACAGCCGTGTTAAATTCATCATGTCGTTGATTTATTATTTCCAAGAATCGTTAAATATTTTTCACTCCGTTTTTCCTTCTTGTATATACTTAAGATATTATATCTAACTAGCCATTAAGTCTAATCAATATACTGACATGATTGTACCAGCTAATTCCCACCCGCTTTATTAGGCATTAAAAATGACAAAGGGTCAATCGAATCCAGAAAATAAGTAGCCTAGAACCATTTAAAAAAAACAGGTTTAATGATCATACTCCAAAGCCGATACGTTCAATAGTTTTGACGTGATATAGCTACAAAAGGACTATATTTTCATTCTCATTATATATATAGAAAAGGTTGAACTGATATTGGCAATACTTTTTCAAAACTGTTCAAAATAATATAGGCTACATATCAGTATACTTTTCCATAGAAACCAAGCAGTGATAATAACATTGTATGGCAATAGTTGAAAATCAGTATAACAGTTATAGAGGTTAAACGATATTGACAAAATCACAATTAAAACAATGAAGACCGTCTTAAATATACGTGATTCTCGTGAAACGAAACTATTTTACGGCAACGAAGTCAAGGGAACAGTATAATAAAAAAAGTGTGTAGTGTACTTATGTACACGCGTTAAAAGTTATACTTCTATGGCGTAATAAGATAAAATTCTTTTAAATTTAAATCTATTTATGTATTTTTATTTCTATCTATTTTATCTTCTTTTTAATTTTTTTGATACAAAAAAAATGTTATCTTTCGCCTCTACGTTTGTAGGAAAAACAACACTAACAATAGAAAAAAGGTATTTAATACATTGAAAGTTTTAATACAAAGAAATACAAACAACAAATACAAAGAAACAAAATCTTAACTATAACTAACTTCAGGGTGGCGGTTTTCGTGACGGTGTGCGCGCGCATCGTAAAATTTACTCTCATCATTTTTCCCTAACGCGTCAAAAGAAGTGTAACTTCAAAAAATATGAAAAAATAACACCAAATTTTCGTTACTATTAACATATGTCTATAATCTATTCTATGTTATTATAAAAACAATTCATAACGTAAAATAGAACTCGGGCAATCTATTTGAGTACTATATAGCATCTATATGTTTACGCAATGAAGGCCAGCGTTGTCCTCGAGCCGAATAATGTAAGAAAAAACTGAACGATATAAAGTTTCGCATCTCATTTCGCTATCATGATCGTATTTCGACACGACCGGTCGCGGGAACCTCGAATCGGTACGGATTTACTTAGTTTAAACTAATTTAATAAACTATGATACTTTAACCACAGTTAACTATGTATTTTAAACCATCAAAGTTCCGTTTGTACCAAATATAACTACACATAGGCCGTAACTAAACATTAAATTCAAAACAAGTTATTAAGCACACTTAGACAAACAGAGTCGCGTATAATATAATCATAGAGAAACGAGACAAAACCTCATGTAATTAACCTCATTGACAAAGCGATATTAACAAGGTATTACTCCAAAAATACTTACGAGTATTTGCATTAGAAGGTACACAGGATTACTGAAGTATTTGTGTAATATGTAAGGCTTTGAACTATTAGGAATATCTTATTGTTTTAAGTTTCAAATTATCTTTTGTTGCGTCATAGAGTAGAAAATACTAATGCGAGTTGATTTTAAATGTTCATTGATAGCTTAGAACTTGTTTATAGATATGACTGTCCTTATATAAATCATGGTCCTGAGGTCAATAATAATTGGTAGATGATGCTAGGGAGTAAGCTGGAACGCCCCGTACAAGATCAGAACAGAATAGCGTTAACATTTGTTTTGTGGTATAAACATTATATTTAATTTTTGAACAATAAAGTCATCATTACATAGTATAAACCAAATTCCTCTGCCACGTCCGTCCGTTTCTCTGTTAGCGATAAACTCAAACTCTACTGAATGAATTTTCATGCAGTTTTCACCAGTAAATAAAGTGATTCATGAGGAAGGTTTAGCTATATAATTTGTCAGTCTTTTTTATTATCAGTACAACGTTCGCTGGGTCTGCTAGATTATTACAATTAAATGATGTGTTATATTTTTTTATTTAAAAAAGTGGCATAGAACATGCATTTTAATTTAAATGTTTTCTTTACGTAGCAAGAATAAGTATTTAACGTGAACTATGTTTTAAAAAATAAATAGGTTTTACATTGAGTTAAAAAAGTATAGGTTGAACTAACATTTAAATAATACAGTAGGTAAGTGGTAAAGTAGCCAATGATAATGATGACTGTGTAATTGTCATTGGCCATGACTGCAGAGCGACGTGTCATGCTTACTGAGTAGATTATGGACCAAATGTACTTCACTGTACATTGTGTAGCAGTAAAATTGTAGCTGAGTTAAAATACCATATACCTATTTTTCAGAGATAACAACATGCCTTATTTAAATACTAGCTGACCCGTGCAACTTCGTCTGCACGAAATTGGTTATCACTGGTTTCAATTGTATTTTTTAAACACGAAAAAAATTAATAAAACTGACATCCGATTGGAGCCACAACTACCGTTTCCAATTAGGAATCCAAACTATCCACGGACTCACTAAAACATACACCCAGATTATATGTGACTTTTTTTAAATAAGCCTAGAACCCGTTCTTAGCATCATCTACCAGGTTCAATTAAGGTAAAAACTAACTTACATAAAGCTAAATAAACATCTCTACGACTTACTTTATCAGAACTATCTTCAACTTGTAATAAAACGTTTTTATACTCCATTGTATTGAAGAAAAATATATGAACACCGCGTCGAAGCGTCAAACATCGCGTCGATGCGTCAACTGTCACTTGTTTGTAAATATTGTCTAAGAGTTAGAAACTGTTTCGATAACGAATTTATATATATTTCCAATATATTTTTTTAAATAATCTGTGTACCACTCACGACACCTTTTGGTAATTTATCTATGTTGATATGTTTGTATTGTAGATTATTCTACGTTGTTACACTGAATATTTGGCATTAAATTCATAACGTGTATTCGTCACACTTGATATTGGCGAAATTGCCTACATAGGTAAAGGTCATACCGGAAATAATCAATCAAGCCAGTTTTATATATCTTTATATTCATCCGAACAACGTGCGGGCGTTGCGTTTATTTATACATATCGTACCTTTATAGACAAAAATATTGATTTTTAAATAATTTTAGGATGTTTTTTTTCACTAACTTTGAAACGTTATTAAAATGGAATTATTATTGAAAGACATTTTTGGTATTGACAATAATGTGTTTGATGCTATTTTTTGGAAATAAAAATAACAGTAATCTTAACCCATGTTAGAATAGTAGTAATTTTATCATTACTATATTTAGATATAAATAAGTACAAATTTCATCTTTCACACTAATTCAGTTATTTACTCAATATTTAGACCGATTTATTGCTATAAAAATAATATGTGTATAGAATATCTTAGCTATAGTTTAATTCAGTACTGGCTGCACGATAACACCAGATTAGGCCCCCCTCGGCAGCGGCTCAAGCCTAGGTCCGTTCCCTAGGCGTGGAGACCCTGAGTACGCTGCTAACGCGATGCAGTGACATAAAACCTTACATCACTGCTACAGCATCAGACACATCACCTATAAACACGTGCACGCCTACACGCTTACACGCTGTTTTTCTTTTTCAGAGAAATAAAGGACAAAGAGTTCTACCTTTATTTTTCCTTATCCCCTCTTATATAGTTTAGAGGAATTTTTCCGACACAAAATACATATAGGAGTTGTTGAGGCACGCATGCTTGGTACACATGCATGTTTCAATAACTCATATACGTATATCCAGATAGCTTAGGTTAGCTCAGATAGATCGCGATTTTTGCACAAAACAGGCGGTAGCCCAAGCCGAGGTGTGCTGTGCACCCTTAAGTTAGTCGCCCAAACATCCCAAATCGGCTGAGTGCTTTCAGCGCTCTCCTCAATAGTTCGGTGAAGCTGTAAAGACCTTTCCAGGTCAACAGCGTATACATTTCGAAAAAAAAAATGGCTGCACGATAAAGATAGCGATAATTGTGGCAGCGTATGTTATCGACACATATATTTAAGATGGCGCCAGTCCTAAGTCATACGTTTACGTTTATCGTTGTTTCTATATATTTTGAAATTTTAATATCAATAATGTTTAATAATATGAAATTTGTTCTTTGCTATGGAAAAAAATAATTGGTGAGAAACTAATTATTTTTATTTATAAAATATATCAACGGGCATATGATTCTTTATAAAAAAATGTGTCTGACTGTGATAAATTCATGTTTTAAATGCGTTTAAAAGTTACTGAAAAAAATGTTCCTAAACTTATTCATAAATCAAAGTTAATTAAATCAAAATGCGCCTTAAAAATACAACGTTAACCGGCTACCAATTGTCCTAAAATCCGGCTATTGATAATTTGTGTAGGTGGTAGAGCCAGGCTGAAGCTATTACTGATTTCAGCATGAATGCCAACCCATTCTTAACCATTAACCCGTTAACCCGTTCTGGGTAATAACATCCAACGTCGCAACCACCATGTACATGGCGAAAAAGCCCGTCATAGTGACTCGCTTTTGCGCGTCGCGTTTCGAGATCAGCCTGTGCATATCCAGTACCGGGTGACTTTCGTCATTATGGCCGGCATGACAGCGACGACCGACGATGGATAATCTGTCTCTCGGTGGTCGCCACTGTTCTTGGATTGTACTATGCTTACCATCAGGCATAGTGCAGTCACTTTGTCGTGCTTCAATAAAAAAAAAAAAAATCCTCTCATAGACAACCGACGTGAAATAACTTTGCTTGCATTGTAGTTATTGTTCGGTTAGTGAGAGCTCCGTAGGCCTACCTTACTTCCCCTTTCCTCCTTTCCCTTTCCTTATCCTCCCCTTCCCCCATATACAGGCTAGCAACGCACTTGCGACACCCCTGGTGTAGCTAGTGTCTAGAGACGATGGTGGTCACTTAACATCACGTGACCACCTGTTCGTTTGCATCCTTTGATATAAAAAATATATATTAAAGAACCAGCTATTCTAACATTCTTGTTCTTCCAATGTTGCCGGATCTCTTACTAAGGTGTCGCAAAAAAGTCTAGTTACGTTAACTACAAATCTTTGTTTTTCGTTATCCTGGAGAACCCCTTACGTTTTGTGGGACAAATTGTATCCTGGATGTAGCCTTGTAATATCAGTTATCACTGTGTTAAATTTCGTTAAAATTGGTTCAGTACTTTCAGAGTAATATGGGTTTAGATTCTAGACTTTAATCCTTTAACCTGGAGAACCCTTTGCGTTTTATGTAACAAAAAGTATATTTTATGTAATCTAGTAATATTAGTTATCACTTTGTCAAGTTTCGTCAAGATTGGTTCAGTACTTTCAGAGTGATGCTTGTTCATAGGGACAGACAAACAGACAAAAATTGTAAAAAGATTATTTTTGGCTTCTATATCGATAACATAGTCTACCCTGATTCAAATTTTCAAAAAATATTTAATGTACAGATTTCGACTTGTTACAGTTTTATTATAGTATAGATTATGTCCGCCGTTCAAACAATTTTGCAATTTCAGTGAAGTCACATCTTATGTCGTTCTAGGCTTGGATAGTGTGAATGCTAAATGGAATAACGAGAAGAATCCGTCATCAGAATAGAGACAAGGGTCTTCTTTTAGCATACCAACAAATTGCTTAGAGATTTACTTGGTTAATTGTATAACCAACTAAATACAGTTCTTTCACCGTATCAAGTCTATTTTTTTTCGAAAACGTATAACAATTACAACGTACAATTAGTTCTTGAACATTAATTAAAGATTTTATTTAAAGGCTAATTTGTTGACAATAAACAACCAAAAATAATGTTTAAGTGATATAATTATTACAAAGCCTCTCTTTCAATACTATACAATGAGTCAGTCATAAATTCTACAATTAAAGTCACAAATTCAATGAATTTAGAATCACTACAAATTGTCGGGTTTAAGCCCAAAACGTCAAAATCAAGGATTTCTTTTGAAACTTTTATAGGAAGTAATAAGTTTTTATTTTAGGATCCTTGCCATACACTACATAAAAATTTGCTAAATTGTACCGCCATAGGTTTTTACAACAGTTCGTTTTGTCCTAAAAAGATTATTTTTTTAAAATGGATGTAAAATTTTGCGTCTATCAGAATATAATTCAACCAACCCTGTTGTAATAATATTTTTTTCAGAAAATGTATCTTATTTCATTTAATATTTCGAAATAATCTCTATCTCTTCAAAGATTAATTCCTTTCCAAAAATGTATTTTTAAGATTTATTAATAACATAATATTTTGAAAGTTAAATGTGTAATGTAATAAAATCACGTCTGAAATCTCTAAGACTTACGAAGCAATTATTGATATTTCGAAGGCGTAATTGACATCCATTTAAGTAATAATATATTCTAAGAGCAATAGTAATTAGATTGCTTTATATAATCACAGGTAGTTATAGACGACCTTGTGTTTTGGACATGCAATAATACTAAATTATTGGAGATTTAAACAAACACTGACAATGAATTTTTTACGTTCACAAATAATTTTTTTTTGGATATCAGACTAAGTATTTTACCTGGGATATTAAGATCATTGCTTACACAAAGATGATCTCCAAGCATGGATATATTCAACAGATATTTCAATATACAAATTTATTGATGAAAAATAAAACAAACACAAATACGTCTGGTGGAATGGTATTTCACTGGTTTATTCGTTTCAAAGGAATTCTTGCATTGAATTCCACCAGATAATATTTCTATACATACCTATTTTTCAAAAATTGCCTAAAAGGTACCGCGCTATATTGTTTATTGCTTTAAAATCAAATCTACAATGTGAGCTTATGTTTTTTTATGTCACCTGGTGTTAAGTGATCACCGTCGTCCATAGACACTAGCAACACAAGGGGGGTCACAAGTGCGTTGCCAGACAGTGTTTGGGGGAAGGGAGCGCAAAGAGGGAGGAGGAGAAAGGAGAGGTGAGGAGGTGAGCCTCCGGCGCTCTAACTGACCGAACGAAACTCAACAATGCAATCACTGTTACTTCACGTCGGTTTTCTGTGAGACGGTGGTGCTACCCCGGCCGAGCCGACCCATTCATATTGAAACCAATAATAGCTTCAGCGTGGCTCTACCAGTTACAAATTGTTTGTATATTACTTAGTGCTGGAAGGTAATTATGGATTTTTGGAGAAACAATTCTCTTTAAAATCTATAAAGACGCTAGGCTAGAGGAATATAGAATGGTCACAGTACACATAACAGACAGTTGGGAAACTCCCTATAAACGCTCGCACCGACACACTCACTCAAACATGCGCATCGACGAGACCCCTAAGCAAACCTCGTGCTGTCCATAGAATTCCTTTCAAAACCTCTCGTCGATGTGCGTGTTTGTGTGAGTGTGCCGTTTTCGAGCGTTTGTCGTAGTTTCCGTACTGTGTCTCATATTTATACTGTGGAATGGTTACAAAATTTATTTTCATGTGCAAAAAACGAAAAAACAACCTCCATAAATATGTTATAACCGTCGACTCTTTTGGTTTACACTCGAAAAGTTAAATCATCCAACCGGTTGTTATTAAAGTCAATGAACCTTAGATTTTGTAAGATTGCTTATAATCTTTTAACAAACACCTTTACGATTAGCTAATTCGCTAAAGTTCAACTGTAAAATACAAATTAGACACGATTCATGTGCGCCTAACAGAAATTACATTTCCAAGTAACAATAATGGCCGATTTCATACAGCGGAAATACCCAAATATCACTTTTTATCTTTGCTATTAGTTACATCTTTAATATGATTTTTATCATTATTTATTTAATAAAGTATGTATAAAGAAATACTTTTTTCCATAGGAGGCAAACGAACATGCGAGTCACCTGGTGTTAAGTAGTCATTGTTTATGGCAACATTAAAGTGTAAGATTTTTTATCTGTGTAACTTCACTTGTCGAAAGTATATGAATAAAGACGTGTGTGTTTGCTTTTCTACGATATCAAATACAGTCCATTATACAAGAAGTAAACAGTCATCGCCGTCCATAGACACTAGTAATACCAGGGGAGTTGCTAGTGCTTTTCCAGCCTGTGTTTCTGTGGTTAGGGGAAGGGTGGAGAGGGAGGAAGGGGAAGGGGGAGGGGATGTGTGAGGGGAGGGGAGACGGGAGGGGAGAGGGCAGGGGCGAGGGGGAGAGGGGAGGAAAGATGAGCCTTCGATGCTCTCACTGACCAAACGTAACGCAACAATGCAAGCACTGTTACTTCACGTCGGTGTTTCTGTAGGTCAGATGGTAGTACCCCGGGCGAGCCGACCCATTCATACTGAAACCAGTAATAGTTTCAGCATGGCTCTACTAACTAGGCTCCGGGTCACTAGCAAAGATTCGAACTTACGTCGATCAACGCGGCATCCGAACACTCTAATGTGATCACTATAGCATAGAATTAAGTATAACCAAACTCAATATGACCGTACTACTGAATTAAGTCCAGTAGGTTGCTACTACTGGGGACTGAGTTTGGAACGCCTTGTTTCTTGGTGCATTTTACCAACCACACCGTTTGAACTTAGATACAGCAGTAATGACAGTGTTGCTCTACGATAGAAATACGTGTTATGTTCTCGCAATTAAGCTTTGCATTCATGTCATTAGTTCTTAAAACATAACTTAGCAGTAGACTGGAGTCCAATTTTATTTATGTTATGTTTATAAACTAGTATTATAAAAAAATTGTTTTTATTTTTAAAGTAGAAACTAATTTCGACACTTTGAACGCTAAAAAAAATTGGTAACGGAAAAACTTATGCATTCGCATCACCAATAACTTCGATATGCTCGTGACGTATTGCGCTTATGCCAAACATCGCATATACTCGACAGCATCATACTTGTTATTTTGAAAAAGCCGCGAATCATCCCAGTCCGTTAATGGTATCCGCTGCAAACTATGAACCCGTACCTAACGTTGCGCGTTATAAAAGACGTCCGTGACACATTTTTACCGACCCTCCTGATTCAATCACGTTAGCGAACGATCAGTACCAGCCTGTCCCTCGAAACAGAGCCCGTTCACGCCCACGCCCGCGTAATCACAGATCACGCCGCCGTGGTCTGGGGGTTAATTTCGCTCCCGCACACCCGATTAGGCCTCCCACGGCAGCGGCTCAAGCCTAGGTTCGATCCCTCGGTAGGAAGCCCTTGAGTGCGTTGCTTGCGCGATAGGTGACACACAAATATACATAACCGCTATAACACTACACGATCACCCCCACACGCGTGCACGCCTACACGCTTACACATGAAAGTGGAAAGGTTTACTTTTTCTTCCCTTATCGAACTGAAAAACTCAATTTTCCGATAATAAATGTATGGAGGAGTTGTTGAGGCGTGTATGCTTGGGACACATATACGTTTCAACAACTCATACATATATGAATAGTTAGCTAGGTTATCTAAGATAGGTCGCGCTTTTGCATGCAACAGGCAACGGCCAAGCCGAGGTGTGCCGTGCACCCTTGAGCTGGTTGCCAAAATAATATCGGCTATGTGCCTTAAGCGCTCGCTTTAGTAGTCCGGTGAAGCTGTTAAGACCTTGCTGGGTCAATAGCGTAGTCACTTCGAAAAAAAAAAGGCAGCATCATACGTTTTGATTGAATTTTTGAATGGGTAAAGTCTTGCGATTTCACGTCACCGATATCCTCAACATGCTGCTGACACATATAACATAGATAAACAGTTGAATAGTACCGAAGATAATATGTAGCAGTAAGCGAGTAGAATGGGTAACAAAATTTTTTCCGAGAAAAAATATTCCGGTTACTAAACTAAAACACTTTTTTTTTAACTCAGTCGTATAATAACATATTTACATACAGCCTTATTCTTCATACAAAATTACGCACAATAATCAAGATATATTAAAAAAAAAACTTTGTCATGACATTTCATTGTGACTTCTGCACTTCAACTAGCACACTGGGCTTTACAATACAGAAAGTAAGCATGAGCATTATGACACAACAGTATGATAATAAACAGTAATAAAGATAAACATAGATGCTCAAAGTTTACACCGTCTAATCATCCGATGCACACCGTATCGTATTTGCTAACGCGGAAGCAGAAATACTCAGCCGTAAACCAATACAGCACGCGTAACAATATGTCCATTGCGCACGCGATATTCGTAACATGCAACACATAAATTAATACACAACAGGTGTATAAATAAACAGTTCGTTTATTAATAACATTTTTCTATTTCATCGGGTTATTTTAGTTCCAGACATTTGTTACATTATTACTTAATAACTACTTCGGCATATACAATCCGCAATTTAAGTAGGAAATAAAAATAATAATAAATAACAGTAAGTAGAAGTCTGGAGTTGTTAGCGGGATACTATTCTATCATGTAATGGATTTTATACTATACTAGCGACCCGCCCCAGCTTTACACGGGTGCAACGTAGTTATCTATTTTAATGAAATACTGTTAAGGGCAGTTTTGATCTACACGACATGTTCAACATATGTAATGTATGTGATGTATGTATGTATGATAGCGGAGGAAAAAGTGGGGGAGCGCATCTTCTATTCTGAACTGGAGTAGGGCAAGCGGAATCCCGGTGGTCCCCTCCTTCGGTACAAAGATGTCCAAAAGCGACATATGAAGAGATGTAATATAGAGCCCTCTTGTTAGGAAAGTTTGGCAGCACAACGGCCAGAATGGCGCAGGATGGTAAACAGCCAAATACACGAGTTCGAGGCTCAGCGTAAAGCTGACCTTGATACCAAACGCGACTAGTTAAAGGCTCGCCCTCCTGCTGCCATAACATATCATTTTGACAAAAGGCGTACTTACGTGTCCTCAATGTTCACGAAGTTTCGCCGTGAAGATAGGCTACATAAGCCATTTTCGAGCACAACAGCGACATTTATAAGTTTAGGGGTCAAAGTGATCGCCATGGCTGAAACCGGTCGGACCAATCATCATGTGATGTATTTAATTGGATAAGGAATAATAACTGTATTGTATAAAATAGCTTGGTAAATAACACATAATTATTTTTGTATAAAGATAAAAACGGTTACTGTGAGTTATCCTTTAGAGGTAGATAGATATCTATATCTATAATAAATATCGCTGACTTTTAAAACGATATTTTTATCAATCTCTTTAAGATATGTATATACAATTCCTTAGTACATGAATTTGATCTATCTCGTAATGTTTAGTCTGAGTTTGCGTTTGTGTACGAATGAAGTGGAAAAGAAATAATACCACGGATAATGAAGTCTGAGTTGCCACAAAAAAACCCTGGAAAGTTCTAGTAAGGGAGCCACCATCTTGTTAGACCATTGAAATGATCACAAGAAACTTGTAGTATTATAACTTACTCGACAATGGGAGTAATAATCTATTACATTAATAATCTGGAGTAATTGCCAGAAATAAAAAAAGAAGCAGAAGTCTATTAACTAAATAATTACTAGTACATGTAGGAGAGAAACCTGTTTGAATGTAGTAGGAAACAGACTACAATAACAATATTTTTTTCATCCGAAGCTAGAATTTGAACAAGAAAGAGTAAAAAGTTATGTTGAATATGAGAGCGATTTGATTTAGAACATACATTAAAGAGTGCCATAACCTTTGTAAAGCTCTACTACGAAAGGACAACGTCAAATCTTGACGTCATAACGTTTTATAAATCGATGAACGCTGGCTGCACACAGGAAAAAGCATGACTCAGTGTCACGTTCCGCTTGAGCCAAGCGTGTAAACGAGAGCGCGCAACAAGCGATAGAGAGATGCGATCGGCCTAAGCGTTCGGCTTGTGACGCATCTATCTCTCTTTCCCTTCATCGGTCGATGCGTCCGAGTCGTTATCTTTTCTTTTTTTCCCGAAATGACTATGGTATTACTTTTTTTTTCGAACTGACTACGCTATTGGCCCAGCAAGGTCTTAACAGCTTCACCGGACTACTAAGGAAAGCGCTTAAGGCACTTAGCTGATTTTATTTTGGCAACCAGCTCAAGGGTGCACGGCACACCTCGGATTGGCTGTTGCCTGTTGCATGCAAAATCGCGACCTATCTTAGCTAACGTAGCTAACTATTCATATATCTATGAGTTGTTAAAACGTATATGTGTACCAAGCATACACGCCTCAACAACTCCTCCATACATTTATTACCGGAAAATTGAGAGTTTTTCAGTTCGATAAGGGAAAAAAGTAAACCCTTCCACTTTCATGTGTAAACGTGTAGGCGTGCACGTATGTGGGGGTGATCGTGTAGTGTTGTAGCAGTGATATATATTTGTGTGTCACCGTATCGCGCAAGCAACGCACTCAAGGGCTCCCTACCTAGGGATCGAACCTAGGCTTGAGCCACTGCCATGGGAGGCCTAATCGGGTCTCTTAACAACTTCACCGGACTACAGAGTCGTTATCACGTAAAATTATCGTCCGTAAACGGACTTTACAGACAACCAATATCGTTTTCGATTTTAGAAGCCCTGGCCCCTTCAAAAACTTTTACTATATTACTATTATTCTCACTTGTAAGGTTTATCACTTTTGATTTGTGTGTTTTTGTTCTTATGAAAATATATTCCAGTATTCTAACAATGGATAATTATTTGGAATAATATAAATCGAAATGTGTGGACGGGAAAAGGATAGGGAAGGATAATACAGTTACATCTATTTCCGCCGCAAAACGGGAGTGCTCGTGTTAACTTGATTTAGTTCGAAAGGTGTGGTCGGCAACAAATTAGGCTAGCCTAGGCTATCCATAGACCGTTCTTTTGAGCTTTATTATACAAAGTCCATAAGTTGCATTGACCACACTATAACAGTTCGAGTATATACATCTTTGCTATCAAAATAATGTATAAAAAGGTCCCTTTCGAATTTCGTTGCTTAAGGAGGATCATAGAATTACACTACAACAAAGAATGAGCGTATGTATTTATATAACACTAATAACTTGCGAGTACATACACGTTAATTACGTGAAAATTAATAAGAGTAAAACACAACTTACATCATTTTTTATATTCCAACACTATTTCCGATGTATTACTTCTATTATCTAACATGTTACCTATTTAATTTGTTTGATATGTTACTAGAATTATAGTTATAAAAAATGTTTACTGGGTAATTACTGCCGTGAATAAGTGATTTTAAATATTTATCAATCAAATAGTCAATATTAAAATCTATGTAAGGAAGACCGTAGGGTCTAGGATACAAATCTTTTCAAATATCAAGCTTACAATATAAATTATCGGATAGTAATATGAGTAGAACTGCATCTATATGTTTGTTAAAATAGAGATTAGTTTAGTTCAACACCGTTGAACTGGATGTCTTGAAAGTACACCTAATTGTTTTATCATAAAGGTATTTTTTGTACTATTCATTTTAATTCAACTCAATACTAGATGTCGCTGCAGTCCGTCAACCGATCAGAAGAAAATTAACATGCTATAGATATTAAAACAGAGAATTTTTAAGTAATATCTACATTGTTTGACTCTTCTACTTATTACAATTTAAACTAATACTATAAATGCGCATATGAATATATAGAATATAGGATTGAGAATAAGAAAAAATCGAGTCAACACAGGACGCCTGGCAGATGTGAAATCGAACGAATCTTAAATTCTCCAATTTTCAATTTACCCTATTATAGGTATGCGATCTTAATGCGGCAAGAGAGGTTACAGAGTCGCTTGCGCAGGCCATCGTCGCGTCGTCGCCACGCCAAAAAACAAGTTTACCCGCGCCTATAGATGTTTCATATCAAAAAAATGTCTTCCAAGGGATAATTTAAATCTACAGTAAAGCGAGCGAAGCAACAGACAAAAGTTTGTAAACAATAATAGCAACATACAACTTATGTAAAAACTTTATAGAGTATCACCGTTTTCCTTCATTCAAGATAAATATCAAGGTGATATTAT
The DNA here is from genome assembly GCA_014332785.1 of Antheraea mylitta. Lineage (NCBI taxonomy): Eukaryota > Metazoa > Arthropoda > Insecta > Lepidoptera > Saturniidae > Antheraea > Antheraea mylitta. Next base: position 505,998 of record JACEII010000131.1, read on the forward strand.
TATTACGAGACGATGCTACAAACGTCCAGTTGACCGTGACCACAAAGTTCGTGCTAAATCTGACCTAACGTAATATTTAGCTTTTCTCTTTTATTATTTTTCCGCGAATCTTGTGCAACTGCAAAATAACTAAGCCTAACACGAACTATCATTAAATATTAAATAATGTTCTTGCCGTAAACTACAGCACCGGTTTTTTTTTTTTTTTTTCGATCTGACTACGCTATTGACCTGGCAAGGTCTTTACAGCTTCACCGGACTACTAAGGCGAGCGCTTAAGGCACTCAGCCGATTTTATTTTTGGTAACTAGCTCAAGGGTGCACGGCACACCTCGGCTTGGCCGTTACCTTGAAAAACCCGATCTGACCTAGCTAAACTATGCTAAGCTATACATGTATCCATTCTTGGATCATGCAATTAAAATTGCATGATACAAGAACACAACATGTAATTCGAAAGGAGGTAAACTAAATCTACTCGATTCAGTTCGATAAGGGAAAAAATCTTTCACAAAATAACCCTTCCACAAGTGTGTTAGATGCGTGTCTGAGTAACTATGTATGTGTAAAATCGATGTGGGTGAGTACTGTATCACGAGACAATATCTTTGCGATTATCCGGATAGTCACGGACAAAAATACTGCCAGGATTACGCGAACAAACAGTGTGCGGGTGAGAAAACGAGAGCTCTCTGCCTGTGACGCACGAGACAGAGATTCGCGATGTGGCCGGCCACAGAAAATTTAAAGAGAGATCGAATTTACAGTTTAACGAACGACGCCGGCGTCGGGATCTAAAAATAAACAAGTGATATTATTATTTGACGATTTTAGGGGAAGAGAGACGTAAACATACGAGTTTACTCTTTCTTATATTGAAAATTATTATTTATTCGCGACGGCGGCACGGGCCAACCGCTGTATCGTTGCCGCAATAGCGGGAAACTTCGCGATCGCGCGAATGGGGCCCTGTTTGGGGTCGTTCGCGACCTCATCGTAGGCTGAGATCTCGGAGATCTCGTGGAAAACTAACAACTGGGCGGACCAGTCCATGCCGGAGAGAGAGACAGCGGGGTCAGCCTGAGAGGGCTTCGCCACCTGGAGTCTGGGATCGACTCGTGCTGCGATCTGCGGCGACCACGGGGCCTGAGGGGCCCGCGCGGGGAGAGGGGCTGCGTTAGGCGCAGGAGCGGACGCTGCCGGCGCGCGTGACGCGCGCGGCTGGCTCGGAAATGCCTGTCGAGAGTCGAGAGGCGGGGGGCGGGGGCGGGTAGACGCCGCAGGCGCCCTGGAGGGCGAAACCTGCCTCGCGTATCGGGGCTGTCTTGTACGCGGGGCGCGGGGACAACCGCGATAATTCGCGGTATGACCCACGCCGCGGCACAAGACGCAACTCGGAGGATCGGGCGAGTCTTTAGTGCGCGAACACTTCGAAGTGGAGTGCTCGCCTAGGCACTTAACGCACCTGGGCTTCAGGTAGCAGTTAAGTGCGGAGTGTCCGTATTCCTGGCAGTTGTGACACTGCGAGGGTACGGACGTCTTACGCGGCGGCTCAACGGTGACGCCGGAGAGGCCGCAGAGGGTCGAGAGATTGAAGATCTTTTTGCCCTCGACATTGCGCTCGAGAATAACGAGCACCATGTCGTAGGGCATGCGATTGCGCGCAGATCGCATCCGGTGGACTTCTCGGACTGGGAACTTCTGTTCCCTGAGGTCTTCGTAGATATCATCCACGAGAATCTGGGCTGGGACTCTGCGTATTACTACGCGTAACATGCGCTCTTCTTCGAGCGCATATGTGAAATACGCGATTTTCTTAGCGCGCAAGAGGCGCGTAAGATCGCGATGGGCGTCGGAGGAGTTCACCTTTACCTGAATACCCGTTCGGGTACTCGTGGCAGAGGCTATCGGGATCTCGGCCTCCTTCAGGAGGTCGGAGATGTCGAGCCAGGACGCCTTGTCCTGGATCGTGACGGGTGGAGGGGGACGGGGCTTCTTGCTCGAAGCTGCGGGACTCGCAGCTTTCGAGGGAGCCGGAACGGAGGGCGTGGGTAACGTCTTTGGCACTTTCGTGCCATCGACGTTCGAGATCTTCGAGGGCAGAGGGCCCTCGGAGTCTGAGGCCGAGTTGGCGCGCTTCTTGCGCGGTTTGGACTTCCGGGATACGACGGTGAAGCCGTCGTTCCCGGCGGGAGGGTCTTGCTCCATATCGGAGCATTCCTCGTCCGAAGAACGAGAAGAGGTCGGGGCAGGGAGGGTGCTTCCGGAGGACTTAAGGTCCTTCAGAAGAGCCATGCGGGAGTCCCTCTCACGGTCCTCATCCGCGGCGGCGACGAGCGTGGGCACTGGACCGCCCTACAGCACCGGTAATTGAATACAAAGTATTCGCTTGTTCAATTTCCCCTGTACCAAATGCAATGAAATTAAATTTCGAAATTGTACATCACTGGCTAAAACTATGTTTAAGTATATTAAAAACAGTTCCACTGAAAATGAGGTTTTATTCCAATACTTACAAATCTAACAAAAGCAAAAGTGAGTTAGTTTATTTGTTTGTCACGCTTTTACAATTTGACTATTCAACTGATTATGGTGAAATTTTGCATATACCTCGTGGAAGCTAAAGGACATAAGGTACCTTTCACACTGGTAAAAATGGTCTGTTCTTGAGAGGCGTCTCAAATAAATATTAATGCGAGCAAATCCGCTAACAAAAATTATTCAAACAGATTTATACCAAAAAGTATTTAAGTAATCTACGTTTTTTTATCTCAACATTATTTTCCTTGAATACTTTCCAATACTTAATTACTATATTAAAAAAATCATTTGATAATGTTGTCAACACTGTCAGTGTTACCAACATTTCATAAATAATGTATGTTTTATTGTAAAGTGGTTATCATTATAGTTATGCAAAACAACATGTATATTAATGTCTACTCTTTGCTTAATAAATATGCTTCGAATAACATGAATAATATTAACAATTTATCGATCGATACAACATGATCAACTTTATCAGGGTACCAATAAATTTGTAATTCAGTATGTACATGCAATTGTAACAAAACTGTGTAGGTAGTATTTATTTATACAATATGTACCTACTGTGTATTTCAAGATTATCTTCAGGAAGTCCTAGATGAATAATAATCTCCAAAAAATATTATTGTATTTATTTTCAGGCGATGATTGTAACATATTATTTAAATGCTACTATATACGGGAAGTGTATATAATTCGAAAAGGGTTATACTATACAAATTAATCATAATTCTTTAGAGATCGTTAAAATATTTCTGTTTAACCAATTCTGTTGTGATTTCATATTTCATACTATAAACCGCCCGCGACTTCGTGCGCGCTTAATTCCAGTATAAACTTAATAAGCATAAATTAAAACCACCTAGTGGCGACATAATAAAAACTGCTTATCATAATTTTTGTAGGCAATAAATTTTAGAATGACATATATTTTTCCTGTGTGCAAATTTCATTAACAACAATTTAGTATTAAATATTTATTTATTTAGTAAAGGTTTATTTTTACGAAATCAAGATGATCATCCAATTTTATACCCCATCAATTCAGAAATAATAAAGCCTTCCCGTATACATTTCTTAAAAATCAGTAACGCCGTTTTTGTAGGATAAACATGCGCTCAGATAAACAGGTTAACAAAAAAAAACCTGCATTTATAATTGGTGGCCTTTATTATATAAATCTAATACGAAACTTATATCCTAGCCACGAAAGATCAATCCACGAAACGCCATCTATTGATGTTCTATGAGCAATAGTAAACTGGGCAAACGATTTGTAAATATTTTTTCCTCGACAACTGATTTTGATAGTATAAAGCCTACAATTATCCCAAGTTAGAATAAAATTACACGTGAAATCCTCATTAAGAGTGATTTAGTAATTTTAGAGATTCGATTTTCAAACAGACAAATTATATTAAAATTTCCTTACATTAAATCACATTTAATTTAATAAATCACAGTTAATTTTCATGTAATATTTTCAATGTATAGACGCGATAATATTACAGTGTTGTCATAATATTAAAAAAATACAACACCTTTTAACAACGTTTTAATTTTATGTACCTTTTTTTTTCGAACTGACTACGCTATTGACCTGGCAAGGTCTTTACAGCTTCACCGGACTACTTTTATGTACCTACTTATTAAAGGTCCACAAAATTGATTTCCACAATGAAACGTTGGAAACGACACTTTATTTGAATAGTTAAACCTTGTATTTTTATGTAAGAAAATTAAGAACATGACCTGTGTCAGGAGATTTTGGCGGGATTTCAGTCTGTCATGTAGTGGATTTTATATTTTGTTCATAATCTTGTGTTATTGGACTCTATATTTTGAAAATTTCGTGGTGTTTTACGTAACATAGTTAGTTTATTATGCATAAGTGAAGTAAATGGAAAATAATACCACGGAGCATGAAATTCTGAGATGTCACAAAAACTCCCTGGAAGGTTATAACAAGGGATCCATCATCTTGTTAGAATATTGACTCACACGACTCTTAATATTGAAATAATTGCACGACGCTTGTAATATTGTTGACTACGCTACAATGGCAGTTATAATCAGAAAGATTGATTGCCAAAATAAAGTAATAAAAACCTGTGTCAGGTATTCATATTTAGTCTATAAGAGTCTGTGAATACTATATATGCATACAAATGTCATGGCGACCGAGACTTAATAAAAGTTAGATGTACGTTTCTATTAAGTGTATTGAATACGGCCAACCACCCAAAAACCACAATAACCTGGTATAAAACACCCAACCAAAAAACCGAGCTAAAAGCATCATACATCACATTAAAATCATAGTAAGTACCGTTTCCGTACAAAACCAATCAGTCAAATTGGTGACCTCGAGTTTCACATAGCCACATATTATCCGCGTGTCCTATATACAATTGGGTTGATGCTCGGCTAGCTAGTCCCGATGAGCACTCAATGGATCACCACGCTGAGTCGAGCTAAATTGTCAATAATTCGTTTTGGCGAATCGTTTCGTGTTGCGTCCCATTTAAATTAATACTTAGATCTTATAAAGTTTGATAGGTTAGTCACAGTTGGATTTAAAGGGTACTTATGTAATCAGAAACAGATGTTTTGATTATATCATGCATCCAACTTGTACAACAGAATACCTTGTTGGATACCAAAATAAAAATACAAACACACACTACACAAGATAACTAATGCAGCTGATATCGGTCATTTATCATATTCTGCAAATTGTTTAAAGTTCTAAGTTGTTAAGTTCCAATAAATAAACGTAACTGTAACAATGTAAATCTTAGTAACAATGTAAATGTTAATGATAAATGATGATAAATAAATGAAAAAAAAATGAATGAAACATAACATTTGCGAGGTCAAAACATGGCACTACCTTTTAAGTCTTCAGTATGTTGTTTAAATACCAGGAGATCATTTCTTTCACGGTCATTTAATTTCAAACTTAGTATTAATATAACTTGTAATATACTAAGTGATAAGTATATTATATATCAACACTGCTTAGTGATAGTTATGCCGATCACAAGAAAAGCACTCAGCTGAGGATTTTGAGTACCTATGTGAGGGCCAAGAGGGCCTTACCTGATGGTATGATGATTCATAATTTTATTAACGCACCGACATTAATTAATTGAGTCTACTGGCAGGCGTAGTTGGATCATAGTTTATTAAAGTCATAGAGAACGCTGAATAAATACAATATTATGTGTCTATGTATCTTCCTTTAGTTTATAATGTGTGCATGCTTCTTTGAACTCAATATGATATTACTATTTATATTTATGTAGTGTAATTAGTTATCAAAAGACATTCATTATTAACGGGTTGTGCTTATTTTAAATATCCTAAACCCCCAACATTGCAAACATGTTTGGGCACATTTTTGTGAATGATACCGCTTTACGTTTAAAATATTATAGCAGTATTAAAACTAATTTATCTCTTTGAGGGATTAAACATCATGCCGATGCGCCTCCCACAATCGTCGGGGACGGTAACTCACCTCATCCCCCACAGGGTCTACGATTCTGACTCCTCGACCGCGACGAGGTTCCGGACGAGGGGCTGACTACCTGCCGGGGAGTAGACGCAGAGCCAGTTCGGCAGCTTCTACTCCCTGGCCTATAGGTGATTGAAGTCACCATGGCGTTTTAGTTCGTACAATTCGGACATACCTCACCCTGAATTGCCCGAATAGGGTGGGAATCCGTAGGAATTGCCCCATGAAAAAAAAAGGATTAAACACCACGATATGCAAGTATGTTACATGTTTGTAGTTTAGAAGTTAGGATATAGAAACTGCTCAAGGCTTATATGCGGAAGTATCACTGATAGAGAATTACGCTGCATTTCAAGATTCAGAGAAAATGTCCAGCAGAACGTTACGGACTGATGGTTAATAAAAAAGCGATAAAACAATACCTTTCCAATTTTATGGTCCAAACGAACCGCATAATTGTCTTCGTCCCACTCTACCGTATCATATGATAGAGTACACAAATAAGGGATGTAGTTACTCTAAATGTATAGTCATTTACTAGTAGGAAGTGGAACATGGAAAACGGTCGTTTTAATCTAGAGGCTCGTCATTAAACCTCGTACTTAAATACCACTTCAATGATACACGCTACTTACTTACTCATTAGACAATGATTCCGTGGATTTATCTGATAGTATAAATCACGAATACACCTCGAATAATTACCATTTTGAGTGTGGTTTAATTGTGCGTGTTGCTTTTCATATGTTACTGTAGTAAGATGTAGAATTCCATTTGGATTTGTGGTAGGATTTTAGTCTGTCATATGCTCGTTGTGACTTCCATTTTTTATCCATAAAGTTATTTTATGTTACCCTATTCTGTGTGACATTGATGATGTAATAGTTCAGTTATTGTGTACGTAGATTATGAATTCTAACATGTTACCAAACTCCTCGGAATCTTTTAACGAGGCGTAACAATTTTGTTAGAACGCTGGTATCAACAGAAGGCGCTTATCCTGTAATACCAATCAATATACTGATACTATTTGATAAGGACAGAAATGATTTTCGGACCAGTGTATTATTTGATACAACAAAAAGAATGGTTATTTCTCTTATTTATTCGCGGTCAAAATTTTTATCAATTTACTTGCAAGTTTAATAAATAACCTTTATAAGTCCTCATTAAGCAACTGTCACTAATAACTATGTTAATTTTTTTACCACTTTGGACCAGTTTTTCTTCGTATTAATCTGAATTTGTACCAATTTGAAACGAATATATTAGGTTTTTCTGCTATCGCTTTACTCTTGTGAATTACGTAATAATGTAGTAGTTGCAGTGGCGGATTTGCAGTCTTGGCTGCCTAAGGCCCCAGGACATGTAGTAAGTACCTGCAACCTCTTTCTCACCACCGATCATATTGAGTACATAATGAATTTACTTTTTTGGCAACTTTTTTAAGGGTTTTTGTTAAACGATGCGTTGCAGTGCAGCCCACCATAATGTGAGCGAGCCTTTAGAATTTATACGTACTTTGAGTTATTTCTTGTTATCATCAGTGAATTTTTTGTCACTATTGGCCGCCCCTAATATCTGGCCGCCGTAGGCCCGGGCCTCCTGGACCTTGGGGCAAATCCGCCACTGAGTAGTTGTGATCTATCTATTCCCACAGTAATCATTTTCGATCTCATATATATCATCCTTCATCATTCATCACCCTTGAGCTAGTTGCCCAAATAAAATCGGCTGAGTGCCTTAAGCGCTCGCCTTAATAGTCCGGTGAAGCTGTTAAGACCTTGCTGGGTCAATAGCGTAGTCATTTCGAAGAAAAAAAAAAACTTATATATATTTCATTAATAACTAACTGAAAGCATAATTATCAAATAGGCAATCTCAACTTTTGGAACAAAAACGTTATTTAAACTTTGGAGGTGGTAGAGCCACGCTGAAGCTATTACAGGCTTCAACATGAATGGGTTGGCTCGCCCGGAGTAGTACCACCCTCTCACTGAAACACCAGAGTGAAGTAACAGTGCTTGCATTGTTGCGTTTCTTTCGGTCAATGAAAGCGCCGGAGGCCCACCTCTCCTCACATTCCCCCTCTCCTCTTCCCTTTCTCCTCTTCCCTTCCTCCCCTTTCCCTCCCCCAACAAAGGCTGGCAACGCACTTGCGACTCCCCTACTGTTGCAAGTGTCTATGGACGGTGGTGATCACTTAACATCAGGTAGCCCATCTGTTCGTTTGCCTCTTATGATATAAAAAAATCAATGTAAAAATATTGGTGTATTTTCTTAATAATCTACATTAAAGGCATTAAATTATGGTCATAAATAACTATGAAGTGTATTTAATAGAGAATCAGTAATTTATTTAAACAATATATAAACATCCTTCTTTTTAAACCTAGTACCTATTAGTAATATGGAAAACGCCGTTTATGATTTAATACGACCTGTTTATTAAAACAATTATCAATAGTTATAAAAACAGACATTTAAATGTTTTTACGATATATTCAACGTTTTTACAAAATTCTTAACAGGTAAAAACCAATTAATATGAACTTGAGGAAGTTCAACAATTTAACCGTACGATTATTATTGTAGATTATATGTGTATTCGAGCACTTGTCGACAGGAAAATCAAATTAAATTAAACTACAATTTGGTCCCGGACCCCTCTATTATAGCAATACGTGAATCCACACAATATGTACGTTTGTATACAGCTCAGAAGAACTACAAACATATTGGGGTGTTACAACGTTTATTATTAACATTTTTTTTTATTTTAGTAGGTTGGAATACATAATATGATGTAATATTATGGTAGGAACAATACACTAATGCTAAAGTATCTGGCAGAACACATATATAATATATAGTATAGTAGCATATAATATGCATTGTGCAGAACTTAAATTAGCTCGAAAGATGGTCAAGTGAACGTTAGGATATTCGTTCCAACCTACCAACACGCTATGATCTAATTACTATAAGTTCTTTCACCAACATTTCAAAGTGCTGATGTTATTCGCGTCCGCAGGAACTGTACCTCTCATTCCTCTGCACGTTCTCTCCGGGTGGTACTAAAGAGTAATAATAATTTGGGGGCTGTACTGCTCCATATGAATTGAACCCCGCAGCGACAAATAGCGTAAACAATTAAGCGACGATGAAAAAAAAAACAATACGAAGCCACGTCGATTACCGAGATATCCGAATATGTCACTAAGGCTAAGGACTCACGAAACGGTTTGTATCCTCGGCCGCCGCAGTTACGGGCCCACAGCTTTTGTAGAATACAGATATATGTAAAAAGTTAAAGCACATTTCACGACGCGTTTTATGATCGCGGTGTGCGCGGATGTTTGCGGCTCCCGCTTCACCGGCGGGCAGCTAGTAGAATTGTGTGAGTCGCGGTCACACGAAACCTCAGACTGAGGACTCCCCGCGTTCGCAGTGGTGGTAGAACAGCGATTTTTTTTTTTCGAAGCTCATGAGACTGGTTATCTGCACCGTTACGCAGCCGTTGCAGTTGAGGTTACTGCCCGCAAACGTTGCGGGCGGTTGCAAGACGCGTGAATAAACGATCATTTAAGATCCAGAGCGCTAGATTGCCCGCCAACCGAACGCAGAGCGCGCAAACGCAACCGACTGAAGTCTGCATTCGGTTGGCGGATCGTCCTTCTTTCATTCATTAACCGCCTCTATTGCAACTGCCTATCTTGTGATTATTGCCTGCCGCATTTGCGGGCGATGATCTCAAACGCAAGAGCTGCGTAAGGCTAAGGATTCACGAAGCGGTTTTTAACCGCGTCCCCGCGGTTGCGGGCCCGCAGGTTCTGTAGAATACAGATATATGTATATTTAAAAAATGAAAGGACATCTCACGACCCGTTTTATGCCCACAGTGTACGTGATTATTTGCGGCTCACGCTGCAACGGCGTGCAAGAATCGGGCAGGCCGCGGTCACGCGCAACCTCGGCGGGTTCCGCCCGCGCGCTCTGCATTCGGTTAGCGGGTTGTCCTTCTTTAATTCATTAACTACCCATTTTATAACCGCCCGTTTTGCGATCATCACCCCCCACATTTGCAAGTAAATAACTTACCCCTGAATGTCTTTATACTATAGTTAGTATATCTGGAACTTTTCAACAGGGAAGAACACACAGGGGTGGTAAAGATTGTTTGAGGGACAAAAAATCCCTTCTTCTATTACCATTACAAACACTATAATGAAAGTAAATAAACACCTATTTAAGTATTTGCCAAATTCAATCCCCTAAGTGTGTAAAGTAGGAGAAGGAATTATTAACTAATACTTTTATTGAGATTTTTGATAAATATAAGGTTGTGTATAAAGAGGTTATATCTTAATGTAAAATAACTAATTCTTCTTGATCAGCAAAGATGCTCATTTTACAACTCTAACGTGCGCAAGGGGAAACTTAATAATAATAAAAGCATAACTGCTTTTCAGAGATAAAGAATGTGAGATAAGTGGTTTTACTTGTAAAACGTAATTAATGTTCTTTGTGAGTAGTATGTGAGAAAAATTTAATGAAAAAATAATGAAATCACCAAAAGCAGTTAATTTAAAATTGTTATCGAACAATCGTATAATCGCAAAGAAACAATTTGGTAAACACGGAGATGTTTTGTTTACCATTACCATTGTGAACAAGGTAATGCTTATGATTGTGTAATGGCATGCGCTGAAACAAACCCAACTATGTGGCTCATAAACGAAAATCAATTATTCCTTTTATTTATGAGTTAGGTTTTCGAAATAACAGCCAACCTGTTTGCAATTATCTGATAAACGTTTTATGGACAGAACATTCTATAGGTTATTCACATTAAAATATTTTGTTGATTTTTTTTTTTGGCTTCGCACACATTTATTTGTAATTAGCAATAGGGAGAGAGGAGTGATTGCAATTTGATACGAATCACTTCGATTTCCCTTGCCTGAGCTATTTATAAAAAGTCATCAAGTATGTAGGTGGTAGAGCCACGCTGAAGATACTACTGGTTTCAGCATGAATGGGTCGGCTCGCCCAGGATAGAACCACTCTCTCACATAAAATCGACGTGAAGTAACAGTGCTTGCATTGTTGCGTTTCATTCGGTCAGTGAGAGCACCAGAGGTCCACCTCCCCTACTTTCACCCTTCCCTACTCCTCTCCTCCTTACTCTTTCCCCAAACAAAGGCTGGCAAAGCACTTGCGACTCCACTGGTGTTACAGGTGTCTATGCACGGCGGTGATCACTTAACATCAGGTGACCCGTCTATTCGTTTGCCTCATATGACATAAAAAAAATGATGATTTAGATGCAAGCCAGATAGTCGTGGTAAATTCAATGTCCGTTAAATGCTTTGATTTTTTTTCCTCGAACTGACTACGCTATTGACCTAGCAAGGTCTTAAGATCTTCACTGGACTACAAAAGTTTGGATCTTAATGATCAGATGCTTGACAGCATTATCGATCGATTTGATAGCAGACTCCTTCTTCATCAAGCCCAAAAGATCGAATGGACATAGACGAAGATGGTCACAAAGCATTATATGCCCTAATCTCTTCATACTAAACCTGAGGCATTCTTGAATCAAATGTTCAATTTTTTCAATAAATGTTTTGTATATAGTTATGTTCAATAAATTTTCCATATATATATAATATCGGGCCGGGCGTCCGTTGTCCTGCCTTGATAATAAAAAAATCTAAAATTCATCCGCAGCGTCACCTACCGGGTCCAATAGTGAATCTAAACCATTCTTGCATCCACTGGAACACGCCCACAAAATTTCATCAAAATCGGTCCAACAGAGGAGTTCAGTGACACACACACACACACAGAAAAAATTATATATATAGAAGATATAAATCGTATATAATGAAAATAATAGTCCCTATGAAGTTAATCACATTGACTGAACGTATTGGCGTAGAACTACAATATTACAATGTCAATTTTAGAGTAGATGATTCTTGGCAATTATTGTAATGGCGAACGAAGCAAGCGGGAATCGTCTAGTAAAACTATACCACTACTGTATTAGTAATTGTTTTTCTACATTTCGTGTTTAATACCTATAGAAGGCACTGGTCTCAAAGATGACGTAGATAATTTAAAAAAAAATCTTGATTTAATTGATTTAACTCAAGAATCGCAGGACTGTTCGTTATAATATAATAGATAAGGGAAAAATATATATCATTCCTTAGTTAGTAGGTCACAATTTTTTTTTATTAGTCAGAAAAAAATCTTAAATATAGGTATTATTTATTCTACGTCTATTTTATTGAATTGTTGTTTGTATAAGAATACTATTTTCAAAACTGATAGGTAATAAAAAAGATGAGTATTACTTTAAAAAATAATAAATATGGATAAAAAAGGATGCGAAAATAATTAGCTATGTAGTATTCGCGTATTGCAACCAGATATAGTTACTTTTAAAAATAATAAAAATAAATTAGTTTATTCTCATTAAGTCCTCATTTAAAATATTTCCTAGGATATGAATACTAGAAATACAATAGTGGCAAATAAATATGTCCAGACACTCAAAACTGAACTATGTAAGCCTACAAATTTAATTTCCGATCAGAACTCGACCCGGATGACACATGTTCTAAAGCCTCCAACAACGAGAGAATCAAAACAGCATATTTAACTTTTTAAATATTTTAGATACTCAAATAAATGGAACAAGGTCTCTAGACCGACGAGGTATTGACGAAAGCTATAAACGGTGAAAGAGCCGTTATTAGATGAATTGGCTTTCTCATAGATTGATTGTTATATAAATAATGAATTATTTCGTTTCCTTTGCAGAATATAACTATCACAAGATTCATTAATCAATCGTAATCAATAAACAGTACAAAAAAAAAACAAGGTGTGTCGTAAAGACACACGATAGAAGTGAAACTTTTATATTAACAGTGTTTACCTCCACCAGTATCCGTCACGTTAGATTGCGAATTAGAATATCAAACGCTTCCCATAAGAATAAAAAAAGAGACAGAAACGCGTTCTTCGAGATTGGCAACTCAACAGTAATGCCCTTGGAGTTGCAGTTGTTCATAGGCGACGGTAACCATTTACCATCAGGTAAGCCGTTTGCCTGTTTGCTCCTCATTGACATAAAGTTTACAAACAACTCCGTGACGTCATATGTCTTTCTTTTAAGGATAAATCCAGAGTTACCATTGCTATCTTGTACACAATGATATTATAAGTAAAAAGGTTTTTTTTTATCTTTATTTTTGGCAATCAATCTTTCAGATTATTACTGCCATTGTCAGATAGTCAATAATAGGTATTACAAGCGTCATACGATCATTTCAATATTAAGCGTCGTGTGAATCAATATTCTAACAAGATAGTGGATCCCTTGTTAGAACCTTCCAGGGAGCTATTGTGGCATCTCAGAATTTCATGCTTCGTCGTATTATTTTCCATTCACATCACTTATGCACAATAAACTATCTGTATTACGTAAAACACCACCAAATTTACAAAATGTAGAGTCAAATAACACAAGATTATGAATAAAATATAAAATCCACTACATGACAGACTAACATCCCGCCAAAAACTAAAGTCTTATTTGTAATATAATTGCTTTTACACATAATTAACCGTCCTATAACCGCACATAGGTCTGTGAGACCAACAACATAACGAGTTATAAGTTAGCGTTTTAAGTGCGACCTAGTCTGATCATAATAACACTATTGGGCTAGAAAGTGAAGTCATCTAAAATTTAAATAGTATGAAACAAACAGAGATATGCTTGTATGCTTGATTTCAAGATTTCAACCGTAATAAGAGATCATAAGATCTTTAACATAATAACATTGTAACTTTTTTTTTTCGAAATGACTACGCTATGGACCCGGCAAGGTCTTAACAGCTTCACCGGACCACTAAGGCGAGCGCTTAAGGCACTCAGCCGATTTTATTTTGGTAACCAGCTCAAGGGTGCACGGCACACCTCGGCTTGGCTGTTGCCTGTTGCATGCAAAATCGCGACCTATCTTAGCTAACCTAGCTAACTATTCATATATGTATGAGTTGTTGAAACGTATATGTGTACCAAGCATACACGCCTCAACAACTCCTCCATATATTTATTATCGGAAAATTGAGACTTTTTCAGTTCGATAAGGGAAAAAAAGTAAACCCTTCCACTTTCATGTGTAAGCGTGTAGCCGTGCACGTGTGTGGGGGTGATCGTGTAGTGTTGTAGCGGTGATGTATATTTGTGTGTCACCGTATCGCGCAAGCAACGCACTCAAGGGCTCCCTACCGAGGGATCGAACCTAGGCTTGAGCCGCTGCCGTGGGAGGCCTAATCGGGTGTGCGGGAGCGAAATTAACCCCCAGACCACGGCGGCGTGATCTGTGGTTACGCGGGCGTGGGCGGGAACACGCTCTGTTTCGAGGGACAGGCTGGTACTGATCGTTCGCGGACGTGATTGAAACAGGAGGGTCGGTAAAAATGTGTCGCGAACGTCTTTTATAACGCGCAGCGTTAGGTACGGGTTCATAGTTTGCGGCGGATACCACTAACGGACTGGGACATTGTAACCATCAAGGTTATAACGTTATCTACGTGTATTTACACATATTTCTCCCAATTGCCTCATAGTACTTAAATTAATTATAAGTATGCAGTAAAGATAAAATGTAAATTCTTAAAAAAAATAATGAATTCAATGACATCTGCCACAAAGTCAGATGCTTTAATTAATTACCTGAAATGAACATACAAATGTAATGACGAAATTGACGCTTTTAGTTTATCATAATCTTTTCTTATTCATCTTTATGTTGTTTGCTTAAATGTTTAGTATCGTTAATTAAATTCATAAATTAAAACATGAAGCATATTTTACCATTGTGGTCAAAATTCTATGTCAATCAATATCAAATGTTATAAATCATCTACGAAATACTTTAATGAGACATGTTTTTAATATAGTCTATACCAATGGTTATAAAATATTACAAGCATTATTGGCGCTACATTATTATTTTGAGTTTTGAGAAAGTTAACCGACTTGCAATGCTTAAAGTTTTAAACGCTAGTCGGCGAATACGAAGTCATTCGTTAGATCCGAGGGTATATGTAAAATGTAACTAAAATGATTGACAAATCCAGCAATCATAAGTTATATGTTATTTGGATATTTCATTAATTATATCAGAATTCACATTAACGTAATTTCTTAACAGTCTTTTGTATTCTTATCTCAAATATTTCACACTATCAACAAAATCAACATTATGAACAAATATTTATTACTCTTGACTTTGTAGATCAATCACCTGCGAAGTACAGTGAAACCAGTACTTTAGCAGTGATGCATACAGACAGACAGATATATATTTATATTTATATATAGATATAGATATTTATTATAGATAATTTTAGTGATGATGCATAACGGTAGACCTTTGTCATTTTATTTATGTCGATAATATTGTGTATATAAAAATGGTTATGAATATATTTGAGCTATAAGACCGTTTTGTCGATCCACCATGACATTGGATACAACAGAATGTATTTTTTCATGTAGGCTTTTATGTTATTCATTCTAACAGAACCCGCCACTAGGTGACATCAATTTGTATTTTATTGTTACCTATTACGTTTTTTTTATTATAGTTTGAAGCAACCGAAGTTCGCGCGTATGTATTAATGTTATTTAAATGTTTACTGCCAGTTAGTAAATTTTGTTTATGACATTAGCTTACATATACACGCGGTAATTTAATGCCTTTACCTAATTAACGCTTTCGTTATATTTAAATGAATAAAAAATTAGTATATTGTTATTGTGAATAACTTTAAGATATTTTGGTATACGCGTTGAGTTAAATTGAAATCGTTTTTTATATTATTAAAAAAAATCTAGATACAGTTGAAATAGAAACGCAAAATAGGATCTAAACATTGTTTACATATTGTATAGATTTTAGTGTTTGCTCACAATCTCACTTGATTTTTAATTAACTTCTTCCCGCGACTTCGTCCGCGTGGAATAGTTACTTTGAGCTACACGCTGCGGAAGCTCTCAAAAAGAAACAAAACCCCGATTTTGAAGAATTTTCCATTGATGCTACGATCGCCGTAAGCGTGATGATATATAGCATGTAACCTTCCTTGATAAATGACTTATCTAATACGGAAAGAATTTTAAAATCGGTTTAGTGGATATTATCTCTAACAATCTCACAAACTTTACCTCTTTATAACACTAATATTATATTGTATTATAATTATATATTATATCAGCCTCTGCCCGCGACTTCGTTCGCGTGGAATATCTACTTTGGGCTGACGCTAAACGCAGCGGAAGCTCTGAAGAGAAAAAAACCCGATTTTGAAACATTTATAAATCTTGTTATGGCATGTTCGATAGCATTTACTGAAACTTTCTGATGAGAATCTTACTTTAGTATTGGGTTATGAAGAGACACTGTTAAAAATACTCTAAATAAAAGAAAAAAATAATAAAGTAACTTAAGAGTGTTGTCAAAGATTACACAATAGATCAAGTAAGATTTATGAAGGTCTTCTTGGTTTTTAATTTTTTCCTGCAAATTGGTACAAGTGGACTGATCACGATAATTTATACATATACTGTGTACCCAGATTAGTATATAAATAAGTTTAAGAAATAAAATAAGGTAATCTCTGCCTATGATATGTAGATGGACATAGTGAATAAATTATGGCTACGTCATCGATTTCATCCATTCTTATCAGTTTAAGTTCTTGCAAATTTCGTTTTACAAGAAAGTTGGGAATACATCTAAAAGAAAAATAAAAGTTTTTTTGTTTTGTTAATTCATTCATCATATATATCTAAATATAATCATAATTATTTATTTCTTTCATAAGACTTAATCATTTAATCGCATATTTTTGTTGTCCCTTAATTATTGTAAACCATAGCCATACAAATATAATAAGGGCTAAAAATAACTAGAAATAATATCCATATGAATAAATTTTAACTTACTTACCGATTAAATTCTCAAAATCCTTATTATATAAACATATTAATAAAAAAATCAAAAAAATAAAGGTAAGTTATGTATATATTAATACATGAAGCAAAAAAATTGTACCCCTTTTTAACCTATTTGCCGTAAACGGGTGAACTTGAAATTTGGCATAGTTAAAGTTTATATGGCGGAGAAGTGCAGAAAGCTGTTTATTTCATATAAAAGTACATTAAATTAATTAAAATATGCACTACTCACACTACAACTCGAATTTTACACAACGTATACACACATGTAAATAAAAAAACATTTTGACAGCCGTCAATAACGAAGGAGGTTGCTATGCTCGACTATATGTATTTTTTAACTCTTACGTTCCATTTACCATTTTTCATCCTACATTCAACAATGATATTATAAAATATAACTATTATTGTAATGTTTATTATTTTTTTATGGTGAACTCACTTCAAATGATGAATTAATAAAAAAATGAGCCAAATAATCCTTAGCATGATCAAAATAAGGATTTTGTTCATAAAAGTAATCCATGACTTAGACCTCCGCGGTTACAATGTTGCGATTCAACCTCATGTATCAACAAAAAAGAATTTATTTTCAAAAGTTAATGGTAGTATTAAAAACGTCTTTGTCTTGGATTCACCATTTGATTGTATTGTGCATCCATTACTCTTCCAAACGATGATACTCGACATATCACTATTTCTCATCATTTACACATAGATTTTTTTAATGATTATATAATAAAGATCATGGCAAATGACAAATAACTGAGTAATCATGATGATTTGATTATAGAAGTAAAAACGTAAATACTTTGACAAAAGAACTCTAATAAAGTTCAAACTTTAAAAAATCAATTAACTATGGTCGAATGTCGACCACTGTGCGCCCACTAGTTTAATTAAATATATCATAGATATTCGGAGAATAGATAGTAAGAGAATTGTGGTTATTTTGTAATTTGTTCGAGTATCTCAACCGTCGACAAGAAAGAATCCATGGAAAAATTCAACTAAATAGGCCTAGATACCTAAGATCAATAGCGAGGAATTACTGCAATTTGACAACGTAACCGATCTCTGTTACAAATAAATATAGAGTTACAATTCACCGGTACGGTTGATCGGTTATATTGAATGGTGGATAGTATTGCGTTACATATTTTACACAGTGCGAAATGAATTTTACACGTACATTATGCCTAACACATATATCATATTTCTAATAATCTTTTAATTTTCACTGCGAAATAAAGAAAATCGAAAATTTTGAATATCATATAAGAAAATATATGTGTAAATGAATTACCTAATGTGTTATACGTTTAACCACACTAGTAGTGAAAATCGAAAAGCTCCATACAAACGAAAGTAGACCTTATGATGCAGAGGTCAGCAAACAATTTGGCAGCATAAGGTTTACAAAATACTGGATTTATTACAAGATTTGAATGATAACAAATTATATATTGTAAAATTTCATTTTTGATGTAAAATGCATTATTAAATTATTCTTTTATTCTTAAATGTGTTTTATTTTATAAAAGACTGATGTTGCAGAAATAATTTTTAATAATAGATTTTCTTAGCTATACCGAAAATAGCGAAATATTCGAATAACCTTATGTTGAAGTACAGGCTTAATAAATAAGATTTTCTTCTATAGAGTTTCTATAGTATTTATATATTATAGTTATAATAAATATTAAATTTTCGTTTAATGGTACAAGCTAACAATAATCACCGCGAGTACAAGTGCCAAGGTAAATCAATTTTTATTAAAAAAAAACTTTTCTATTAGGTACTTTCTCTTCGCATGTTTACGTTTGTTAGAGATTGTTATCGAATTAAAATTGCTTTACCTGAAATAATATCCATAGTTACTTTTGTGTGTTTTAGTTAATACATTTTTAATAATATAAAAAGTCGTTTTTGATATTTATCTGTACATACATGTGCTTCGGATACTTCTATATTTTTTACTGTTATAGAGTTTTATAGCGTATATTTATAGCACTCATAGTATGTTTTAATCAGAAATATATAGAGGAAAACATATTTGTATACGGCTAATAATAGCTATGTAATATAATACAACAACAATTGTACTCATTTATGCAATGATAGTGAACTCTAGCGTTATCAATTCGTATTCATTTTCTCATTTGTTGCACATAACATAACTACATAGTAAACATAGAAGGACTATGAACGCTTCCTGGTATGGTGCATAACAAAGAAATTTAATTCCTTTAACAATCTTAACTTGTGGCGAACCACAAAAATTCCATACAAATTTTATAAAGTTATTAAAACTTTTTTAATATACCTTATAGTATATATAAAACGACTTAATATGAACATACCTGTAATATATGTCCTGCCGGCTACTATTCGGACTCTACAACGTGGTTACCTAATCAAAACAAATGACAACTAAGTGAGTCGTCGTATACGCCAGATAGATTTATAAAAAGAATCTAGTCACTTATCTAGTTCTCAGAACGTATTGCCGTCACGAGAAAATAAACAATGGAACAGATTACGTTATTTAAAAAGTTTCAATAACTAACGTAAAATTTTACGCGGGAATGAAGCGGAAAGGCGCGCGGTCCGTATAGCCTCGGTGTTATTACTGACTCGAAACGTATATTCCGTCGAGTACCGACGGATCCGACTTCGTAGATCATAGTCATTTAAAACACAAATATATAAGGTCCCAGATTATTATCCTCGCTATTGAAATAGCAATGTTACATCCCTGTTGGCTAGATCTACGGACGAAGTAATCTAATTCCAATGGAAGCCAGCTGATAATGCATTTGTTTGCGTACGCACGACATATATTGTAGTATGTTAAGATTTACGGTCTTGAAAATACATTAAATTTTATTTCTCAATATGATATAGCACTCTCTTGATCGGATAGCTCTCCCTATAAATATCTAACTAGTAGTTTTGATTTTGATTTTGAATGAAATAATATTAAGGGCAGGTTTGATCTACATGACGTGTACAACTTATGTAATGTGTTTAATTAATTGAATAAGGAATAATATCGTATTGGATAAAAGAGCTTGGTAAATAACACATAATATTGTTTGTAAAAAGATAAAACCAGTCTCATTGGATTACCTAAAGGGATAAATACATACCATTGCGGACTTTTTTATAATTTTTTTAATATATGCAATGTAATATATTAATTGGATCTATCTCGTAAGGTTTAGTCAACGTTTGCGATTTAAGCACATAAAAATATATTCGTTACGACATCACATTACGAATCTTTGAATTTTTCGGCTTTTCTGTACTATAATATCTATGTATTATACATATAAATCTTTCTCTTGAATCACTCTATCTACTGCTGAAAACTGTATTAAAATCTTTTGATTTTTTTTTTTTTTTTCAAAACGACTACGCTATTGATCCAGCAAGGTCTTTAACAGCTTCACCGGACTGCTAAGGCAAGCGCTTAAGGCACTCAGCCGATTTTATTTTGGCAACCAGCTCAAGGGTGCACGGCACACCTCGGCTTGGCTGTTACCTGTTGCATGCAAAATCGCGACCTATCTTAGCTAACCTAGCTAACTATTCATATATGTATGAGTTGTTGAAACGTATATGTGTACCAAGCATACGCGCCTCAACAACTCCATATATTTATTATCGGAAAATTGAGAGTTTTTCAGTTCGATAAGGGAAAAAAAAAGTAAACCCTTCCACGTTCATGTGTAAGCGTGTAGGCATGCACGTGTGTGGGGGTGATCGTGTAGTGTTGTAGCGGTGATGTATATTTGTGCGTCACCGTATCGCGCAAGCAACGCACTCAAGGGCTCCCTACCGAGGGATCGAACCTAGGCTATAAATCTTTTGAGTAACTTAAAAGTTCTAGGGGAACAAACAGCGGAAGCTACTTCATTTTATACTATGTAAAGATGATATGTACCATCTTAATTTTTGGAAAATACGTTTAAGTGAATATTAAGTATTCGCAGTATAGGTAATTAATGTGAGGGAATTTCGAGAAAGGCTTCGTTAGATTGTGTCAATAATTTCGAATTTATATACAAGTTAGTCCTTTTTTTCCTAAATGTTATAATTTCCGCGGTCACTAAAATAAAGATTCAAGTTCGCTGATTCCATTATTTCTGTATTAAAAACTAAATTCCAACAGAATATAAAATGTGTTATTACCTATTTGTAGTTTGCTAAGAAATATGGAATAGGCGGCGATTAATTTCAGTCTATAGGCGACATATTTATAGTTTTCCTTTTGAATTAAAGGTAAATAGATCGACAGTCCATTGGTTTACTACTTTATACTCATTAAATATATATTTAAAAAAAAAAAACAATATTTTAATTTGTGTAGTAGCCGCCATTTACTTACCATCATCAGAAAAAATGCATTTGACTGATCGTTGAAGCAACGAAATTATTTAAATAACTTGTTATATCTGTGACTACGTTGGAAAGTTAGCGAAATTTATAGTTTGAGTGTTGATGTGACATTTCCAATTTTTCAACGGATAATGTGTACTAATAATTATTTCTATGCATTAAATAATATTAGTACATCACATTCAAAAGTAATGAAACTAGGACTTAAATATTTAGTGCTAAATTAATAACTTCTAATGTCTGGAGATACAAAGGTAAACTGTAAAAGAATCCTCATTGTAATCAAATACCTATACTATATTTCTGATATCATTGCCTATGCATTGTACAACAGTTTCCAACTATACATTTTGCTGCTTTCAACACGTTTTTATTAAGGTATGATTTTTTTAATACTAGTGGGCCCAACAAATATTATTCCGGCCTGTTTCTTTTAAAAAAACCTTAACAATTTACCCATCTAAATCTTCCACATGAATTACTTTATCTAGTGGTGAAAATCGACTAAGTAATTAACTAAAGCTATTACTGGATTCAGGATGAATGGGTTGGCTTGCCCAGGGTAATACCACCCTCTCACAGAAAACCGACGTGAAGTAACAATGCTTCCATTGTTGTGTTGCGATCTGTCAGTGAGAGCGTCGGAGACCCACCTACCCCTCTCCCTCCTCCTTCCCTAATTCCCACATCCCCCAAACATATGCTGGCAACGTACTTGCAAGTCCCCTGGTGTTGCTAGTGTCTATGGACGGCGGTGATCACTTAACACCAGGTGACCCGCCTGTTCGTTTGCCTCCTATAATATAAAAAATATATATTAAAAATCCGTTCAGTGGTTTTTAAAGACAGCCGTGGTAGAGGACTTTGTTTTATAGTAAATAATGAAGTAGACAACGCTCATTGGTAATTAAATCGAACACAATTTTCTTAGCCTTTCCCGTCATATAAAAGATCATGATGTAACATCAGCATGGATTATGATATTTTCGATTACACTTTTATTAACTTTCATTTATCCATTAAAATTCTGTTGCATTATACCAATGAATATGTTCCGGTACTAGACCCCAATTTATTTTACTTAAAAAAGAAATAAAGTTGTAATAACTCATAGACACAATAAATATTGTACATATGCCATAAAACATATAATAATACCAGTTACCGAAGTCTATTTTACGCAATATTTTTGAGTGCTCTTTTATTGCTCGAAGGTTTTTAATCTGAAAGTCAAAACTATCTCGCTTGCTATTAATAAACATTTTTTAATTACGTTATTTTTAGTATCTTTTGAAAAAGTCGTATGTTTGATGGCTCGGGGAACACCAGTGAATAATATTTCAACTCTGAGAAAGTAACCAATCATACGCGACTTTAATTTGACCTTATTCTGATCTTCTGTCCTGATTAGTGGCATTGTGTAGAGAGTATATGCACTATTTGTTACATGTGGTAGGAGAAATCACGTGCTATACTTGTTTTATTATGCTACAGGGTGTTTGGTATAATAAAAGCACACAATCAGATGGCTAATCTAAAGGTAAATAGCTATCATTGGCTATGGACAACTCCAACATCCATGGTTGGTCACTTTTACATGGATCTAATAAAAAATTTAAAATGCTGCTGGAGCCAATTTGATTTAATTGTAGGATGGTAAAGATATAAAATAACAATGCAGCAACACAAGTTACCACCTAGAACAAAATCTTAGCATCTACCGTATTAGACACAATCAAGTATTGTATAACGCTGAAATAGCTTTATGGGTGTGAGAGATTATTTTACTTGTAGTTTATTTATCACCGCCGCGTCGTGCCGTTACTTTGCTTCGTTATGGTTCAGTGTTAATTGCAATTTGTAAAATATAAATTCTCGTGATATATCATTCATAATATAATAATGACAAAAATAAAATTATACTAAATTACATACAATTGTCATATCTAACCTAAATTCAGTATGCAAAAGGCTTATGGCCTCAGGCAAATCCTTAAAATCTTACACTAGTAATCACAGAGTCTAGTAAATAGGCACCAATTTAAACATAATGGAATATTAACTTTGAACAAAATACAACAACCTTTGAGATCAAATATTATAATAAACTTAAGTTTAGATTTATTTTTTCAATATTTATTATATTGTAGAGTAAGTAGTTCGTTGCAACACTTAGACAAGATGTCAGATATATGTTATAAGTAATTAGACCATGGATCATAAAGCATATTACAAATAAACATATACAACGTTAAATACGTATATATGTGTACATATTTTAATTCAAATGTTGAAAACTTTCAAAAGATTTGAATTTCGCGGAATAACTGAAGCACAATTTATAGTCAACAGTATCAGTCATTGTTCGTGGGATGAAAGAAATCATATTTTATAAAAACCATAATCTTGATTTTATTACTTACATATATTATGTAAACATATTTACGTACGACAGCTGTATTTTGCTTTCTGATTAGAGATAACTTCAAATTTTACTACGCTTCATAGATGTCTCGACAAGTTTTTTGTAAAAAGCGACATCTATATTGTGATAAGTTTGACATTTATATAATGTACATTATCTTACTATATATAATAATATATTCATGAATATATACGTTATTTTAAAACGTAATACATATATTACAAATTTATAAAACAATAATTATATACCTACTTGTGATACAGAATAATATTTTTATATATTTATGTTGGTAACTCTATGACCGTGGCAAACTTTCGTATGTTCGTAGATGTGTGAGACAGAAATGTGATTTATCGAAACTTTAATTTCATATATAGGAATATCGTAATTGATATAATTAAGTGGAATCTAAAATAGTGTTTTTATTTGAACGAGTTTTGTGAAAAAATGTGAGCAAAAAGCTTTAGAAAAGACTTTTAGAAGAAAATGTTATTGTGCACTAAGTTTCACTATGGCGGCCCGTCGCGTCCCCCGCGCCTCCATTTCGATGACATTCGAATTATGACAATGCCGATACGTAAAGTTTAGGAAATTTTGTGTATTTGTAAATAATTACGTGGAAGTTAGTCTAATAATTGTTAAATAGGACTAATGATGAATTCAGAACATCACAATATGAATACGGGTGGCGGCCAGCCTCCGGGAAGTGCGGAGGTCTGAATGATTTGATCATTTTTTGAGTTTTTTTTTGTGTAATTAGTATTCTCATTGCTTTGGTATTTTAGTCTCAGAATCAGAGAGTACCAGGGGCGCAGCAACAGCAGCAGTCTAATTTGCCGCCAACCACATCTGCTACCGACTTGAGAGTTAACTCAGCGGCTGTGAACGTCGCTTTGTCTAGCGTTGCAAAATATTGGGTGTTTACAAATTTATTTCCTGGACCTATACCACAAGTATCTGTGTACGGCTTACCAACGGGAGCCCGAATAGAAAACGGGAAACCAGTGCAGGTATCTAACTACTTACCGATTATTTACATTTGTATTGTTACGAGTTAAAGTTTATGAGCTTGAATGTAGGAGGTACATGTCGAGCCACTCAACTAATGTTAGAAAGTCTCATAAATAGGTAGCTATATTATGACAGAGTGCTATATTAAATTATTAGTGAGTTTCATGTTGTAATCAATATACAATCAAAATCTGTGTTTACAACGTCGAAGGGATTGCTTATATTTAGTTGTAACAACTTGTGATGTCCCTTTAATCCGGTGAAGCTGTTAAGACCTAGCTAGGTCAATAGTGTTGTCAGTTTGAAAAAAAAAAAACTGGTAATGTCTTCGAGATACAGCATTCAGACTGGACCTATGTTTTGGGTATATAACCTCTATGTTGTTGTAAACAATGCCACCATAAACGTTTTTGACTGTATACAAAATTACATAATTAACATAAAATTAAAAGTAACAAGTTATCTATTAGATACATATTGATTGTTTGCTTTAACATTTAAGTATGTTTTATTTATACAGAAATAGTAAGTAGTCTTACATGGCTTGTTTACCTGTTTATGTATGCTATAAAAATATATTTTTAACATTGGTGTATCTCGAAGAAAAGTAAATTTAATAAGTCTTATTTTAAGAAAGGAAAAGAATGTTAGAGAACTTGTATTCTCAACCTTTGTTAATATGAGTATATAAACCTATATAAATATTTCCTGATTAATATCGGTTTTCCTAGTTACAACATCAACTTTAAAATTTAAAACATCATCGGTGTTATTACAAAAAAGTTAAACACGTTTTGAACGCTTGCTTTAAAAAGATCTCTCAGTGAATGTTTGCCGTCTTGCTCTTTTGTCTTGCTTTGGTTAGGTTAGGTTACACTTGCGAAAAAAGGATAACTCAATCTTAGGCCTGGTGAGAGTGGTGCATTTTGTATGAAACCTTTTTTAAACCAAGTATTTAAGTTTTTTGTAATTACACCGCATAGGTCTGCATATGTTGCAATTTTGTGTACTGATAATTGTATCTGTATATATAATTTGTTACATCATTTATTCACTCTATTGGCTATGAATTAACCATAAAAATTGTCACATATTATTTGATAATTTTGTTTCTTTAGTGGTATAAAAGCACACCTCAATAAAATGCAATTATATCGCTATTATAGAATTATGTCTTTTAATTTTTTTAGGATGTATTAATTCATATACTTAATAAATGTAAATTACAATTTCAATGTATCATATTTTTATTTTAAAATGTATGTACTTAACTTATGCAATTTTATAACAATTTTGATTAGTGGTTTAATGGAATGAATATTATAATAAATAAAAGTATGAAATATTGACTAGATACATGTTAAGCTATTCAGTTATTTCACAAATGTGTTATCTTTTTAACACTTGAGCAAAACCTTATTTAATTATATAATTATTTACTTGAGTTATACTAACAGCTAATACTACTTTAATTTAGTCAAATATTGTATTATACAATAATATATAGTCCAATATATATTTTTTATTTATAATCATTGTAACTAATGTAGAAAAGTTTCAGGACATTGGTCAAGCACATGCAAGTATATTAAATGGTGATCCAAATATCATACTTGGACATCATGGCGGTCAGTCACAGGTCACAGTTTCTGCAGCAGGAACTCAACAGATTCCAGTTTCACAAATCATAGCAACACAGTCTGGACAAACACATGGTATGTGAGATAATTACTAGTTTATTATAAGGTTTCACTGAAGCTATAACTGGTTTCAGTATGAATGGGTCTTCTCATCCGGGATAGTACCACCCTCTCATAGAAAACCGATGTGAAGTAACAGTGCTTGCATTATTGCATTTCGTTCGGTCAGTGAGAGTGCCGTAGGCCCACATCCCCTTCTCTCTTCCCTCCATCCCCTTTCCCCTCCCCCTCCCCACCAACACAAGGCTGGCAATGCACTTGCACATGCAATCTATAAGTTCGTTTGCCTCCTATGACTTAAAAAAAGGCATATTTTTTACATCTTTTTTTATACATTATTGTAATCATAATATCTGAAGAAAAATCTTCAGATCTGCTGTAGTTACTTTGCATATATCAATTTAATTTTCAATGTAAATTTGATTGTATTCTCTTCATTTATCACATACATTGTTACTAAAATCAACATTATTAAAATGATATTTAATGAAATTCTAATATGAAAGCTTTTTTTTTTTCGATCTGACTATGCTATTGACCTAGCAAGGTCTTAACAGCTTCACCGGACTATGTATGAAAGTAAACATTTTCATAAATGTTTGGGAATATAAACTCTTTATGTAACAGTATAGTTTTTGTAGCCATCATTAACCTGGTAAATTCTATGGAATTGTACTACCATTTGGTGGCATATAAAATTTAAGTATCTTTAGTGCATTTGTCACAGTAATAAAATTAAACAATGTATGATGGGCTAAGTCTGTTTTCACAACGTTACCACCATAAATTGTTTTTCTTATTTGCATTGGTGGTTAAACTTTAATTACGTGTGTAGACCACTTACAGCAAAACCCTACCACACTACTCTTTCAGAACACAACCCTATCTAATGCCACAATGGCATTTATGTATTTGCAAATGCCAGGACTTTTTGGACATGTTATGACAAGGTGCTAGTAAGTTCTTATGAGGTTTCTGTGTCTGGTTGCTTTTTTGTGGGTGATAGAGCCACTCTGACACTATTACTGGTTTCAGCATGAATGGGTTGACTCGTCACGTAGTACCCACCCGACCCACAGAAACACCGATGCGAAGCAACAGTGCTTTATTGTTGCGTTTCGTTTGGTCAATAAGAGTGCCGGATATCCACCTATCCTTCCCCTCTCCCTTCTCCCAAACACAGGCAGCGATCCCCCTGGTGTTGCTAGTGTCTATGGACGGCAATGATCACTTAACATCAGGTGATCCGCCGGTTTGTTTGCCTCCTATGATGTAAAAAAAAAACCTTATTTTAAACCATACCACTCTGAATAGAAGAAAATAAATCAACACTTTCATTACAGAGAGCTTAGTTGGTCACAGCCAACAGCAAGAGCTTAACGCCCAGCAAGCTTCAGGTGCCGGTGCACAGAACACTGTTAGTACAAGTCAAGCTGGCCACCAGCAGGTACCCAATAACAGGGTGGAGTTTGTACAACACCATAACATAGATATGGTAAATCATGTGATAACACTCTTAGCTAGAATGCAATAGTCTTATTTTCTGTAGATAATAGTGGTGAAGGGAGGATATTTTGGGTATGGTAGAACTATTCAATAAAAAGTCATACAAATCTCAGTTACAGTATTTGCTTATTAGATAGATAGTTTTGTAATTGTTAGTGGATTCATAATTAACAAAATGGACACTGAACATTTATACTAATATTATAAAGAGGTAAAGTTTGTGATGTTGGTGACGTTGTAGGCGGTAATTTCCGGAAATACTAGTCCGATTTGAAAAATTCTTTCAGTGTTATATAGCTCATTTATCGAGGATAATTATAGGCTATATATCATCACACTAAGAACAATAGGAGCGGAGCACGATTGAAGAATGTTTCAAAATCGAGGTTTACTTTTTTTCTTAAGAGCTACCGCTGCATGTTAGCTTTAGCCCAATGTAACTATTCCACGGGAAGTCGCGGGAAGAGGCTAGTTTTTTATAAAGTTTAATAAATGAATGGTTACTTCAAAACCATTTTATTTAACACCTGTATTAGGGAAAAACCATAAAGATTTAAGCGCCATACAAACGAAAATAGACCTTATGATGCAAAGGTTAGCAAACAGTTTGGCAGTATAAGGTTTAAAAAAACACTGGATTTATTACAAGATTTGAATAATTATAAATGATGTAATGTGAAATTCCAATTATTATGCAAAATACATTATTATTTAATTTTTAAGAACAATTTTTATACTAAACCACGATATGTCCAACTTAGCTATTGTATTTATACTTTTAGGTTAAAAAAAATATTTTACATTAAATACTGAACTAAATATACATTAAACTACTACAATATGAATATATCAAATTAAATATTGAATAATTTAGACAAATGAATATGATAACAATAGTTTTCAGCCAATTAACTTTACTATTATTTCATATAAAACTTATTTCAAGAAAATATGCAATATTTTATCGATCATAAGAAAAAAAAACGAAATATATTTTAAATTAGATATAATTTTTATGAAAATAATATAAAATACATGATAATATAAAAACCATATATAATCTGAATATAATTAAATATATTATTGTGACCATAGATTTATAGATTCATATGGTACATGTACTAAATGTCTTTGCCGATGGCGGGAAATTTAAAAATTTTTAAAAAAGCGCGCTGGGTCCAATCTGTCCCAAAGCTAGTATCCAGGTTAAGGAGCACATTATCAAAGTTAATTTATGTTTTAAATAAAAATATTTTTGAGATAAAACCAAATTTCTTAATTACTGTTAAAATTACAAATAGTCTGGGTTGAATTATCATGTAAATATAATGTAGAATTAAATAAAGCCATCTGTACTGATGAATTATTATTTTTTATGTAACAACAGTGTGGCTGTTATTTGTATTATAAATTTGCTATATTTTATTAGCATTATATATCCAACTAAATTTAATCTAGTACATACGATCACCCCCACACACGTGCACGTCTACACGCTTACACGTTAAAGTGGAAAGGTTTACTTTTTTCCCTTATCGAACTGAAAAACTCAATTTTCCGATAATAAATATATGGAGGAGTTGTTGAGTCGTGTATGCTTGGTACACATATATGTATCAACAACTCATACATATATGAATAGTTAGCTAGGTTAGCTAAGATAGGTCGCGATTTTGCATGCAACAGGCAACAGCCAAACCGAGGTGAGCCGTGCACCCTTGGGCTTGTTGCCAAAATGAAATCGGCTGAGTGCCTTAAGCGCTCGCCTTAGTTGTCCGGTGAAGCTGTTAAGACCTTGCTGGGTTAATAGCGTAGCCATTTCGAAAAAAAAATGTAGTATTTATTTTTTATTCTTTTTGTATATGTTTATTGCATGATTATGTGAGTTTAATATGCTTTAAGATGTATTGATCGTAGATTCACTTTCACAAAACATTTTTTTTTTAATCTAAATGAATTATAAATGCATGTGGCTTTTAAATTTATACTACAGTAAAGTTATTCTGCACTAATTTATAGCAAAAGTATATATGTTAGGAGAAACATAATTTAGTATTATTAAGGATACAAGGCAAAGACTTGCTAGTGTTTTTCTTAAACATGAATACAATAATTACAATAATTTAGTCGAAAACCAAAATTTCTTTACTTTGTTACGTTCTCTCTACTTTGTTGTTATATAGTTTGTTACGGTTTTTTTTTTTATTTTCAGGGTGGGATAACGTTCGCCCTGCCCGCTAGTAAATATAAAATTCGATAATATCTACTATAGCGCCATCTATTAATTAACAATATAACTTTAAATCTTCAAATCAATAAAACATATTCTGTGAATGTGACTTTAATCAGTCGAGCCGTTCAGACATTACACAATCGCTAACAGGTGCAACAAACAATATGTGTAAAGATGTGAACTGTAAATCTAAGTAAATTGAATTTTACCAATTATCATGTAAAATTACTAGCTGTATGTCACTGCCTACAGATTCCTTTATTTCGATATTTATATATGCATATATATATTTTAATTCACATTAAGTCTACTACTACATACGAAGACATGAATATTTTGTTTTAAATATTGAATATTTCCATCATCATCATTACGCTTATGCCACTTAAGTAGGGTGGGCACAACATGTTTTCTTTATCCATTCTCTCCTGTCCAATGTCATCTCAGTATTCACACCTTTTACGGATATATCATTTTTCACACAGTCCATTCGTACCTTTTCGGTCTTCCTCTACTAGTATATTCCCACTATCATACTCAACACTTTTCTAGTTACATGGTTTTCATCTCTCTTCATGACATGCCCATACCATGCTAACCTATTACTCCTCAACTTCTCTGTCACTGGTGCTATTTTCAAACTGCCTCTGATATGCTCATTCTTGATCTTATCTATTCTAGTTACACCATACATCCATCCACCTTAATATTCGCATCTCTGCCGCATGTAATTTTCTCTCATCCGTCTCTTTCGTAGCCCAGCACTCAGATGCATACAGCATGACCGGTCATAGTTTTATTTTTATTTATTTCCAAAATTCCAATTTCACTATTCTTAGCAAATTTTTGCAAGGGTGTATTAATAACTTAATTTACCTTGTAAATTAAACCTAAATTTAAATGTATGTTGTATAAACTATATATAATTTAAAATGATATATGTAACTAGCTGGCCCGGCGGATGTTGGCCTGCCTTGATAATAATAAAAAAAAACTAAAATTCAGCCGCAACGCCACCTACCGGGTCCAATTGTGAATATAAACCATTCTCAGATTCATTGAAACACCACACATAATTTCATCAAAATCGGTCCAACCGTTTTTTCTGTTCAGCAGACTCTTGGGCCTCACCTTTTTTGCTTTTGCTTTTTTTTTATTGTGTGCGTGAAAAATCTTATCTGTGAGCAACTATTGGGTGTTTTTTTATTTATTTAGTATTATTTTAACTTAACTAATTATTATTTTTATTTAAATTACTAACCAACCATTTAGTTTAGTGAAACACACAGAAGAAATTTATATATAAAGATAACAACTCTAAATTGTGTATGTACCACTTCATTACATTTAGCAAGTTTTTGCAGTATACCCTCAATAACTTAAATTTACCTCGTAACTTAAATCTTTGTAGTATAAAATATAGGTAGATTACCATAATAAATGTAATAACATAGTGTAAATGATGATACATACAAATATTTTAAAGAGATATGTTCTTTTTCTATAGGGGCACCATTCTCAACAGCACCTAATGCAGCAACAACTTATGGCCGCAACACGACCCGAGCACAACAATCAACAGGTTGGTGTTATAAAATTTTCGATTTTATGTATCGTGTAATCATGTTTTTCATCGCCAATACTATGCGTTTGTAAAAAAACATTGTATATTCATGCTGCTTATTACCATCATGCAACAGGTCAGCGAGGTAAGAAAATATATTATCGTAGCAGTCTTTAATTTTAACAGGATATGTATTATCTACGTTTTTTTATATTAGTCAAACATAAATATGTGTAGGTATTTGCAGTTTTGATTTTGTTTTTACTAGCTTGTTTGTGGCGTCGTTCATGTTAACCTCTCGACTGACTTAAAGATCCAGATCTCAAAATGGCGGTATATAGTTTTAAATATTTAGCCATAAAAAAAAATTATGATGCTGCATTAGATAATGTAATTTGTTAGTGTTCAAGTAGTCCTTTGGCATAATTAGCACTGTATCAATAATAGCTGGCGCAGCTTCGGTGGTCCTAATGTTATACATATATATATATATATATATATATATATATATATATATGACAAATTTGTAAATGTTACTCACAATTTGAAGTTATTGGGAGTTTTTGGCGGGATTTTAATCTGTCATGTAGTAGATTTTATTCATAATCTTGTATTATTTGACTCTATATTTTGTAGATTTGGTAGTGTTTTACGTAATATAGTTAGTTTATTGTGCATAAGTGAAGTGAATGGAAAATAATACCATGGAGCATGAAATTCTAAAATGCCACAAAAACTCCCTGGGAATAAAATATATATGTGCTCCCAGGAAGGGAGTTTTTGTCCTAACAAGGGATCCATCATCTTGTTAGAATATTGATTCACACGACGTTTAATATTAAAATGATCATACGACGCTTGTAATATTATTGACTACGTGACAATAGCAGTAATAATCTAGAAAATTGATTGACAAAAATAAAGTTAAAAAAAAGTTCTTATAAATAATATTATCGTGATTCATTAATGATGAAGAAAATCATCTTATATCATATGACTTACTGATTCTAGGTGATATATCGTTTTAAACTCGGCATAATCTATCAAAACCAAGCGCCTCACACGCCTCTAATTTGATACAGGGCTCCTAAGGCCTAGTTAAGTTGCTGATATATTTAGTAGAAAAATACATTACTAATTAATTATAATATTGGAATGCCTTAGTTATATAGATTTAACTTTAAGTCTAATATCTTAAATAGTGACACTTGAAAAGAAATTTATGTTAGCTAAAACTATGTACCATGAAATGTCTTGTTTAATATTTGTTGCTTGAATTTATTTCATATTAATTATTTCATTTGTTTTAATCATCAAAACCAGACAATGTGTTAATTATATTTTGTATTAGTTTATTTCATGGTATTAATTGTCTTTTCATTCGCATGTTTCATTTTGTTGAATGTCGTGAGATCTGTGTTTAGACTGTTTAAGTGGACTTGTTACTTTATATGATTCAAAGTACAGTTACATCTGTCGATTACAGTTACCTCACCAATTATAATCAGAATTATATCTATACAAATTATACTTAACCGAATACTCAAAATTTAAAACGACTATCTAAGAAATTTTACAAAGAATAAACGCTCTTTTACCTAACAAACAGTTGTTTAACTTCTAATTAACTTTTTTATTTACTAAGATTTCTAAGTAGGTATGATGGTCTAAACAAATAAGGTAATATTTAATACTTGATATCTGATGTCATCATCAGTAAACTATTTTATTAAATTGTCTCTTCACACCTAATGTAGTCGATAAAGTTTTTGCAACCACTTTTAATCTTGTATATTAATCTTAGAATTGTCCTTTCTATTTTATCTTTTCTTTTAGATACCTGCGTACGATAGTTTTAGTTTGTCTTTGTTTTTACTTTATTGACTGTAATGTGGCCAAAAAAACCTTTTTCCCGTTTATTACTGTGTAAAATTACATTCAAAATGACGAAAAAAAATTTAGTAGAATTTGAGTTTTTCATGTTAGGTGCCTCTTTGCTATGTTTAATTTCCCATGTAAATAACATGGGCTCCTTTTTATTTGAGTTGTTATTGAGTAGAACACTTGAATTGTAGCGATTTCTACGTTTGAATTCGTTAGAAAAATTAAAGAAATAAAAATCAAATTTACATATTTCCATTTTATTTATATAGGAAATCAATAATCACGAAAAGGTATCTCTTAAAACTAATATTGAAATTCAAACTTTACCAAATTTTTTTTCATAATCTTGGACGATGTTCTGACGGTAACTAAAGAAGAATATGGTTTTATTTGCCTTCCCCAATGTCTACTCTACCATAAAGTCCACTGACACTTATAAAATACGGAAATCATGTAGCTGCTCTTCTTGTTTTTACGATATTTCATTTCTTACCAGATTCAACTAACTGTCAGTGAAGATGGCATAGTGACTGTAGTAGAACCCGGCGCTGGAAAAATGGTTGATAAAGAAGAGTTACATGAAGCAATCAAACTTCCCAATGATCATACACTTACCGTACATCAGTTACAACAATTTGTTGGTCAACAGGTAATAATAGAATAATATGAAACTCGCTGAGGCTTGTCATGATTTCTACTAGTACTAGTATTTTGCCTTTACATATTAAGAGTAATTACATTGTAATTGTTTTCATAGAGCCCTAAATACACTGGATAAAATTAAAGGTCTATATTTTATAATAAATTGGAAATAGGCTTTGATACCATCGACTTTTGAATGTCTTTTTTTATATACTTACATTCGTTCATACGCTAACGCTCCTTACATATACAATCTATAATATTGTTATAGGACTCAATATTGTTATAACCATTAAGAAAAAAAAAATCAAAAGAAATACAGATAACAATATCTAAAGTTTGAAATACGACTACTGGACAATCATTAGTAAAATTAAGTTGTACCCGGAGCTCCGCACACGTTTATGTAAATTATATTAAAGAAATATAAAATTGTGAGAACATGTACAATAATAGAAATACTCTTTTAAAACAATTGTAAGTACGACACGCATGTCACTTACAGTAACATGCAACGTATACATTAGTTATATAAATACTAACAGCGTGTCAAATGAGGTTTATCATCAGCAACATATTTGGAGCCTTGTGGGTACATGTAGTTAGTTGTACATAAAGTTATTAACGTTTTAAGAAACTATTATTTTTATAAGCATTACATGTTAAGCTATGTGTATTTCCTTGCTGTGGAGAAGTGTAGCCAGGGGTGTGATTGTTTTTTTTTTCACTGTACATAAAATATTTTATTAAAATTGTAAACAACGTAAATGATTTCGCGGGCATCAGTTAGTATATAGTAATGCCTAGAATAAACTATTTTGATACCCGATTAGGCCTCCCACGGCAGCGGCTCAAGCCTAGGTTCGATCCCTCGGTAGGGAGCCCTTGAGTGCGTTGCTTGCGCGATACGGTGACACACAAATATACATCACCGCTACAACACTACACGATCACCTCCACACATGAAAGTGGAAGGGTTTACTTTTTTTTCCCTTATCGAACTGAAAAACTCAATTTTCCGATAATAAATATATGGAGGAGTTGTTGAGGTGTGTATGCTTGGTACACATATACGTTTCAACAAC
Source organism: Antheraea mylitta (assembly GCA_014332785.1). Classification (NCBI taxonomy): domain Eukaryota; kingdom Metazoa; phylum Arthropoda; class Insecta; order Lepidoptera; family Saturniidae; genus Antheraea; species Antheraea mylitta. The sequence continues at coordinate 541,572 of JACEII010000131.1, forward strand.
TCATACATATATGAATAGTTAGCTAGGTTATCTAAGATAGGTCGCGATTTTGCATGCAACAGGCAACAGCCAAGCCGAGGTGTGCCGTGCACCCTTGAGCTGGTTGCCAAAATAAAATCGGCTGAGTGCCGTAAGCGCTCGCCTTAGTAGTCCGGTGAAGCTGTTAAGACCTTGCTGGGTCAAGAGCGTAGTCACTTTGAAAAAAAAAAAACTCGTGTGATTTGAAGTGTTTCATGTTTTCATAGTTAGGTAGGCATAATGTTAAATGATATCGGACTAATTTCAGTCTCCTGTCACTCAGGTGATAGACAGCGTGGTTCGCATCGAGCAAGCGACCGGTGAACCGGCTAATATACTTGTAACGCACAATCCGGACGGCACCACTTCCATAGAGGCGAGCGCTGCCGACCCTCTCATAGTCAAAGACGAGAAGAACTCCAAAATGGATACCGCACAGTTCGCTATACCGGCTGAGATAAAAGATATAAAGGGGATCGATCTAAAGGTAATTAATTATTCACTTACTGTCTTTGTTTACTAAACTGGTCATAGGACTTTTTATAATTGGAAATCAATCTTCTACATTGTTACTGCCGTTGTCGAGTAGCTAATAGTATTACAAGTCCCTTGTGATAATTTATATGTGCTAACAAGATGGTTGTCCCTTGTTAGAACTTTCCATGGAGTGTTAATAACATGTCAATTCATGCTCTCAGGTATAATTTCCCTTCCACTTCACTTGCGCATAATAACCGAACTATATTACGTAAAATACAACCAATATTATTAAAATATGGAGTCAACACATAATAAAATATAAGAAGTTACATATAATACACATATTAACATAAAGTGTAAAGTCTACTACATGACAGACTAAGAGTCAAAAACAAAACTGTCTAAACTAATTGTTCCCAAAATACCGCATATAGGATATGACAGTAGTGTCTAACTAAATTGTTCGCAAAATACCATATAGGACTTGACGAATGTGAGCAACTACATTGTTCCCAAAATACCGCATAGGACTTGACAAATGTGACCAACTAAATTGTTCCCAAAATACTGCATAGGGCTTGACAATAGTTTCCAACTAAATTGTTACTAAATAACGCATTGGACTTGACAATATTGTCCAAATAAATTGTTCCTAAAATACCGCATATGACTTGACAATAGTGTCCAACTAAATTGTTTCTAAAATACCACATAGGGCTTGACAATAGTTTCCAACTAAATTGTTCCTAAAATACCATATAGGGCTTGACAATAGTGTCTCACTGAATTGTTTTCAAATACCGCAGAAAGTCGTAATAGGTCGTATTCTCTGATTAATCTTTTAAATAGGGTGGTATGGTGACGACAAAGTGATTGCACTATGTCTATGTAATAGTCATCATTGAGCCACAACTTATTCATCGCTAGTCGACGCTGTTACTGTATCCAGGGATGCAATATTGCCCTTAAAAATCATTGATGTAAAAGCATTGTTACTTTCAATGGGAAAGTACCGATATGATGAATATTGTTTTTCATGAACGATATATCAATGTTTCAGATAAAATTGAGATATATATTTTTTCAAAATTAAATTTACAAACACCAATCTTTTAACTTTTTGCCTAATAAGCAGTTCCTTTCTTGAGTTATTGTAGGTTCTAGTAACAACGTGGCTATGGTAAGGTAATGATATTATTAGCTATTTATGAAGCCTAGGAAATAAACTTTTAATATCATCTCATATTTCTAAATAGCTCTTTGTTTTGATTTACACGAGACAAATTCTAGTACTGATTTTATCTGTTTTTTTCCACTGTCTTTGTTTGCAGCTTAGTATATACAACACTAACAGAGACTCTCTGACTAATTGAGAATGAAGCCAAATAGTAGCTTAAAAATTCCATGTGTGACTGATGAATCACATAGGCAAAGAATACAAGAACATTACACACTACATGTGGTTACTACACATGATGAAATTTCGTATATTATGAAGTATGTAGCATCAATATTTAGGGTTTTTGACATCAATATTTATGATCCATACATCAATCTATCATCATGTATAATGATCTTCATTTCACTGAAAAAGTAACTATACATATGTGTCGTCAATTGGATTATAGTCTGTCATGTAGCGGTTTTTATATTCTATTCATAATTTTGTGTTAAAAAAATTTACACTACTCTATATTTTGTAATATTGGTGGCATTTTATGTAACATAGTTTGGTTATTGTGCACGAGTAAAATGGATAGAAAATAATACCACAAGGCATAAATTCTAAAATGCCACAAAACCTTCCTGGAAAGTTCTAATAAGAGACCGACCATCTTCTTAGACCATTAATATGTAACATGTATTTGATTGAAAAATACATGTTTATTATTTTTTTTTAATAGCTATCTAGTATTCTTTTTTTTATTACAGACAGTAGGACCGATGGGAATGGAAGGAGCCGTGTTGAAGATATCAGCAGGTGCAACTGATCATGATATGCATGGCATGTATAAAGTTAACGTTGAAGATCTTTCGCAGTTATTAGCATACCATGAGGTGTTTGGGAAAATGAATTCAGAAGGTCAGACACAACAACAAACTAAGGTAAATGTTTTTTTAAACTGAAAACATAAATACAGTGCATATGTTTAAAGCAAAAAAAAAATTGAGTTGAAATTACATTGTTATAAACAGGTAATAACACAACTAATATCATATTAAGTTGAAATATTAAAAACGTCATTAACTATTGAATAATTTAAAAAGATGTGTGTACTTATGTACATACGTTATTCTTCTTTGGCGTCTATAGAAAGTTAATATTTTTGAGTGATTCTATATGAAATCGTCTGGAAATATAAAAAAATGGTCCCAAACAACATTTAGAACAAATTTTAGAATAATTTATAGCAGAACTGGTGTTGTGGGATGAACCAAATGTTAAGGCCCTAAAAAGACTAAAAACCTATCACCTTTCTCATTTAAAATTATAAAGCACAAAAATGACATTTATTTCGTCTTAATCCAGATAATCGGAAACAAGTGCATCAACAATGAAATTATCCTAAATTTTGTTTTTCGGATCCTAAGAAACTATCCAACAATTACATGCATTGTAACTATCGAATAAATAATATAAACAAATTATAACAAAAAGTGTTAGGTTAGACACCGGCAATATTTTTACAGGAGGATAATTAGTCGTTTCTAGTTCTTAATCAATTTCAAAAATAAATGCTTAATATATGACCTAATTAGCTTGAAGCTCAAAACTGATGTACACTCAACATCAACTCCCATACCTCGACCCGCGCCCCTTTTACCCTTTGTTGGACATTGCAGCGTTCACACGATAAGGAGTTACGTAATGTTTAACTTTGAAAAGCGCCCTTTCAATTTAGTTCATTGCACCTAGACTTGATTTTTTTACGTTTAAAATTATTGTTCCCATACTTTTAAAAGTTTTAGACCAAACTTTAACTAAGGACCTCTTTATTGTTTATTATTCGAAATTATTATTTTATTCTAGCTGTACCCGCGTCTTCGTCTGCGTGGAACCTCATGTTGAAAACAGTGATTGATAATGTAATCTGAATATATTTAAGTCCATTTACTTTTCTGTCATACTTACGCCTCGTCGTCATTAAAACTACAATAACTTTTGATTGAGTGTACCGATTTTTATGAAACAGACTAAGTTATTCCCGAGAATGTGCTTTATGAATTTCTTTAGGTTTAATTGTGAACGCAGTGCTTTGGCAGTGATACGTGTTCATATAAACAGACAGACAGACAAACAGACATCTCTAAATACTTATTTCAAGACACCTGCAACAATTGTTTTCGCGAAAATCGAAAAAGTAAAGACTCATTACATTTACATTCTTATTATATATGTTAAATGTGACAATGAAGTGTCATATCCTAAAATACTTCCAGGGTTTAACCCTTCACCTTGTATATTTACATACATTTAAAAGAAATTATTTGAAAGACTTAATTTTAAACAATATAAGGTTAAAAATATGTGTCTATTATATGTAAGCTTTAATTTTTAGGTAATTAATGAAGTCGAAGTGGAACCAGGAACCAGTGCCGCGATGTCCGAAACAGATTCTTCGCCTGGTCATCACACGTGCGATATATGTGGCAAGATATTCCAATTCCGGTATCAACTTATTGTTCACAGGTCTGTTTACATAATTAATTCTGTACAAAAATAGATTTTATACTCTTCAATATTATTGTGTATCATGAATTGACATATGAACATAACTTATTAAAATGAAAATAAGTGATTAATATTTAATCTCTATGTCTTTCCATTTTGAATTCTTTTATTGCTACATATATCTTTATTACAAATAATTATCCTATAATACTTTGTGATTGACCAATGGAGATTTATTCATGGATACTTTAGTTAACTACTTCTATATTATATGATATTTAAATGATATTAGTTGTTGTGTAATTTATGTTTATAACGAAAGTATGTTCATGAAGTACTTAAATTTAACTATGTTTGAAGTCCGGTGAAGTTGTAAAGGCCTTGCAAGGCCAATAACATAATCAGTTCGAAAAAAAAACTATGTTTATTATAGAAATAAATGACTATATACTCAAACAGAATGAAGAGTATAGAAACAATACAAACTATTGAATCTTACGAACAAGATGTACATATATATATATATTTTAAGGTAGAATACTAGAGTAGTACACTTTAACGTCTAGTTACCAAAATATTCTTATTCGAGAAAAAGACGAATGATTCAAAATTACAAACCAGATTCGTTAGTGTTTCGCTCCTGTTGGTTTTAGCGTGATGATATGTAGCCTATAACCATCCTCAACAAATAAGCTATATAACATTGAAATAATTTTTCAAATCGGACCAGTAGTTCCTGAGGGGTAATCCCTACAACTCACAAACTAACAAACTTTACCTCTTTATAACATTAGTATAGATTACTTTGAAGTAAATATCAGAGTAGGGAAAAAACCGTGTCCAAAACTTATAAATAGGGGAAAGTCTCTTAGATATTTCTCAATCAATGGAATTTTTTTTTATTTTATTTTTGGCAATCAATCTTTCCGATTATTACTGCCATTGTCACATAGTCATTAATATAACAAGCGTCGTGCGACCATTTCAATATTAAGCATCGTTTGAATCAATTTTCTAACAATATGGTGGATCCCTTGTTAGAATCTTCCAGGGAGTTTTTGTGGCATCTCAGAATTTCATGCTCCGTGGTATTATTTTCCATACATTTCACTGATGCACAATAAACTAAATATATTACGTAAAACACCACCAAATTTACAAAATATAGAGTCAAATAACACAAGATCATGAATAAAAGCCACTACATGACAGACTAAAATCCCGCCAAAAACTCGTCAATAGTAATTTATCATGATTAAACTAAAATGCCTAAATATTGTTTTTATACAGACGCTATCATGGTGAAAGCAAACCGTTCACTTGTCAGGTCTGCGGATCTGCTTTCGCTAACCTCGCCGAACTATCAAGGCATGGGAAATGCCATCTTGGTAAGTAGTCATTTAATCCCATCTTTTACACTCGGTAAGATAACATTTTTTAAAATAATGGAGCTAACTTTTACAATAATGCTTTATTTACGCTCCTGTTAGAACTTTCTAGAAACTTTTTATTGCATCTCAGAGGATATGCTTTATGTTATTACTAGCTGTTACCCGCGGCTTCGCTCGCGTTTTTTAATATATTAAATAAATGTAAAATTGTGATTAGATGTGTAAATTACAATGATACCTTTCAAAAATATTTGTAAGTACGACATGCACATCATCTACTGTAACAGGTAAAATGTACATTATATATGTGAATACTAACAGTGTGTCGATTGGGATGGGATTTATCGTCAGCCACATAGCTGGAACTTTAAACTACTATATATGACTTTCAGTGCTCACTTACACTATATAAGAAAATAATGAAAATATTAAGCTATACATTATCGAATAATATGTGTAAATCTTTTATTATATAGATATAATATGTCCATATTGTCGATATAATTAAGTTATTAATATAAATATATTATTATTAATATATATATATATAATTTAAATCACATATAAACATATGACTTTTAATTATATTTATTCTTGGAGTCCAGTACAGCGCACGTCACACGTGCATGTTTACAGTGAACAACATAGTTTTGATTAAATTTCACACGGACGAATGCACGGATAACAGTTCATCACTACATAGTGTAAAACAAAGTCCTGTTCCACGTCTGTCTATATATCTGTTCGCGAAAATATCAAAAACTACAGACCCCATCTTCATGTCGTTTTCACCAATATATAAAATGATTCTTGGGCAAGGTATAGTATAGTTTGTCTTATTATCAGGGCGGGAAACATCTCCTGAACCCGCTAGCTTAAAATAAAACAGCTAATTAGTTACTTATTTGCCCGTAAAATTCCTGTTCAAATATTACTTGTAGTCCGATGAAACTATTAAGACCTTGCTAGATCAATAGCGTAATCATTTCTAAGAAAAAAAAACCGTTCAAATCGATCCAGCCGTTTCGGAGATTACCCGGAACAAATAAAAAAACAGACATCGACAGAATAAAAAATAAATTGTTGATATTTGTAGCATCACAGATGTATGTATTCACATAAAAACATTTATTTTAATATAAAATACACTCACTTTACTTTTATAATACGTAATATATCACAAATCAAAAATTGGCAATATAACTAACGTAGAATAAAGTTTTTGACGAGTTTTTGGCGGGATTTTAATGTCATGTAATCGATTTTATATTTTATTCATAATCTTGTGTTACTTGTCTCTATATTGTGTTAAATTGGTGGCGTTTTATGTAATATGATTCGTTTATTGTGCATTAGTGAAATGAATGAAAAATAATACCACGGAGCATGAATTCTGTGGTCTTGAAAATTAAGAAGATAAAAATTTACGAAATATTATATAGAGGATTTGGCGCTTATACCTTTACATTAACTTGGACATAGAAGAAAACTACCTATATTGACAACTTCAGAATCGCCAGTATGGATTAATTCCTTCGACTGTCTTATTGGACGAATATTATTACTACTAAACTTTTTGAATAGCAACAGAAAATAAACTTTAGAAATGTTTGTGATATAAACATACCACGTATAATTAAAAATTTGGAAACAAAACTAACGTAGAATAATTTTTTTGAGTAGAAACACAAAATAAACCATAAAAATATTTTCGATAGAATGTTATCGCGTTACCGTGGCAACGCATATAATACTGACATTAACACGCAGCGGAAGCTTCCAAAATAGCCCGATTTTGAGACATTCATCATCAGTGCTCAGCTCCTATTGGTTTTAACGTGATGATATGTAAGCCTATAGCCATCCTCGATAAATGAGCTATCTAACACTAAAAGAAACTTTCAAATCGGACCGGTAGTTCTTGAGATTAGCGCGTTCAACCAAACAAACAAACTTCAGCTTTATAGATTAGTATAGATTAATTGTTCTGAATTTCCATCCAGTTTGTGTGTACACAATAATGAAACAATATTATATTATGGAGAGATGGCGGCTTAGTTGATAGCGTCTTTGAACACAGCATCCATGGATTTAAGTTCAAATTCCTACAACTAAGATGAAGTTTCCGATAAATTTAAGAGTGATAGAGCAATGCTGAAGCTGTTACTGGTTTCAGCATGAATGGGTCGGCTCTCCCGGGGTAGTACCACCCTCTCACAGAAAACCGACGTGAAGTAACAGTGCTTGCATTGTTGCGTTTCGTTCGGTCAGTAAGAGCGCCGGAAGACCATCTCTCCCCTCCCCTACTCCCTATTCCCTATTGCCCCCTCCCCAACACAAGCTGGCAACGCACTTGCGATTCCCCTGGTGTTGCAAGTGTCCATGGACGGTGGTGATCACTTAACATCAGATGACTCACTTGTCCATTTGCCTGATCAAATGAAGTATGGCATGGTTATAGGTTTTTTTCTAAGTCCGCCGCCCACTAGCTACCATCCTCAAGTCAATTAGTCTGTCGCTAATTACCTGTTGGTGTGTTCTGCTGACAGCTGCACTTTGCAGCATATCCTCTAGGGTTAACATTTTTGTTACCCTAAGTTAGATCGTTATTTAACATCAGGTGAGATTATGGTGAAACCCTAAATAAAAAATAACAGGACTCGTGACAGATGTGAAAAATCAAATTTATTTTGTATAGGGTACTGGGGAAACAGTTAAGAACATCTCCCTTCTCTGTCTCTCAACTAATTTTCTTTATTAGCTATTGATGAGCTTTAATGTTATTAATAAAAAAAAAATGGAAAAAAGTTGTTTTATTTTCTTCATGGTCGATGTTCGACCATTAAGCGACCACTCGTATGCATAAAAGTATAATTTACGACAGGAAATAAATATGGCATTATTAAAATGATTTATATATATAAAAATCAATTGCTGTTCGTAAGTCTCGTTAAAACTCGAGAATGGCTGAGTCGATTAAGCTGATTTTGGTTTTTGAAATGTTCGTCGTAGTTCAGGGAAGGTTTAAAGGTGAGAAAATATGGAAAAATTGCGAGGAAGATAGTAAAAACAACAATTTCATTTTCCCATACAAACTGTTCTAGCCACTTCCCTGTCACACTTTTGACTGTCAAACGTCAGATGAAAGGTTATAAAGTTAAATATCATCCTATCACAACTATAACGTTATTAAAAACTTCTATCATAAGTTTGTAAGTGCGTGAAAAATTTATTTACCGTTATTGTTTGAAAACGCCAAAGAAAAGACGAGCTAAAATAGATCGCCGAAGTCAATGAAATGTGGTACGAGCAACCTCACGTGTAAATCGCACTGATGAACACCGGGAGATAGATAACGCTAACATTCGTCGTAGTATGGCAGAATTGCAATCTATAGTGAATAATAATTTAGTATACAAGCTTAGAATGGAACGAATTCGAGCGCACAAAACACAAAAAAGCGAGCAAGATGAAATGAAATCAAGCGATCTCGCAAAAGCACTTCACTGCTGTGAAAATGGAACGAGTACAATTCCATTAGTTTCCCGGTTTCGAACATGGAAATTATACTATATATATATATATATGTTTGATTGAGTCCTTGATAGTTTGGATTCATAATTGGAAACGTTAGTTGTGGTTGCAATCGGATATCAGTTTTATATTTTTTTTTTTTCGCGTTAAATAATACAATTGAAACCAGTGATGACCAATTTGGTGCAGACGAAGTTGCACGGATCCGCTAGTTAAAATTAAAATATAAAAAAATTTTTTCAAGAAAAAGTTGATAATTTATCTGATAGACATGATGAGTTTCTACAGATGTAAGATTTTTTTTAATGTATCTTTAATGTTTTTTAATCTACTTACAGGCGTTGCGACGCAAAACAAGAACTTTGCACTATTAATGAAATAGTCAAAAACATTTGCAACCCCATCTGTTTAAACATAAGATTCAAATAGTGTTTTTTCATACCGCGCCTGCGCCTATTTGAATTTTTGTATTTTGTTTTCAATAAAAATTAATATTTATGTAATAAA
>JACEII010000131.1:551184-666764 GCA_014332785.1 Antheraea mylitta
TATGCCATAACTGATTCCTATCGTAATCTGTTCTTTTTTGCATATAACTTATACAAAACAATTTGGATTTTTCACATTTGCCAGGCGTCCCTTCACGGCTCAATTTTTTGTTCTTATGTACTAACATTTGTTTAAAATGTAGCCGGTGACCCCGCAGAAAGGCACGCGAAGCGCTTAGCTCAGGACAAGCCGTACGCGTGTACGGCGTGCCACAAAACCTTCTCGCGGAAAGAGCATCTCGACAATCACGTCAGGAGTCACACGGGAGAAACCCCATACAGGTACATTTTGGAATACAACTAAACTAAAACTATTAAATAAAAAAATATATATATATATATATATATATTTTATCCAAGTTTATCTTTGAAAGTTGGAACGGATTTTAGCGACTGTTTCACTACCGCTAAAGGGCTGCCATAAGGGCTAAACAGTGATTTATCAGTTAAAAGGTTGTAGAGAGAGACTTCAAAGAGATCCCAGTGTTGTCAATACGACTTTTTTTTTATTTTATTTATATGTAGAAATCTCAATTAACTGTATCTTTGCTATTTAGGTATGACTTTTTAAATGAACATTTAAAGCATTTTGAGCTTATTATTTTTTTATGTATTTATTACAATTAGTGGGCGCCCAGTGGTCGACATTCGACCATAGTTAATTGATTTTGTAAAGTTTGAACTTTATTAGAGTTCTTTTGTCAAAGGGTATTATACTTCTATAATCAAAGGTTTTCATCATGGCTATAACTTTCCGAAAATAAAGAAATTTATCGCAACTCATGACACAATTTTCAATTAATTTTACACGACACCATGGGGTAGTATTTCTGGGTGATATTGAATTAAATGTAGTCTGTTCATTATGAGAAATAGTGATATGCCCAGTATCATCGTTTGGATGCACAATACAATTAAATGGTTAATCCAAGACAAAAACGTTTTTAATACTACCATTAGCTTTTGAAAATAAATTCTTTTTGTTGACACATGAGGTTGAATTGCAACATCGGAACTGCGGAGGTCTAAGTCACGGATTATTTTTATGAACAAAATTCTTATTTTGATTGTACGAAATATTATTTGGCTCATTTTTTTTATTAATTCATTATTTGAAGCGTGTTCACCATAAAAAATAATAAACATTACAATAATAGTTATACTTTATAATATCATTGTTGAATGTAGAATGAAAAATGGTAATTAGAACGTAAGAGTTAAAAAATACACATAGTCGAGCATAGAAATCTCCTTCCTTCAAAACCTTTTTTGAAATTCGTAATTATTGACGGCTGTCCAAATGTCTTTTTTATTTACATGTGTGTATATGTTGTGTAAAATTCGAGTAGTAGTGTGAGTAGTGCATATTTTAATTAATTTAATGTTCTTCTAATGCATTTTTTATAAAATAAACAGCTTTCTGCACTTCTCCGCCATATAAACTTTAACTATGCCAAATTTCAAGTTCACCCGTTGACGGGAAATAGGTTAAAAAGGGATACAATTTTTTTGCTTCACGTATTAATGTATAGATAATTGTACAAGGCTATAACATAATAAACTAAGAATTATGTAGGATTTCTTCCGATTTCTCGTAACTCAATTGCCGTATGTGTTCTGATACTCATAAGAAACAGTAGCTATTGATATTAAAAAAGTTTTTGTAAACAATTTCTGGCTCAATTTATTGTTAGTTTTTTTTTACCGTTACGAGTCGTTTTGGTCCGTAGATGCGAGTACTGTTCGAAAACGTTCACCCGTAAAGAGCACATGGTGAACCACGTCCGCAAGCACACCGGCGAGACGCCGCACCGATGCGACATCTGCAAGAAGAGTTTCACCAGGAAGGAGCACTTCATGAACCACGTCATGTGGCACACAGGTACCTGTAATATCACTTACTAGCTTTAGCCCGCGGCTTTACTCGCATTAATGTTGTAAAATGTAAATCAACTGTCCATCGGGAACAGCATTTTCTTGATGAAAGGTCCTATGTCCTTTTCTATATGTCTGAAAACGTCTATGTAAAATTTGATCGGTTAAGTAGTAGTTAACAGCATTTATAGTATTACCTATACAGTGTAAACTCTTTATAAGGAACTAACCTATGCCCGCGACTTCGTTCGCGTGAATTAGGTACTTTGGGCTAACGCTAACACGCAGCAGAAGCTCTTAAAAGGATATAACATCCCGATTTTAAAACATTTTTAATCTGAGCTCCGCTCCTATTGGCCTTATCGTGATGATATATAGCCTATAACCATTCTCGACGAATGAGCTATATAAAATTGAAAGAATTATTCAAATCGGACCACTAGTTCCTGAGATTAGCCCCTACAACGTCACAAACTCACAAACTTTACCTCTTTATAATATTAGTATAGATTTCAAGGGGCTGAGTAACCAAATTGAACTAATTTCCACCTTATACAAAGTTTTTCGTTATAACGAACGACGTTATAAAGAGTTTAATTGTAGTTAGAATTTTTAACCAACCTAAAATTTTACACACCATATGTTATATAGATATAACTTTACATTTAAAAGTTTATTTAGATTCGAGGGCAATTAATCTTTATATTTTCAGTATAATATGTATGTTTACACCGTTTTAAGAAGGGAAAAAATTAACCTTACTACGAATAAAATTATTTAATAAAAATATTTGAAGTGAAACTTTCAACTTTGAAATTCTGATACGCAACTTTTTTGTGCGACTAAAATTGGTGGTCATAAACACTGTCGGTTGGAGTGGGAGCTGTATCTCGTTAGCCTTCGGATATTGGAGAACAGTGTAATACATACACTTTTCACGCTTTCTTTTTGAAGGATTCACTTTTACTGCATATTAACACTACACACATGTTCGTTTCCCCTGATTTCGGGCTTATTTTTGAAAGGACAAGGAGGAAGAAACCATGATAATACAAGAATAATGCAATGATTACGATCTAATAATAAATGCTGCATAGGATCACGGAAAAGTTTCTAACTCTGTATTAATATGGAGAATTAACAATCAATTTCAATTATTTATTACTAGCCTCTGCCCGCGACTTCGTTCGCTTTCTCAAAAGGAAAAAACATCCCGATTTTAAAACATTTTTCATCTGTGCGGCGCTTCTTATGGTCTTAGCGTGATGATATATAGAATATAACCATTCTCGAAGAATGAGCTATATAACACCGAAAGAATTATTCAAATCGGACCAGTAGTTTCTAAGATTATCCCCTACAACGTCACAACATCACAAACTTTACCCCTTTATAATATTAGTATAGGTAAACGTCGTCTTCAGTAACGATTTAACAATGAGTGCTTCCTTATAGTTAAAGATTTATGTGACTATAGAAAGTAATTGTTTTATTGTTAAGTATTTAATAATTTAATTTGAGATAAACAACTTAGATTATATTCTGTGAAACATTTATTTTCGAAATTTTTAGTTTGTAACGTTTCCTTTAAGTTCTTATATACGGAATATCCAAGCCTGCACCATTAGCATGGGTTGTTTCCAGTGGTGCGGAAAGCAAAAAAAAAATAAAGATATTTAATGATTCAACTATCACCATATTTGAGAAATTCAATCTCCGAATAACCGCTAATTGACTTAACAACTTTCGGAAGAGACAAATGAACGAATCAAAAGAGACAAACTAAATGTTTCGAAAAAATATATAGTTGCATCATTGAATATTAACATATTTTTTTTTATTTTCTGCTCCACAAAAATAGGTGAAACACCGCATCATTGTCAAGTATGCGGTAAGAAATATACTAGGAAGGAGCATTTAGTGAACCATATGCGGTCTCACACGAACGATACACCGTTCCGATGTGAACTCTGTGGGAAGTCATTCACGAGGAAGGAGCATTTCACCAATCATATATTATGGCATACCGGTTAGTATTCACTTCGTTTCATCGTCAGGAATCCACATTCGAAATCGGTTCCTATATGTATTGTTGATTTGTGAATGCTATGCGTGGTCAGGCTTGGATTTTCCTTTTTTTTAGTACTTTTAGTTTGGCGTTTTGTTTTTAACAGTTTTGTTTTTAGGAATATATAATACGAGCATGATAATAATTTGTTTAACATTTTGTATATATATATATATATATATATATATATTGTTCTGCTAAGTGATTTTAGGAAAACAGAGTTTACATCACCATATCACAGTACACATAACAGACAGTATGGAAACTACCTATAAACGCTCGCATCGGGACACTCGCACAAAAATTCGCATCGACGAGACCGCTAAGCGGGTTTCGCGGTGCTGTCCATAAAATTTCTTTCGATACCCCTCGTCGGTGCTCATGTTTCTGTGAGTATGCCGTTTTCGAGCGCTTGTTGTGTTAGTTTCCATACTGGTGGGAATAGGCCGTTACAATTTGGTCAAAGCCTTGACTCTTTTCACCTCCATTGATGCTACGGAGAGATGTGGACTGTATTTTTTGTTTCTCGGGGCACATTACTAAACACTCTGGCGTTTATATCAATCATCCCGGCGTGTGCGTTAAATGGCGATTACGCGTGCGTTCAATAGCGATGCGGGCGACACAATTGCAGGGTGGACGATCCACTGTCCAGTAGTGGTATATTGAGGAGGGGATAGGCGCGGGGGGGGTGTAGGAGGTGCCCTGGCGTGGCGAACAACAAAACTAAACTAACTTCTTATAAAATAACTACCACATACTGTCTCTCATATTTATACTGTGACCTTATACTTATTAGCAAAATGGCAATCGCAACACAATATGAGGTAAACAATATTGTTGGGCAATATTTTATTATTTTAAAATAATGAATCTTTTCGTATAGAGAATATTTAAAATCAATTCATACATCTCTTTTATTAATTTACAACGAGAACGAAATGTGATCATAAAACAACCTATGAAAATAATTGATGATTTCATCTATTTTACTGTGTAATATATCTCATAATAACTAAAAGTTACAGGTAATACCTATTTTGAAGGATATGGTATTATACTATTATGAAGCAAAAAAACAAAACAATAATAATTGCGTTTTAACGTTCTGTAGATAAAAACCAACCAATTACAAGTACAACTTACGTATAAACTCTTTTATTTCAAGATATATATCACAATATATTGTATTTAGTACTGAATTGGCTACCTAACAATTATACTCTTACATACATAGTTATTGTGGAATTGTATTGATACTAATTTTCTGTTTGATTTGTTGTTTATTTAGCTATGGTATTTTGTGATATTACTGGAAAATTTCTTGCAATGTTTTCATTATAGTAACTTTTATAACTAATGCAAACTGAAGTGTAATTGCTATTTGTATAGAGGTTGTACATAAGATAATCTGTAATGCGTATGTAATCTAGTAAACCTACTTATAATATATACTTAGAGAACTGTATTATTTCCCTTAACCTGTTTACTAGATATATAGCGCATCCCATTGTCATATTAGGACATTTCAGACCCAAAGCTAGTAAGCAAGTTAAACTTAATTTGTCTACTTATTTTCAAGACAATCATTATAATATAAAGATGTGCAATAATCACATTTTTTAGATTAAAATTGACATTTATAAGTTGTTTTATACCTTAAATTGGAAGTCTTGTGTGGAAGTTATTTAGTATGCAATAAAATTTATAACAATTTACTTTGTTAATTGTACAGGCGAAACACCGCATCGATGCGACTTCTGCTCGAAAACATTCACCCGGAAGGAGCACCTGTTGAATCACGTAAGGCAACACACGGGCGAATCTCCACACCGCTGTAACTTCTGCTCGAAGTCGTTTACGAGGCGGGAACATCTCGTGAACCACGTCCGTCAGCATACGGGAGAGACGCCCTTCCAATGTGGTTACTGCCCTAAAGCTTTTACAAGGAAGGATCATCTAGGTAAGTGAAATTTTTCAACCACAATTATAATTAAACTATACCCCGTGACTGTTTTAAGAGTGACAATCTTCAATTGTGTGATAGTTCATAGTCATAAATTTACTTATAAAATAATAATATCAAAACAAATACTAATAAACAAGAGAATCTGAGTTAAAGTTTGTTCTAAGACTTTCAAAAGTATACGTACAAATTTAAATAAACCTAGGTTGAATGACCGGTGACAAAACCTGCGGAGTTTAGTACCTTCGATAATAAAACGGACAATAAAACCTATTTGTACAAATTTCGAAAAATTATTCTTTTGTAGTTGGCTTCCATTTCACTTCACTTACTACACCCAATGGTCATTGACACTGCTTTTACATAGACGGGTAGACGATTGATGATTATAATCTTTGTATTTTTTAGATAATTAGGTCAAATATTAAGCACCAACTTTTTTTTATTGATTTTGACATAATCTGACAAATATCATTTCTTTTGTAATGTTTTAGTCAAGTCCAATGACTGAAGCACACAACTAACTGGTACAATGCTATGTGTCTCAGAAAAAAATTATAGAATACACTTTATCATATTATGTATACATATAATAAAAATGAAGTCTCTGTATGTAATATCAAAATAAAAAAAATGACCGATTGGGTATGAAAGTATACACGCTTCTAATAACAAAAATGCAATTTTTAAAATTTTTGTCGGTCTGTCTGTTTGTTTCTTTGTTCCGGGTAATCTCCAAAACGGCTGGAGCAATTTTGACAGGAATTTCACTGACAGATAGATAAAATTACAGCGGGTGACATATGCTACTTTAAATTAGACTAGATGTTAACCACGGCCTTGTCCGTAATGCTATCTTCAAAACGGTTGGACCAATTTTCACGAAAGTTTCACAACAGATAGCGGACATCATAACAGGTAATTTAGTAGATTTTAATTTAAACTAGCTGTTAACTGTGGCTTCACCTGCAGTACTATCTCCAAAACGGTTAGACCGATCTTCAAAACACTTTCATTGGCAGATAGCTGACCTTATAAAAATAATTGAGGTTATTCTATTTTAGACTACCTTTTACCCGCGACTTTATCTGAGACATAATTATCAACTTATTGATTACAATTCGTCATTATAATTATTAGTAACTTCGAAGATAGACGAAGTCTTCCTAATAAGATTTTAGACTATACACGTATTACGTAAAGAGTTCCATAAAACAATTTCTTGCGGAACAGGCAAGCGTTTATTTTTTTTTATAGTCACAAAATCTTAATTACAATAGAAATGTATATTAAATGTAATGTAAAAGTAATTTCTTATAATAATATTTCAAGTAATTGTTTTATTAGTGCCTTATACGGTGTGAGCACTGAAGTAATAATATGGTGGGGTAAGGTTCCAAATATGCTGCTGATGACAAACCTCATAAGGCACACTGTTAGTATTTATATATTTAATGTACACATTACATGTTTATAGAGAGCATTTCTATAATTGTACATAGTCTCACAATTTTATAATTCTTTAATACAATTTAAAGAAAAAAACGTGCGGGTGCAGCTAGTTTTACATAATCCTAATTTGAAAATTATAAATAATGACTAAAATCACATCACAGTATTGTAGGTTTTCATTGAGTCCATCTGAAATATACATACATACATATAATATACTTACATACATACATAATTATATTAAAATTGACAAGTGTTACTTGTAAGTGACAAACTATGGTAAATGTACTGTCATTAGTAAAAAACACGTTGTATTACTTATATTTTTTATATAATAAATATAATAAATCTTGGTTGTCGAATAGATTGACCGGCGAGATATCGATTCTGTTCTATTCGAATCTTTATATTGTTTTTGTTATCGATTGCCAATACGTCGTAAACACGGTAAAAGACACTAGATCCATTACAATTCGTACAAATTGTAATTGTTCTAGTGTCTATATAGTAGAATTATTGTTGATAGTGAATCATGTCCGGCAACACACTGGTGAGTCGCCGCACAAGTGTTCGTTCTGTACGAAATCGTTCACACGGAAGGAACATCTCACGAACCACGTGCGACAGCACACGGGCGAGTCGCCGCACCGATGCACTTACTGTGCTAAATCCTTCACAAGGAAAGAACATCTTACAAATCATATCAGGTGAGAAAAACCTAATTACTCAGGACCAAATTATCAACCCATCAATCTTTCGATTAGCTACGTAATTCATTAGTAGATAATTCAGCAACAGTTAAGCCCTAACATACGGTAAGACTATAATGGAATATTTAGCAGTGTATTTATTACTAGTAGTTAAGGTTGGATTATATTCTAATAGTGTTTAAAATGTATTTTATGGGTGTAAAAAATGTGAGTTACTTTATAAAAATGCATATATCATTAGCTTATTAGTTACTGCATGATATAAATGTGGTATTTTAAATTAATATACTTTTAAAGGCACTTGAATTATTATAATATAAATATTAGAGATGTGCCGACTAGTCGATACAGCCGACTATTCGGCTACAATCCTAGTCGGCAAGAAGCGCCGACTATCCGGCTTTTTACTTTTTATATATTTCCCATTAAAAAGTATATAGAGGGTATTACATTCAATAAAAACCTTGACTGTTTATTCATATGTTTATTTTATAACAAGTCTTGCATATTATTTAATGTAAAACAAAGCAACCTTTCCTTTAATAATAAATTTCTAAAATTACTTGTTTGTAAAGAAAACATGTCTATAACATTTATGAGATGAAATTAGTTAATTACATTACAAACTACATAATATCTTTTTATCTAGAACAAACATTTGTTATAATTTATTTTATTTCAATAAAAGATTAAAATTTGGCATTAACAAAATAAGTTATATTGAAATAGGTTTGCATTATGCACAGCACAAAAATATGTCGTAAAATCCTAAACATTAACCGCTTCCTAAAAGCGAAAAAAAAAATCTTGTAAAAAACGTAACGTAATAAAAATCCGTACACGAAACTTTCTTTTTGAGATGTTTAAATTTTAATTGACCCTCTCGAAATGACTACGCTTTTGCCCTAGCAAGGCCTTAACAGCTTTACCGAATTATAAAATTTTAATTGAATTCTTTGATTTATTTTAATGAACAGTAATAGCATTATTTTTACATAACAATTTTTTTTGCACAAAATTGCCGCTCTTGCCCGTATAAAAGCAAAAATTTTAAAAAGACAATGCGAAGGAAATAACAGGTTCCGACAAGCTCGCAGGTGGCGGTTACGACTTACGCGCGAAACAGGTGTAAACGAAGTGTCACGGATACCCCCGAAAAGTGACCGGCTCTGTCGATTATTCGGCCTTTTTACCACAGACTAATAAGCTAGTCGGCTTGTCGGCCAAAGTCATAATCGGCACATCTCTAATAAATATAGTTTTCATACAGTTTGATAG
Source organism: Antheraea mylitta (assembly GCA_014332785.1). Classification (NCBI taxonomy): domain Eukaryota; kingdom Metazoa; phylum Arthropoda; class Insecta; order Lepidoptera; family Saturniidae; genus Antheraea; species Antheraea mylitta. The sequence continues at coordinate 560,533 of JACEII010000131.1, forward strand.
TAGTTTTTTCAGCCCTTTTTCCCTAATATCGAAGTATCGTTTTTGGCTATTACCCTGCATTATAAAGAGGAATTTATATGCATAAGAAGTAACAATGCTGTGCTACAAGATATAATATTAATATCATTTCTGTATAATGAAATCCTCTATTCCTTGAAGCATGTCTCAGATGATTATCGCATGATTATATGCATGTGTTAAATAAAGGTAAGCGAGTGTTTTAATTTCATCTTTTCCCATCATTCGGACTATATATTCATTAGTCATGTGAATCCCCAAACGTCATTTGTGTGCGGTTCCTCTTAAAAACAGTTGTAGCATAGCATTGTGCATTCCGATTTGGGTAGCACGTTCGGAATTATTTTCCTCATATATCCTATATTATTAAGGAATTGATATCGATATTATCGTTTTTAACGTTGAGTTTAAAAGAGTATTATCGTAACGGGTGTAAGGATCTATGTAATTGTATATATGAAAGTGTAATTATTGAATGTAATTCAAATCGGAATGTACTCTGTTGCGCAGACAGCACACGGGTGAAACGCCACACAAGTGCACGATCTGTCCGCGCGCGTTCTCTCGGAAGGAGCACCTCAACAATCACATCCGGCAGCACACCGGAGCGACGCCTCACTCCTGCACTTACTGCAACAAGAACTTCACCAGGAAGGAACATCTCGTTAATCATATCCGGTATACCTATAATAATATTATAAAGAGGTAAAGTTTGTGACGTTGTAAGGGGTAATCTCAGGAACTACTGGTCCGATTTGAAAAATTCTTTCGATGTCATATAGCGCATTTACCGAGGATGGTTATAGGCTATATATCAGGCTAATAAGACCAATAGGAGCGGAACACCAATAAAAATATTTAAAAATCGGGGGTTTTTATTCCTCTTGAGAGCTTCCGCTAGGTGTTAACGTTAGCCAAAAGTAACTATTCCACGCGAACGAAGTCGCGGGCAGAGGCTAGTATATATGTGGGATTGATTGAGGACACGGTGGAATCTGGAGAAATAATCTTTAATTCGTCCTTTCACAGTTTACAGGTTTATTTATAATCTTAATAATCTTTTTACGCAGCAAACAATCTGACATCTCTAAAAAGCACAAATCATTGCCACATTTACTTTTTTAAAGAAACTTCACTACAAAGGGATACGAGTCATTTGAGCCGGATCAAACGTCTACACATATATATATATAATATACATATTTCACAGGCATTGCTTCATTTTTTTAATTTGTAGTATATGGCCCCTGTGGCAAATTCCACAGTTTTGCCAGTGTCAGTTTAGATTTTTATTAAATCAACAAGACATTCGAAGTTGATTTAGATCACCACCATACATGTCTATAATAGAATAAAATGATGATTCAGCATTGGGATTAGTAAGAAAGTTAGTAAATATATATATATAAAATACAGATATATACACACATGTTCATATAGAACGTAAGTATAACGCAAGAATTAGAGTTTAATTTCATTCATATTTATATATTTACGCAGAATGGTAATAAAAGGAATGAGGGAGAGGAGGGAGGAGGAATTTCATACAGCATAATTTTTCTTTATCTTGTAAAGATGACAACCGTTATTGTCAAATCTCATAATAAATTTGACACATTTTTTTTATTTGTTATCCCACATTTTAATATAAGTTTTATGTCATTTGAATCGTAAAATCTTAAATATCGAATTGAATATAGTAACGTAATATTTTTTATTATTTAACACACTCCGTGATTACAATTATTTTATTACCGTATTTGGCCATGTTGGAAACGTCTCATTTTTTTTAGATAATCTTAATAATTATAATATGTCGTACGTTTTTACGGTTACCTTTTGTTGTTAGCAATATATTTTAAACTTGACAACTAAATACAGAGTATAATGTTACTCTATGAAATTAAATACGAACTGTAATATACACTTAGTTTCAGTCAATATCTCATTCTGTTAACACTCATCTAGGTATATATGTTCTGATTACTACGATTTATAAACGTAAGTAATAAATTAAACAGATTAGATATTATTTTTTCTCTCACAATTCCATTCTCACGTTCTTGTTCAGATTTGTGTATCAATTTGATCTGAAACAAAAGTTGAATAGTTTTAAAATGTTTAATACATCACCCGATTAGGCCTCCCACGGCAGCGGCTCAAGCCTAGGTTCGATCCCTCGGTAGGGAGCCCTTGAGTACGTTGCTTGCGCGATACGGTGACACACAAATATACATCACCGCTACAACACTACACGATCACCCCCACACACGTGCACGCCGACACGCTTACACATGAAAGTGGAAGGGTTTACTTTTTTTTCCTTATCGAACTGGAAAACTCTCAATTTTCCGATAATAAATATATGCAGGAGTTGTTGAGGCGTGTATGCTGGGTACACATATACGTTTCAACAACTCATACATATATGAATAGTTAGCTAAGATAGGTCGCGATTTTGCATGCAACAGGCAACAGCCAAGCCGAGGTGTGCCGTGCACCCTTGAGCTTGTTGCCAAAATAAAATCGGCCGAGTGCCTTAAGCGCTCGCCTTAGTAGTCCGGTGAAGCTGTTAAGACCTTGCTGGGTCAATAGCGTAGTCACTTCGAAAAAAAAAAAAAAATTTAATACATTCGTATTACTTGAAATGTATTTACTATTTACTTTTTATAGGTGGTAAAGCCACTCTAAAGCTATTACTGGTTTCAGCATGAATGGTTCGGCTCGTCCGGGGTAGTACCACCCCTCTCACAAAAAACCGACGCGAAGTAATAGTGCTTGCATTGTTGCGATTTGTTTGTTCTTTGAGAGCGCCGGAAGACGATCTCCCTTCCTCTCCCCTACTTCTCCTTCCCTATTCCCGCTCCCCAACACAAGCTGGTAACGCACTTGCGACTCTGGTGTTGCATGTGTCTATGGACAACGGTGATCACTTAACTTCAGGTGACCTACCAGTTCGTTTGCCTCCTATCATATAAAAAAAAATTTTAATATTACTTTCCACAATTTTTATTATTCTAACCTCTTTACCAATACAATTAAGTACAATTTTGATGATTTACCAATAAGTTTTTTTTTTGTTACAGGCAACACACCGGCGAAACACCTTTCAAATGCACGTACTGTTCAAAATCGTTTTCGCGTAAGGAACACTTGAACAATCACATGTATCTACACACCGGAGAGACACCGCACAAATGTCACTTCTGCACCAAGACGTTTTCCAGGAAAGAGCATCTTACAAACCACGTCAGGTAACTAACTATATCATATACAGAAATAAACATTATTCTTACTTTAAAAACAAAACTTTGTTTTTACGTTTTCACGTCTTAGCTATTTTCCAAAATCCGACCGTCATTACATTTTACGTACACATTATCAAGGTTACACAAAAGGACAGGATGTATTTTAAATCTGCAAAAAAAAAAGTATCCACAACATACATTAACGCGAGCAAAGCCACAGGCAAAGCTATTTCTATATTATCTTATTTTTATAAATTCAGAGCGAATCTATGTTATATGACAAGTTAATAGATGTTTTGCACCCAGATGCAGAACTGATAATTACACTCATGTGTAGAGACTCCACTGTAATCCTGTTTAAAAAATTTAAAAAAAAAGTTTTAAAATTTGAAGACTTAATTAGACAAAGAAGATATCCAATATCCAACATTTTAAAAGTTGTTCATCTTATGACCTAATTGAAAATATTGTCTCGATATATTACGTATTCTGTTCTTACAAGGTGGGTGTTAATTCGTTTAGAAAGTAAAATAAATGGAGTTTTTGGCGGTATTTTAGTCTGTCATGTAGTGGATTTTATATTTTATTCATAATCTTGTGTTATTTGACTCTATATTTTGTAAATTTGGTGGTGTTTTACGTACTATAGTTAGTTTATTGTACACAAATGAAGTGAATGAAAAATAATACCACGGAGCATGAAATTCTGAGATGCCACAAAAACTCCCTGGAAGGTAACAAGGGACCCACCATCTTGTTAGAACATTGATTCACACGACGCTTAATATTGAAAGGATCTTACGACGCTTGTAATATTATTGACTACGTGACAATCAATGGCAGTAATAATCTGAAAGATTGATTGCCAAAAATAAAGTTAAAAAAAAGTAAAATAAATCGAAGTACCCAAATTAACTAATAACCAAGCTGTGGAGTTAATTTGTATGAAATTATAAATTTGACGTAGTCCGGTGAAGCTGTTAAGACCTTGCAGGGTCAATAGCGTAGTCAATTCAAAAAAAAAAAAAAAACAAATTTGTGATATTCACTTTTATCCACTCGTCTTCCATTAGTATTCATATGCAGAATACAATTTTAGGAATAAGCACATAAGATTCGTATACGTTAACATGTTACTACTCTGTTTCTTCTGCATATCAATGATATGTTGCCTTTCGGCCATATTCATTGCAATGCAGATGATAGGCACCATCCATGGGTGCTATTACAGCAAGCCTTCTTGCGATCGGGTAGAGACAGAAAAGAGAAGGCAGGAACTTGTCATTGAGCTCGACCAGTCCTTGCAGCTCATATCAACATGGGGGGCAAGTAATTTGGTCAAGTTTAATTAAATTAAAAATTTTAATTAAAAAAACACAGGTGTGCGTGTTTGCCTGCCCTCTTCCTGCTCTCCAAAACGTCTCGTTCGCATGCGAGACAGCCTCAATATGTTAGGCATAGATATTTGCAGCGACCTCAATCTCAGGGATTACATTGGGAACATAATCTCCATTGCATCTCGGAGACTCGGAATCACGCCTGATCAATTATACCTCCCTTATAAGGCACAAGTTCAGCGTTGTGTGGAATACTGTTTCCACCTCTGGGACGGTTCCGCCAAATACCTACTAGATGCCCGGGATAGGTTACAGAGACGAGCTGTCCGCATTGTCAATGATGCAGACATTACACAGTTTATAGAGCCGCTTCAGTTGCGCAGAGATATTGCCTCACTGAGCGTATTCTACTGTCTGTATCATGGCGAATGTTCTACAGAGCTATTTAATTTAATCCCTTCCTCTCCTTTCCATAACCGAACCACGCGCGCTAGGCTTCGGAGCCTTAGTTTTACGGTAAAACCTATCTGGGCACGAACTAAAAAGTTCGCAACTTCTTATCTTTACCGTACTGTGAAGCTGTGGAACAATCTCTAGGCCAATGTGTTCCCTTCTCCGTATAACATGGGGTCCTTCAAACATAACGTGAAGAGATATTTACGCAGACCGGCTTGACAGCGGCGACCGCTGAGGGATGACATGTCTCTCGGTGGTTGACATTGTTTTTGAATTGTACTGTGCTCACCATCAGGCACAGTGCAGTCAGTCACTTTGCTGTGCTACAATTAAAAAAAGTAGTGTAGTAACACAGTATAACTCGAGCATAGTAATTTGTCTACGTAGACAAATTGCGAGGCACACGTCTGACACTGACTGCTTCAATCCTCTCCGACCGAACGCAGAATACGTCCGTTTATGAATTCGTGTTATTAATTGTACAAGTCCCTGCCTGCCCTTGAAATTTGCGGTGTGTGAGTACGTCTACATTGTATCTTAAGTACTATATCGAATATAATATAATGGTAGATATAATAGTAAAACTATGGAGTGCATTTTTGTACAAAAAAAATTGCATATACCATCTTCCATTCATGTTTACATCTAAATTTATATTCATATGCTACACTTTTTTTATTTTTTTTAGAATTCATACCGGAGAATCGCCACATCGGTGTGAGTTCTGTCAGAAGACATTTACGCGTAAAGAACACCTTACAAATCACATGAAGCAGCACACGGGGGACACGGCACACGCTTGCAAGATATGTTCTAAGCCATTCACAAGAAAAGAACATCTTGTTACTCACATGAGGTAAACTGTGGTTATACTATCTTTCTCTATCAAAAATCTGTTACTTTAAAATTTGAGACTAAAATCTCTCTTTATCACTAAAGTAATATAATCAATAAATTTGTGGATTAATGTACAGATAAAATAGAAAAGGTTAACGTTTGTTTTTACTTTATTATTTATGGTAACGGCATCTATTATTTCTAACATGTATTTACCTTTGAGTTATTTATTTCATTTACGAACCACCCAGTAAGTTTCGTTTGAAAAAACCAACCGCATTATATATTTATTTTCATAAATTTTCACCACAATTTCTGTGGAGAGGAAGGAGTTGTATAAGATACATAGATAAAAAATAGCGTGCCAAAGTATAGATAAAACATGCAGAATAAGGAAAAGGAAATAATATATATTAGAAATAATAGATGGTGTTTGTGTATATTAACATAGGTTACTACTGATCACAGATATATGAAAAAAAATGTTGTCTGTGTATTTGTCAGGATTTCATTCATAAACCTCTTGAATAGTTTTTATGAAACTCTGTACATGGGAAGTCTATTATTCCTCAAACAGAATGCAAAAAAAAATTCATTCTTAACCGATTTGGATAAACTAATCGTACACAGTAGTGTATGTCATTTAGACGATGATAGGCTACAAAAATTATTAACACTTTTATTTGGTACTACCTGTGCCCTCAGCTTCGCACGCTTTTTTTAAATTGTATTAAAAAAATATAAAATTATGAGACTGTACCATTATAGAAACTACTTTAAATAAATTGTAAGTACGACATGCATGCAACTTACAGTAAGTAACATGTAATGTATACATTAGATATATATTTATATAAATACTAAAAGCGTGCCTAATAAGGCGTAAGTAATTTTACCAGCGAAAATCTCATGAAAATCGGTCTAACTGTTTTGGAGAAAGCACTGCGAAGCCATGATTAACGGCCACTTTAAATAAAAACCGATTAAAGTACTTTTTATAAGTTTCGCTATCTTTTTTTTTAAATATCATTTTGGAGGCAAACGAACATGCGGGTCACCTGTTGTTAAGCGATCACCACGATCCATAGATACTAGCAACCCCAGAGGAGTCGTAAGTGCGTTGCCAGCCTGTGTTTGGGGGAATAGAGAGAAAGGAAGAGTAAAGGAAAGGTGAGAGGAGATGGGTCTCCGGCGCTCTCACAGATCGAACGAAACGCAACAGTGCAAGCACTGTTACTTCACGTCGGTTTTCTGTGAGAGGGTGGTGCTACCCCGGATGAGCCGACACATTCATGCTGAAACCAATAATAGCTTCGGCATTGCTTTACCACCTACTACATCTGTCTGCCAGTGAAAGTCCCGTGAAAATCGGTTTAACCGTTTTGGAGATATTAATGCGGGCGCCGCCACAGTTAACAGCTGGTCTAAATTAAAATAAATTAAATTACTTGTTATGATGTCTGCTATCTGTCGGTGGAAGTCCCGTGAAAATCGGTCCAACCATTTTGGAGACAGCATTGCGGACGAGGTCACAGTTAATAGCAGTCTAATTTAGAGTAGCCTTTTTTTTACGTGGGGAAATCTCTTATGGATACCCACCCTCCCGGGGGAGAGGTGGGTTATGTCCGACTTGCACGGACTAAAACCCCACGGTGCACGTCTTCCGCTATGGTTAGGGCGGCACGAGACCTCTAAAGACTTCATCGTGCCGCCCCAGCGGTTGGTCCAGCAGCAGAAGTGCCGCCGCCGGGCCTCGTCTTGTAAGGAAACAGCCGGGTACACACCAGCCGCCTTCTCCGTCCGTCGGACCCGTGCAATGGGAAGATGGAGCTCTCCGATCCATCTTCCCTGGTCCGGTTAAGGTGGGAGGTGGCGGTCAAACTGCCGCCTCCTCCTGCCTGCCCTTTGTTGGCGGAGACGGCCACTGTGAGTATCTTGCTCACGGACCCTCTCCGCCGCCTCCTTCTGCGAGACGACCTCTTCACAGAAGGAGGCCATAATATTCCATACATCCTCGCTGCCGGGCATAGCTTTTACGACGCTCGGCAGCGAGAGCTTTTTGAATAGGAACACAAAACAAACCATGAAAATATTTTCGATAGAATATTATCGCGTTACTAAGGCAACGCATATAATACTGACATTAACACTCAGCGGAAGCTTCCAAAATAGGCCGATTTTGAGACATTCTTCATCAGTCCTCAGCTCCTATTGGTTTTAACGTGATGATATGTAATACAATAGCCATTCTCGATAAATGAGCTATCTAACACTAAAAGAAACTTTCAAATCGGACCGGTAGTTCTTGAGATTAGCGCGTTCAACCAAGCAAACAAACTCTTCAGCTTTATAATATTAGTACAGATGTACACATTACATATTACTACTATAAGCGGCGTGCGTTTCGTACTTACAGTTGGTTTTAAAGAGCATTTCTATAATTCTACATAATCTCACAATTTTTTAATACAATTAAAAAAAACGCGTGCGGATCTGGCGGGTACATTTAGTTATAGTTTTAGAGATTATAAAATAAATACACATAAAAAAATAAAGAGTCTGTATTTGTATTAGTGCGCAGGTCACAGAAAAACTGCTTGATTTATTTTGATCATTTGTTTCTTAATTTTACTTCTTATTTAATTAATCCTTATCTAAAAAAGCTATTATAGCTTAAATAAATATAAAGTGCAGTACTCGTTCAATGGTATTATTCTTACTGTAGAGAAGATGCGGGCAATTTGTGTAGTAGTTATGTTTTTTTCTTTTATACATAGAAGATATTTTCAATATACTAACAGAAGCAGGGGAAGTCGCAGTTATTAGCTAGTTTATTTATATTTCTGTTTAACCTTATAGATCACACAGTTGCGGTGAGCGTCCGTTCAGTTGTGGCGAATGTGGAAAATCGTTCCCGTTGAAGGGTAACTTACTGTTCCACGAGCGTTCTCACAATAAAGGCGTCAGACCCTACCGATGCGACATATGCTCGAAAACCTTCCTTTGTAAAGGTTAGTAATTAACATTAAAAGGTAATGTGTTAATAATTTCGAAAATGATTTTTTTTCCTAATTTTATTCAAAAAAAAAAAAAAAACAAAAATACTTTATTCAGTTTAGGCTCTAATAAGGCACTTATGAACGTCAAACCACCACCGGTTCGGAAACAATCCAGTCATCGAGAAGAACCGGCAAGTAACTCGATCTGATTTATCTTTTTAATATATATATAATATTTAGATTATATTACATACATGACAGAAACGTTTTTAATGGATGCACAGAGATGAATCAATTCCAGACATTATCGTTCACATACTGATCCACACTAGCCTTTTGAAACCAAAACCCGCTTGACATGGCGCTTAAATTCACAATCCTGCAAATCGGTAATATCCTTTGGAACTTTGTTATAGAACCATACACTATTTCCCAAAAAACTATTACTATTACTTATTTAATGCAAACCAGTGACAAATTTCATTTAGAGTATTATTTACATACCTAACCTCTGAATCTGTCCTTTTCACTTTAAATATTATTGAAGTATCGTCTGCAAAAAGCACCATGTCAGCACAATTATTGACCATTAGCGGCAGATCATTTATGTAAATTAAGAACATGAACGGCCCCAGTATAGAGCCCTGAGGGTCGCCAATTTTCACAAAGGATCCTGCAGAGGTTACCCCTTGTATGCTAACTTTCTGACAACGATCTTTTAAATAAGAGACTAGAAGGTCGAGAGAAGTTCCACAAATACCATAATGTTTTAATTTTAGAATAAGCGTACTATGGTCAACGCAATCAAAGGCCTTAAACAGATCGCAGAACACATCAACTGCATCATGCGAATCCTCCCAGGCACTCAATATATAGCTTATGAGCGTTGGCCCAGCGTCAGTAGTAGATTTCAATTTCGTAAAACCAAACTGTCGACCATCCAGAAACTTATGCACATTGAAATAGTCCACTAATTGGTTGAGTATAATCTTTCAAAAACTTTACTTAACGACGGAAGTACAGAAATAGGTCTATAATTTCCAAAACTACTTCTGCAGCCTGATTTAAAGAAAGGAACTACTTTGCTTATTTTCATTAAATTGGGGAAAGTTCCTTTTGCTGCTATCCACTGGTTAAATATGTTAGCCAAATGTGGTAAAATAGTAACAATTAAAGACTGTACTACTGTTACCGATATACCCCATATGTCTTCCGTGTGTTTGAAATTTAATTGCTTGAAAGTCCTTATTATTTCACTTGCACTAATAGATAAGAATTTGAATTTTGAATCTAGAGGTGCACTCAAAAACTCGATAAAATGAATGGTTTACAGGATATGTTTGTACTAGAAAAAAAGGAATATCGAGGGCGTTTTTTTTGTACCCATACATTTAACAATGAGTAAATATTTTTTATTCAAAATTATTAACTAATTTTGAAGATGTGGGCGTTGCTGTATAACCCAAAAAAACTCCTACTCCATAGTGATATCAATATCTTAGAAACAGGTTATATAAATAATAGCATGTTAATGTTATATTATAAATATCTATATTAATGTAGTTATCGTTGTACGTGGCCGATTTTTTTATATTGATTTTTTCAAAGTGGATGAAATTTTTTCGGTCTATTTTATTCTTTTTCTGACAAGTTAAAAAAATAGTAAATATTGGAATTTTTCAAAGGCATTTAGATAATGTGTTGTCGAACACAACAAAAAAAAATAGATCACATATAAATTAACGCGAGCGAACTAGCGATCTAAAGTTAATCTATAATATTTCTATTCTGTGTAAAATGGCATCAACGAGTAGAAATAATTAATAATCCGTTTATTAGGACATCTGGTGTCACATCGACGCACGCATCCCGACGCCGGGGAAGCCCCCGCGACTGGGGAAGCTCCCGCCGAAACCGAAGATTGCAATGATTGTAACAAGTGCGTCAAAGTAGAGGCAGAAGTGCCGGAGAGGAAACACGAAATAAGGTTTGTAATAAAAAAGTATAATCTCTGCAATAATTAATATGATATTATATTAAATAAAACAGAAATATTTTTAATATTTATTACTTATTTTAGAGCGGCTGTTGATAACAGACCTACGGAAAATAACGTCACTCAAAATGTACAGAACACGGCTGCCACTGTAATGCAAATAACCAATCAAGTGAATCAGGTAATAGATTTAATAACTAATTGTTGCATGCACGCGTCGCTAATCAATATTAACTAAAAAAAAAACAATCAATATGTCCTATTTCATGGCATGACAAATTCCAAAGACAAATTTTATTAATCGCTACATTTGATTGTGACTAACAGACGTATTTACGGTTACGATAAATGTTACATGTATAATGTATTAAAGTTTATCTCAGTGTTTCCCAACCTTTTTTAGGCCATGCCCTACCTTAACATTTCTAAATTTTTTATGTCGCCCCATACATAATTTGTAAGCTTTAAAAATTGTTTTGTTCCTTTAAGAAATATAAATGATAAGTTTTACGAAGAAATCACTATTAAATTGTTATCAAAACATCGTAAGTAAATTTTCGAAACATATAATGAAAAATTTTACTTGACGACTTTAATTACCCAGTTGATACCAGATAATTATTTACAGCATTTTTTTTAAATTGCCTTTTCTGTTAAATTTGTCATCGATATGTAGCATTGCATTTAAATAACCCAAAGCGAAAGGGTGAATGTCGTGTAGAGTCCTTTTTTAGGTTGTCACCCTTACCTATAAAATTGCCCCCCTGTGGGGCGTGGGCCCCACGTTGGGAAACACTGGTTTATCTGGTCACTTGACGTTTAATAATCAAAGGATTACAGTTAATGTTTTATGCCATGGGTACCACTGCATGTACACGATTTTATAACTATTGAAAACGAAAGAATTATTTATATCATGTTATGTATGCTATTGTAACGTAATATTGTGTGATGTATGTAGTCTGATGAAGCTATGAACGCCTATTAGGTCAATGGCGTAGACAGTTGAAAAAAAAAGTATGCCGTATGTATTTTTTAATAAATTGCTTGGCATATAATGTGTTAAGCAAGTGCACTCCAAATGAAACTAGCAATTAATGAATTAAACTTTTTTTTAAATCTATTTTGCATTCATAAAATTTAATTCAGGATTAAATGTGGCGCCATCTATGATATATCTTTAATACTTTGTCCTACAGTTTTCTGTCATTAAACTAATAATAAAGCGCCATCTCTTCGAGATTGATTAAACTCACGATTAATAACAATAAGCAACATTGAGAAGATTCACAATTGAGAATTTGTATTTGAAAAATACTGGGGCTATTAACAGAAATATAAATTATTCTATCCCTTAGGTTGGACAAAATTATACATAAATGCCAACTGTCATGAAGTTCGGTTGAGTAGTTTTAGAATTCATCGCGGACGAACATCATGACATTGGACTTTTATATAAAGATTGTCGGTGTTATTACAGAAACGTTAAATATGTATTGAGAACTTGCTTTATAAAGGTTTCGTATTTAATCAACTGCGGTCGCTGAAAGTTCGCCATCTTGTTTTTTTGTCTCGCTTTAGTTAGGTTAGGTTAGACTTGCGAAAAATTGAGCCGTCACGGGACGCCTGTCAGACGTGAAATGTTAAAATTGTTTTGTATAAGTTATGTGCATAAAATAACAGAATGAAAACAAAAAGCTAAAAAAATTAAAAATTAGTTCCATAAAATAATACTCATATTTATTGAATACAAAAATTCAACTAGTCGCTGGCGCGGTGTGTTTGGCGGGATTTATTAAAGGGCGCTAGGTCGTCGGCGCGTGCCACGTAACACTAGTAGAACAAGTGGCCTACGAGATAGGGTTTCAAATGTTTTTGAGTATGTCATTAACAGTGCAATGTTCGTGTTTAGCGTCGCAACGCCAACAATCAGGTTTACCCGCCGCCTACAGATGTTTCACATCAAAAAAGATAACGCAAACTTGCCTCGGGTGAGCGCGGTACCCTCACCTTCCGTTTGGTGCAGGTGCTCACTGGGCACGGCTGTTTTGGCAAGTACCTGCACCAAACGGGTGGTAAAGAGGTTGATTCGCGGTGTCACCACTGCATCGGGTGATGTCGACATGGCCCAGCACACGCTGGAAGAGTGCCCGGCATGGTCTGCGGAGCGCAGCGATTTAGCGGCGGTAGTGGGGAATGACCTCTCGCTACCGGCATCAGTTAGGTCCATGCTCGACAGCGAGAAGTCATGGAATGCAGTACTCGCATTTTCTGAAAGCGTTCTGCATCAAAAAGAGGAAGCTGAAAGGCTTAGGGAAAGACACCCGAATGCCCCGGTGATACGACGCAGGAGAGTCGGTCGTGGACGAAGGAGAGGCACAAACGCACCTCATCATGTGCCTCCATGAGTAGCCTTCAGGCAACAGACCCGGAGGCGTCCGTTGCCGCGTAATGAACGCCCGTGATGACGAAGCACGGTCTTGGCCGCCGCTTAAATAGGAAGCAGCAGGGAGGAACGGCCTCTCTCGAGGGGTAGGTCCACCGTTCGACCATCTACGGAGACCCAAGCGCGTGACCAGGCTTTGGAGGAGCACGTGCTCACCGCCAACCCTCAGCTCTGGATCATATACGCGCAAAGGCGGTATGGGGGTTTTTAGTGAGTAGGAGTCTCACATAACCCTCGCACTGTCCCCCGATATTGCGAGGCGTATCCATGTAGGATTTTCCCCTGTTCAAAAAAAAAGGGTGAGCGCGGTGCATTTAATACGAAACCTTTATAAGCTTACGAAACTGTAAAGGCCTTGCAAGGCCAATAGCATAGTCAGTTCGAAAAAAAAAACGTATTTTTTTGTAACATATGTATATTATTACAGCAGGTCCGGACCGTTGCAGCGACTAGTTCGCAAGGCGTAACAACCGGCACATTTACACACACCCCTAGCACTCAGCACCACGCTGGATCATCAATAGCGCATCATCCGGTAACGGTTAATTACTAGTACCTGCTCGAATAGACTACTGTTATGACATAAAAGTTTACATTTCCTTTGGTCAGACCGGGAGAGGAACATCACAATGGTTAAGGTAGAATCCAAGTTAGATATAATTAACTGTTAGGTTTGTCTCACAAAATTAGCATTTTTTCTCATGAAAAAAATATTAACAAAAGATATATCTCTTATAATTATAATAATATTATTATTTATTTAATTAAAATAAATTGTTAGATTTGCCTTACAAAATTATCATTTTGTACAAAAAAATATATACACTGGGACTCGAACTGGGGTTACATGGATTTTCGAAGCAGCCAATTTCCATCTGAGCTATTTTTGTTTTGACAGCGGCGGCGAAATTTATCTTTATATACTAGCTGTTTTTATTGCCTGAAATCTCAGTTAAAAAAGGGTTTCTATGAATAAAATTTAACTAGATCGATTTATCGTTCTCGAAACTACCTACATACTAAGTTTCACAAGAATAAATGACGCCGTTTCCGAGATCCTGAATATATACAAATATAAAAATATACAAGAATTGCAATGAATGATTATAAAAAAAAGAATATTCGCATCATTCGATATATATTGTTCAGTATTCGAAATAGTATATATGTCCTCGATTGTAGGGTGATTTCCTAGTATTGAGACTGTTTATTACAAAACGGTACATATTATTCTACATATAAAAACAACATGCTCTAGTTTGACCAAAGTAATGGAAAGACTGAATAATTAATATAAACAATGAGCAATAATGGTCATCTGATAAGAGGAAAAAGACACTCGGTAATATTTTAAACATTTTAATTACAGAAATACCATTTTATCTGCATATTTTCAGTACATTCATTACTCATGATGCACCATGTTTGTGATATTGTTTATTTGATTTGTGAGATTCTAAATCGAAACCATTACAATATTGTGCTGTAAACTTTTCTGTGTGGATAGTAAATTTTATATAATGAGATGACATAATATGTAGTGTATATATAGATGTAAGGTTTATTGTATAAAAAGTAATTACTTTCAATGTTTTCTTAAAGTATAAGTAATTCTTTTTATATTTATAAGTTCATACATTATAAAGTGCTTACACTATACAATTTTAGAGATTTTGATTGATTTTTCAAATATAGTCAATATGGACCAGTGTTTCTCAAAGTGGGGCCCACGTCCCACAGAGGGGCAATTTGATAGTTAAAGGGAGCCACATTAAAAATAGACTCGACACGACTAACCCTTTCGCTTTGGGTTATTTAAATGCAATGCTAGATATTGGTGACAAATGTAACAAAAGAGGCAAATAAAAAAAAAATGCTGTAAATAATTATCTGGTATAATATCGTTTGACGTTACCAAAATATCAACTGGCTAATTAGATTCGTCAAGTCAACTAAGTTTTTCATTATATGTTTTGAAATTTTACTTACGATGTTTTGATAACAATTGCATAGTGATTTCTTCGTAAAACTTATCATTTATATTTTTAAAGTAACAAAACAATTTTTAAAGGTTAAATATTATGAATGGGGGGCATAAAAATTTTAGAAATATTAAGGTGGGGCATGGCCTAAAAATGTTTGGGAAACACTGATCTGGACTATTCTCGTGTGTATTATTCAAAATGCATTGGTTTGGTATGTATTGTAAAATATTAATTTTAACAATTCACTTTTTTATCTGTACATTTATTTATAACATAGAGCTTAAAGAATGGATTTCCATAGTCACTAGTAAAAAAAAAGAACACACAAAAAGTCAAATTTCTTATTACGAGTGCTCGTCCAGTGGTCGACCACCATTTAGAAAAGTCGTATTTTTTTAAATTGGTAACACTAAAGCTCGTCAAAAGCTACTAAAGAAAAAAGAATGAAGAAAATCGGTTGAGAAACGGGAGAAAAACGTTCTTAACAGTTCTCCACTGCCGATTTATATAGAAGATTAATTTTGGATTATTTTTACAAAATAACAATCCTTCCAAATTATGTCAAACTGAAAAGAATGTGTTAAGTTTAAATTGTGTTACTAATTACATTGAAAAATTCTGTAGATATTTTAAAAATTATGTAGGCGTTACAATACGAGTCACATTCCTTTTTATTGATTTTAATAACACGTATGGGAATAACGGAATTAACACTTGTAGGTATGTACTTATTTTAAACGTTTTCATTATTGTATTGGTACTACAAATTGTGTATTATATTGTTTATAGTTCCTTGTAATGTCCGTTACTTAAGGGTATATATATATATTTACGTTTTCGTAGCTATTTTATAAGAGTTTATTTAATCACAAAGCAGGGACCACGTTAATGCAAGAGGAGAATATATATTCAATTGGAAAAATGTTTTGCAGCTTCCCATTTTATACGAAAATTACAGAAAAGAACATTTGAAAAAAAAAGCTATTAAACATTAAAGATACTTATGTAGTTTTCCTAGGAAAGAAACTGGTCCATTATAGATACATTATTCATTGCCATTTTTATGTTTAATTAGTACAAGTGTGATAAAGTATTTGTATAGAAAATCATTTAATAGCGCTGATGGCTATTTTTATTTAGTTTGGCATTAATCCATCGGCGCATGAAGTGATGTTGTAATCACTTCTGTGATAGCTTGTAATAAAATAGAGTAGTTTTTAATAAGGTTTGTACATAATAGATTTATAGGTATTATAGTATAGCGGTTTATTTTAATAAATATAATGTAATAAAATATATCAATTTAGGTGTTAGCAGATAAATGTTTATAAAGAAACGGGAATATACGATTCAGAATCGTGTCGTCTGGTAAGATTTTTTTTTATGTTGCGATATGCTGAATCTTTGGATTAACTTATTTTAAGAGCTAATTGGTAAGTATGTTTATTGGTGCCACGCTAATATATTATATAGTATACCTAAAACATTAAATATAATAAGCACTAAAACTAAATTATGTTCGATAATTTGATATGAGATTAAAAAATTGAAGAAATATATTTGTTTTTATTTATGACCTTAGCTGTGCCCGCAGCTCCGCATGTCCGCGTTTTTTTTTATTGTATTAAAGAATTATAAAATTATGAGATTATGTACAATTATAAATATGCTCTTTAACAACAAAATTTAAGTACAACACGCACGCCACTTACAGTAACATGGAATGTATACATGAGATATATAAATACAAACAGCATATTAATGAGGTTTACCATCAGCTACATATTTGAAATTTTAACCCACCATATAACTAACCACCTTGGTGTTCCTTACATTGTGTAAGGAACTAATGAGCCAATAACTTAAAATGTTATTATAAAAATTTAGATTACGTTTAATATACATTGTCCGTATAGTTACGATTTTATGACTACAAAACAGAATAGCTTGTCTGTTCCGCAAGAAATTGCCTTATGGAACTCTACGTAATACGTTTATGGACTAAGATCTTTTTAGGAAGACCTATTCTATCTTCAAAGCTACTAATTACTATAATGTCAAATTGTAAACAATAAGCTGATAATTATTTCTCCAATTATAAATAAAGACTAAGTTGAAAACTTGCTAGATTTCATACAGACAAAGTCGCGGGTAACAGCTAGTCTAAAATAAAATATTCTGAATAACTTTTTCTAAGGTTTACTATATACTTGGGAAAATCAGTCTTACGGTTTTGGAGAAAGCACTGTGCGAAGCCATGGTTAACAGCTAGTATAAAATTAATTTGACTAAATTATTTTTATAAGGTCAGCTATCTACCAATGAAAGTCTCGTAAAAATCTGTCTAACCATTTTGGAGATAGTACTAAGGGTGCAGTCACGGATAACATTTAGTATTAACTAATATAACTAACAAATATCTTTATGCCTTAACTATTTCCTCAAACTAGGCAGTGCCTGTCTCATGGAAGCCTGATTGAAATTGCCTTTAATTAATGGTGGCACGTATTGTGGTTATAATATTTAAAGGAATTACATTTTAAGAATTAAAGTTAAAGCATAGAAGAAACAAATCATATAATAAGTATGAGTGAGTGTACGTGTGTGTGCTCGTATGCTAGATGTGTATAATATTTGGAATGCTAATAGAGAATTTTGAGTAAATTTTCTGTCTGTTCATATGAAATCTATGCTATAGCTATGAAGCCATCGTTTGGTGTCAGTTTTCACATGGCAGCGTGAGCAACGTTTAAAGTTGTAGTCGTCCACGATTTTAGAAAAGCAAAGGATGATTTGGCATCTGGAATGGGCACGTTAAAGATGCGTTTTTGTAGTAGTGTGCTGAGATTCCTTACTTTTAGTATCTGCGCGTTCATCATAATACTAGTTTTTAGTATAAATATCTTACGAACGCTTAAGACAGAAGCTTCTTTATACAGGGACTCGGTCGTGTACTTGTTTCTTTAACATTACTTTTAAAATGGCACGTTGCGCTCGCTCGAGTTCTAGCATGTGTGTTAAATGAGCTCCACACCAGATGCCCGATACAGTATTGAAGTATTGACGGACAAAGATATACATAGATCAGTTTTAGTATCTCGAAAGGCGCGCTATCATGAAGTAACCTTAATGTATATGTATATCAATTCTCGTACTCTCGATAGATCTGAAATGTGTAGACGCAAACTTAGATTTTGAACTATAGTAACGCCAAGATATTTTGTATGCTCAAGACGCTCGATATGACCGCGGTTACAGAGTTGGTACGTTTTGAAGAATCAGAGTGGAAACCTCTTATCTGTATTCCTTTGTCTGGTGGGTTTCTTATATGTGACTTACTAAGGATTATGTATTTTGTTTTTTCTATATTAAGCGTCAAGAGGTTCGGTTTCAACCAAGTAGCCAATGTACTCAGACCTTTTTAGCTGAGATAAAGCCTTCGTTCCAATTCCGCTCTTTGAATATAACTGCTGTGTCATCAGCATAGCAAATAAGTTCTGCATTCGGAATAACAGTTCTGAGTATATTATCCATATATATATAGTAAAAAGTGTTGGCCCCAGAATACTACCCTTAGGTACACCAAAACAGATAGTTATGAGATTGCTTATGTAATCATCAACTCTGACACATTGGTGACGGCCAGTAAGATAATTGTGAATGTTTTTTTTTTTTTAATTATGTTGAACTGTGGCTTGACTGATTTTTGTGTAATTCTGTAAAGATATGTAGTCCTCAATTGAAACAAGAATTGTGATTTTTTCTTTTAATTCTCAACAGATTCTGAAGACAACTTTATAATACTCAATCATTTATGGGCTACAAAACAAAAAAATATCTATAGGAATTAGGTAATACGATCAGAAACAGTCTAGTCGAAAATAACAACTGCATCAAAAAACTCAATAAAACTACTGGCGGTTACCATGAATAAAGTTTATCATTATTTAATTGAAACATGTCCTTCCATGTAGACTTTTATGCAACCCATTTTATCTCTTTTTACTCTTTATCCTTCACTATCTTAAATCACAAGTGGTTACTAGCATTCTATAAATACAATTATAGGTCTATTAACACGTTCACGCCGGTGTGTACCACCGGTGACCCACACTAGACTGTCTTTTCTGGCGGCGCGTACCACCGGTGGTACGTATTCGATTGTGCTATTTTAAATAATTAAACGTTAAATTCTCATTATTTCTAATAGCACAATCGAATACGTACCACCGGTGTTACGCACCGCCAGAAAAGACAGTCTAGTGCGGGCCACCGGTGGTACGCGCCGGCGTGAACGTGTTAAATAATAACTTGAACAATTAACTAGTATTAATATAAAAATATAATTTGAATAATTAAAGTATATACATATGCACAATATTACTTAGAATAGTTAATTAGTTTATGCTTCAAGTGCAATTCTTTTCTCTTTCACTTTACGGGGCTTCTCTGCCACAGCCTCTTCTTCAGTTTCTGGCAATTCTTCAGTTGGTGCTTCTGGTAGCTGATCACCAACATCAAGGATAGCTTCCAATTCTGCTTCGATAAACTCTTCATCATCAGCAGTAAGTTGACCAGAAATAAGCTCATCCAGCTCCCTTTGTTTCTCTATACCTTCTCTTGTCTCTTCCATAATTTTTTCTATTTCATCTATATTTAATATATCGTGCACTTTCTTTAGGGCAGCATTACCATTCTTTAAGCCATCAAGGACCTGTAGCAGAAAAAACATTTTAATTTACATTTGTTCTGATATTGTAACGGATAAGATTTTTATTTTAGGTCCATATATGTCACAGAATAAACAGACATTTTAGCAGTTTTACTGATCGTTATTTTATAAATTTTCTTTTCTTTTTTTCTTTGTTAAATTTAGGTATAAAATTAGATAATAATAAAATACTATCTTCTATTTTAATATAAAATAATATTATTTATTAAATGACACTTGTTCTTTGCCTAGTGTAATTTTTATATCAGTATAAAAAGTATTCTATGTTGTAATTCTATAATCAACTTCTCATCAGACTTTATTACAACTGTCCAAACATGTTGGGTGGATAAATATTCAAATTAATAGTAACAGATTATTAATCTGAATGCTACATTTAACTAATAATATGTAAAGTTTTCTTTTTTGGATAAATATATTATGGCAGTAGTTTATCATAGCTTTATTTATTTTCTATAAAATTATAGCCACTTATTACAATAAATAAGCTAATATATTTTAGTTACTAATATACTCTTTTTTTTCTCGATCTGACTACCCAATTGACCTAGCAAGGTCTTAACAGCTTCACCAGAATACAACTAATATACTCATTTTATTTTTAATTTATGAGAACTTCAAGTGATCATTGTTCCGAGAAAAGGTAATAATTTATTATTTTAGATTTTCTCTGCAGTTTCCTTTACATAGTAAAATGTATTTTATTTATACCTAGGGGAACGGGGAACAGTAGTTTTCAGGATAAAGGAAACCCTATATCCATGACATTGTGTATTAGACTGATTAAAAAAAATCGACTATTTTTTAATCCTAAAATATATCTAAAATATCATATAACATGGTTAAAATTTGTTTAAATTTCAATTTCCTAAGCGACATATATCAATATTAAGGGCTGGGGTGTTCATAGGATTTTTTTTTCATTGTTTCCAACATTTTTGATATATTTAAGATGAAAAAAAAAATTAGTCATTTTATAATCAGTCCATGCTATTTTATGATCTATGGTTGAATAATTAAGAAGTAAAAGTGTAATGAACAAACTCACATTACACATATATTACGATATTCAGAGATTGTAGTGAGAACTACTACACACATACAAAATCTATACTTATGTTGTAATCTGATTAGAATCTCTACTACCCATTCAGTTATCAAAATCCATTGTGAAAATATGAGATATCTGATATATTACTAATTTTAAAAGAAAATGCAATATGAAATACAACAAACCTGAATTTCTATTTGAGTGAATTCAAGATCATGGGTCAGCTGCTCTAACTTATTCAACTGTGTATCCGTATTTTGTAGGAGGTTCTCTTGGTATTTCTTCTTTCTCAACAACAATTTTGCTCGATCACGTTTTCCTTCTTCGAGCAATTTTTTTGCTAACTGCCTATCTTTCTCTAGATTTAGTTCTATCCTCTTTTGATACTGTTTTAATTTATCTCTTTGTTGTTTCAACTGTAGTACTGCTTTATCCTGCTCTGTGACTCTAGTCACAGGTTTCTTATGTTTTCCAAACAATGCACCCATTTCTTCTTATTGTAACCACACATGCAGGATTATTAATATTTTCCTAAAAACCAACAAAGCAATTATGAATAAAATACCTAGTAAATTTAATTAACAACAGATTTTGAACTATACTCATGTAACTACAAACATACTATCCAATGATGTCAAGTGATAAAAAAATAAACTAATAAAATATATAGCTAAAAACAATCAGAATCACAAGGAAAATTTATTTGGTGAAGGTGACGCCTTTGCAATTTCTGTATAGAAATACTATAAGGTGGAGTCTTTTATTTGAAAGCTTGTACTAGAAAATGTGGATTCAACTAAACAAATTTAAATTACTACATTACCCTTAACAGGCACTAAGCAAAAACAATGAATGCAATTTTTGGTATAGTTACACAGTATGATATATAAATTATAAACTTCATATCACATTTTATCTGTACTGTTATCAAAAAATATGAGCACTGAACAGTAGGAATTAGACACAGAGGCACAGAATAATATTACTCCTAGCGGTGCACAGAGGTAGGAATAAAGAATAATAATTGTCAAATAACGTTATCAGAAAATGTTGCCCGATGGCAGTTTTGTTATTACCCTGAATCTAACCCCAAAGCTTTTGAGTTAATTATATTATCATGTATTTGATATTATTCTCATAAAAATTATATCTAATTTAAAATATATTTCGTTTTTTTTTTTCTTATGATCGATGAAATATTGTATATTTTCTTGAAATAAGTTTTATATGAAATAAGGAGAGAGAATAATAGTAAAGTTAATTGGCTAAAAACTATTGTTATCATATTCATTTGTATAAATTACTCAATATTTAATTTGATATATTCATATTGTAATAGTTTAATGTATATTTAGTTCAGTATTTAATGTAAAATATTTTTTCTAATCTAAAAGTATAAATACAATAGCTAAGTTGGACATTTCGTGTTTTAGTACAAAAATAGTTCTTAAAAATTAAATAATAATGTAATAATACATTTTGCATAATAATTGGAATTTCATATTACATCATTTATAATTATTCAAACCTTGTAATAAATCCAGTATTTTTTTAAACCTTATACTGCCAAACTGTTTGCTAACATTAACATCATAAGGTCTATTTTCGTTTGTATGACGCTTAAATATCAAACTAAAGAACAATAATCGTCAATGAATGGAGATTGATTGCAAGATATCAAAACCATGGAGTAAAGAATATATCAAAACTCTGTATATGTTTAATCTAGGAATCGAGCGGGTAAAGAATAAAAATGATGGCGCTACACGTGCAATATCGTTCATATAACAAAATTTATAAAGAGCAGATGTATTAAAAACTGAGGTATCGTTTGTATCCTTAATCCGTACTGGTAACACTGTCTAACACTGTTGCCGCTTTAGCGATGTTGTCGCTAGATCTAGCAGAATTTGGATGGGCTTAACGACTTTCTTTTTCAGTCTAGCGACTTAAAAAAGTTATCAAATTCTAGCGACTATCTGAATATTAAAAATACATAAGTAATTTGGTACTAATTTAAGTGAAATCAATAGCAAAAACATGAAATGTTATTCTTCTTTTTGAAATTCCCCTTCCATAATGACGTCTAATAACAGGTTTAATCGATCAAGTGCCTCTCACTCTATCAAATGATACATTGGCTAACCTTTTGTCCTTTCACTGTCACCTCCAAGAGAAATACAAAAATCAGTTACTATTCTTCGCAACATAAATCTGTCTTTCTTAGTTTCATAATTAAATTGTAGACATTGATATCAAAGTCTATTTGTGGGAATTGAAATCGCTTTAAAAAAATACTTATGCTCAGAAGTAAAATATAAACCAGAATTGAAACATCAAGAAGAGTGATAATGTGGTCAAAAATCTTTATAACTGATCCGACTAAAGCTTTTTGCTCGTTTTATCACAGTGAAATACTCACAATATTGTATTTTCATCACTCGCAATATTGTATTTTCACCATATTTTTAACTGTGAAATATTATAAAATATTGAGCAACTTCTGGCGGTTTCTTCTTCCACGTATTTTTCAAAAACTAGCGACTTTTTAATTGATATTTGGAGATTTTTTATTTCTTAAACGGCAACACTGGTCTAAAGTATAAAAATGATTGAATTGCGCTTCAGGTTTTGTCTATGTTGTCGTAATTTATGTTTTTAGTATTGTGTTCCATATAAATGTACTTCGCCCTCTTTTAGTCGATTTAATTGCATTGATTAACTTTCTATGTTTTTCTTTTAACCACGTTATTAAACTATTGCCAGTTGCTGGTTTCCAGTTACTAATCGAAAAGCGGCAATGGCGGTTTTAGCTGCGGCTCAGTTACTCGACGAGTTGATGGGAAGACATCGAAATACAAATCCAAATGAAAAGATAAGAAAACCTAACTGGGAGGATCCCGAAGTAAGAATTTCTTTTGTATCCAAATCTCGTTATGATTGTATTCTATTGAGGAATTGTACATAACCTCTATACATAATTTGCAATTTCCTATTTTATGAAACTTACAATAATGATATTGGTACATACCTGTCTACATTTGCAGGTATATAGCTTACAAAATAAATACATATTAGGTACTTACTATACTGAATATAGCGTAATTTTATAATTTTTGCTTGCAGTGTGTTGCTTTGTTTTGTAAAGTGCATATTATATTCTAAGCGTTTATTTGTATAAGTGATTAATGATTATGAATATAATATCTTATATACGCCGCATAATAGATTTAGAAATAGATTGAAATATTACTTAGAAACCAGTACACCAAGTAAGTCCAATTTACTTAAGGAATAATTATAACAATAAACATTTCTATTAAATTACATTTTTGTACAATGTACAGTACATTATGTACAGTTTACATTAATCTATATAAAATTATATGCTTATTGTGAAACTGAACATTATGTATAACAAGATTTATCTTTGTTACAGTACTGCAAATACTTTATGGTAAAATTTTGTCCTCATGATTTGTTTGTCAATACAAGGGCTGACCTTGGAGCCTGCCCTAAAGTCCATGATGAAGAAGTTAAAGACCTCTTTGATAAAACTGAATCTTCATATAAAAAGTCTCAATATATTGAAGAGTTTTTACGTTTCTGCAAGCACATGATTAATGATGTTGAAAGTAAGACATTTACTGTTACTTTTATTATGGATACCCTGGTGTCTGTAAAAATAACTTTTATTACTAAATTTCTATAGGAATATTTCCTTTAATTTCTGCTAATTATATTTGTAACAGTTGCTTATATGTCTAATTTAAAATAATCAAAAAACATGTATCCTTTTTAAATAGGGTAAAAATTAACACTTCTTTTCATTTCAAATATTTACAGGAAAAATTCAAAAAGGCAAACAAAGATTGGAATTGATGAATTCAAAACCAGAGGGTCCGCCTATGACTCAAGCACAAACTGAGAAGAATCAAGAACAGGTATAACTATTTCAATTTAATTATAGAAAAGTTACATTTCTAAAATTATGAGTTATACTGATATTGCATCATGTTCATTAAGGTGCAAAGGAGCAATATTGTGTTACAGTTAAAGTAAACATCATTATTATCATTACCCTTATCCCACTTAAATAGGGTCGGCACAACATGTTTTCTTTTTACATTCTCTTCTGTTAGATGTCATCTCAGTATTCACACCTTTTACGGACATATCATTTTTCACACAGTCAATTCATGCCTTTTTCGGTCTTCCTCTACTCATGTATCTGTCGACTATCATACTCAACACTTTTCTAGCTACATGGTTTTCATCTCTCCTTATGACATGTCCTTACCATGCTAACCTATTACTCCTCAACTTCTCTGTCATTGATGCTATTTTCAAACTGCCTCTGATATGCTCATTCTTAATCTTATCTATTCTAGTTACATCATCTACCTTAACATTCGCATTTTTGCCACATGTAATTTTCTTTCAACACGGTTAAATGTATTTAACACATTGATTGCTTGATAGATTTTCAATGGTTTGTCTGAGGCATCAACATGTACTTTTCATTATGTGATGATGTTATGATGAACTATTCTTTCCAGCAAATAACATGAGTTACAAAATCATGTTTGAAGCATTTTTCATGGTGTACTCACTGGTGCTGTAAGCAATTATTGCAATTGTTTTTTTTATTGGAACAGTCACGCTAATGATTATTATTATTAACGTAATTATTTTTGTATGTTCTATATTGAATTAATTTTTTCAAACTATTATAGTAACAATGGTATTATTGAATAATTGATCAGTATCCATATCATTGCTCTCCAAACAGAGCGTGTTTATGCCCACGCCCGCCAAACCACAGATCACGCCGTCGTGGTCGTTTAGATTAGGTAGGTCGTTAGATTAGGCAGGTCGTTAAATTAGGCCCCCCTCGGCAGCGGCTCAAGCCTAGATCCGTTCCCTCGGCGTGGAGCCCTTGATGTGCTACTCGCGCGATACAGTGACACAAAATCTTACATCACTGCGACAACATTACACATATCACCCCCACACACGTGCACGCATACACGCTTACACATGAAAGTGAAAGGGTTTTATTTTTATTTTTTTCTCTTATCGACTTGTTTCAACAACTCATATACGTATGAATAGTTAGCTGAGATAGCTCAGATAGGTCGCGAATTGCACATATCAGGCAACAGCCCAAGCCGAGGTGTGCCGTGCACCCTTGAGCTAGTTGTCAAATAAAATCGGCTGAGTGCCTAATGCGCGCGCATTAGTAGTCCGGTAAAGCTGTTAAGACTTTGCTGCGTCAATAGCGTAGTCAGATCGAAGAAAAAAAAAAACATCTATTGTAATGTACTTTTAGTATTAATCGCTCTGCCGGTCACCAGTGACCTTCATGACAGTCAAAATGGTAAAGATTGCAGTTAAATACTGTTAAACATTATGCATATCTGCACATTATACATTTAACTGGATAGCTGAAAGAATTGTAGGCAATGTGATTTAACATTTAACACAAACGCCACTGGGGGCACTTGTGACCTCATCTGACTTCTTTTACAGCACCATGCCTGATGGCCTAGAAAAAATAATTTCATGGCATATTATTACCAAATACATTGATTACATGAAGAAAGATTTCATGTAAATTTTCATATTTCTTCTATGGCGTTTAATGTGTTAAGACTTTCTTGTAAAACTAGACAACTGTGTGAATAGGAACTAAATACTATTAAACTTTGCATATGTAAGTGCATTTTCCCAGATGGACCTTAAAATTTGTCATGTTTATATAAATTATAAAAATAAATATAAAATGTTAAGTAGGTAATCCTGCTCTTCGTTTATTTATGAATGTTATTGTGTATTAGAATAAAGTATTTATTTTTAACAAGGTTCAACTACTGTCAGAGAAAATCACTGCATTAGTTCAAGAAGCCGAAGAAGCTGGCATAAGGGGAGATGTCGAGCAAGCACAGGGATTGATGAAGTTATGTGACAGATTAAAAGAAGAGAAAGAAACATTGTTAAAACAACAAGAGAACAGGTAAAATATAAATATGCAATGAAACTTCATCAGCATTAATCATTTTTTTTCTATTATCAGTAATGAGTTTGTATGTGTTTCTTTTTATTTCAAATCTGGAAACTGGTTACGCCATATCTGATGACAATTAACGACAGTTGATAGTAATTATCTATTTATTGGAAATAGCAACACTCTTCAAAATATAATTAACTTTCAATCTGTTTGTTTGTACTAAAAGCCACAAAATAGTTGGGTATATAGCTTAATCTCCAGGTGCATGAATCAAAGCAAATCACTATGTCAAGTTCGATATCATCGAAATGAACAAATCAAGCATAAAAATGTACCCATCCCACCCTAGTCATTTTTCTATTGTTACGCAAATTTCACGGAATTTAATATGTCTCTTGAATGTTATTCACCGTAATACGAATTTTGATGATTTAGTAATAATTGAATTATATAGCAATTTGCGCATTTATGCTTCTACCTAACTAGTGACCACTCTTGACTTTGTCAGTGTTGAAATACAATATTAATTTGAATAACAATATATGCTATATAGGTGTCAGTTCCCTGACTATTATTCTTAGTATAAACAATAATTCAAATGTAATGAAATATAATCCTTTGATTATTGTATACATATTAATATTGTATACACACTAGCTGTGCCCGCGACGACGTCCGCGTGCAACCTAAAAAAACCATGGCTAATAAAATCATCTGAATGTATTAAGTCCATTTACTTATCTACTTTCCTCTCGTACTTTAGTTGCGTCGTTATTAAAATTACAATAACTTTGATAGAGTGAATCGATTTTAATGAGACCCAGACTAAATATCATTCTTTTCTTGGTCATGTTTTATTGTGTACGCAGTACTTAGCAGTAATGCGTGTTCAAACAAACAGACAGAGAAACAGATAGACACTTATAAAAATGATTGAAATGTATTTTATTATTTATTCCAATACACATGCAATAATTTTTTTCATAAAAATCGAAAAAGTACAGATATGTTAGATTTATATTCTTATTATATGTATAGATTAATATTAAAAAATATTGTTAGCACATAAAGAATAGAACATTTATAATTTAATGTTCTCAGCCACTGGTCAATGACCGCTGAGTTAGCAGCCGCACAAGAGAAGCAGATGGAAGTGTGTCCAGTGTGTGGTGCTTTCTTAATTGTCGGTGATGCTCAACAACGCATTGATGATCATCTCTCTGGCAAACAACATGTTGGGTGAGCTTTATTGATTGATTTATAAAGATTTTGAAAATTACGTATGTAATTGTTAGTAATAATTTTTTTGTACTTTTTCTTCTCAAAATACTAATTCTTATGCTTAGGGTAAAGTTACTGTAATCTGTTAAGTTTTCATAAAAAAAAAACAGGTTAGTTTTAAAATGCCTAATCCTTTTTTTAGAATCAACAAAATTTTCTTCAATATACTCTAAAGTTTTTTTATTAACTTTTGAGCAATTCCCAAAAAAATTTCAGTGTAATTGATGAATGAAGTGCAGTTTTAGCAGTTTTCATTGGTTAAAGTTATGTTCGTTTTTTTATTATATTGACTTTGTATCCAGGGTGGTAAATAGAGTACCGTTCAAAATTTACATTGGTTACTGAAAGACATTTAATATATATAGTAGTACTGCAAAAACCTAACTTACTTGCGTATACACATATGGGATGATTGTAGCGTGCGACTATACTTTGGTAATTTAAGTGAAGTACCCTTTTGTAATTCATATGGTGCAAACACAGAATGGGTGCAAATGATTGTTAATTCTACAATTTGAGTGTACTTTGTTTCATTTGTTAACTAGCTTTTACTTTTTCATTTCAATATAAAAGATGAATCGAAATAAAAATCATGTAGGAATATTGTTTGTAATGATAAATGTTCTGAACTGTGTGTATTGTTTATACAGATATTTTAAACTACGTCAAGCATATGAAGAGATGAACGAGGCAAGGGAGAAGGAACAACAGGAGAAAGAGAAAAGGCGTAGGGAAGAGAGAGACAGAGATCGGAACTCACGAGGCGGCGGGCTCGGCTCCGACCGCCGCGAGAGAGAGCGCATGGACAGGGACCGCAGCGAGCGAGACAGAGACCGCGGCGATCGGGCCGACAGAGACCGCGAGAGGGAGCGAGACAAGGATAAAGATAAAGAGAGGGATCGTTATCGTGATCGGTATGTTCGTTTTTATTTATTTTATTTTCAGCAAACATTCAAACATAAAAAAATTGATCCGTTACGGGACGCCTGGCAGATGTGTATCGCATGTGTAACGTAGGAAACGACACTGTATATAGTATAGACTAGCTGTTACCTACGGCTCCGCACGCGTTTTTTTAAAAGTATTAATTAAATTTAAAATTGTTATTACATGTGTAAATAACAATAATACTCTTTCAAAAATATTTGTAAGTATGACACGCACATCATCTACAGTAACAGATAACATGTACATTATATATGTGAATACCAATAGTGTATCAAATGGGATGTGATTTATCATCAGCCACATAGCTGGGACTTTAAACTACTATCTATGTATCACCCTCAGTGCTCACTTACACTATATAAGAAAGTAATGAAAATATTAAGCTATACATTATCGAACAATATGTGTTCAATCTTTTATTATATAGATATAATATTGGGTATCGTCTGCTGAACTCCCTAGCTTAAAATAAAACAGCTAATTAGTTAGTTATTTGCCCGTAAAATTCCCGTTCAAATATTACTTGTACTCCGTTGAAGCTGTTAAGACCTTGCTAGGTCAATAGCGTAGTCATTTCTAAGAAAACAAAACCGTTCATATAGGTCCAGCTGTTTCAGAGATTACCCGGAACAAATAAACAAACAGATTTGATATTTGTAGCACCGCAGATATATGTATTCATCAAAAAGTATTTATTTGAATATTATATACACACGCTTTATTCTTATAATACGTAATATATCACAAACTAAAAATTGGGAACAAACCTAACGTAGAATAAACTTTTTGAGGAGTTTTTGACGGGATTTCAGTCTGTTATGTAGGAGTTTTATATTTTATTCATAATTTTGTGTTATTTGACTCTATATTGTGTTAAATTGGCGGCGTTTTATGTAATATGGTTTGTTTATTATGCTAAGTGAAATAAATGAAAAATAATACCACCACGGAGCATGTATTCTGGGGTCTTGAAAATTAAGAAGATAAAAATTTACGAAATATTATATAGATTTGGCGCTTATATATAGAGAATACATAAGAACTACCTATATTGACAATTTCAGAATTGGCATTATGGATTAATTCCTTCGCCTGTATTGTGATGCACGAATATTATTACTACTAACCTTTTAGAATAGCAGCACAAAATAGACTTTAAAAATGTTTGCGATAGCAACATACTACTCATAATAAAAAATTGGAATTAAAAATAACCTAGAATAAACTTTTGAACAGGAACACAAAATAAACCCTAATAATATTTCCTATAGAATATCATTCCTATAGAATATCATGTTACCATGGCAACGTATATAATACTGACACTGACACGCAGCGGATGCTCTAAAAATAGCCTGATTTTGAGATATTCTTCATTAGTTCTCCGCTCCTATTGGTTTTATCGTGATGATATGTAGCCTGCAGCCATCCTCGATAAATGAGCTATCTAACACTGAAAGAAACTTTCAAATCGGACCGGTAGTTCTTGAGATTAGCGCGTTCAACCCAACAAACAAACAAACTCTTCAGCTTTATAATATTAGTATAGATATGCGAGATAAATAGGCATGAGAGATTGCGCACAATCGCTTGCGCATGGTATCGCATCGCCACGTGTTACATATATCGCCACGCAACCAGTCAGGTTTACCCTCGCATACTGCTTATATTGCTTGTATGGCAAGTTTATACGGCTATGCTTAATATACTTAATGCAAAGAAATGCCTTCTTCATTCAAAAAATCTTCTATTCTTCTATAGAATTATATCACAAGTTCCTTGCGATCATTTCAATGAATTAACAAGATGGTGGCTCCCTTGTTAGAACTTTCCAGGTAGTTTTTGTGGCAAGTCAGAATCCATGCTCATTGGTATTATTTCCCATCTACTTCACTTGTGCACAATACCATATTATACTACTTAAAACGCCACGAAGGTTACATAATATAGAGTCAAATAAAACAAGACAAAAGTACAAGTGATCTATGAATTGTTTTTGATTTTGTATATTTGCAGTTTTTTTTTAATTTTATAATGATAACAATTTATTATCAAATTTGTTATATGAGCCAAATTATTTTAGTTGCTCAATAGACAAGATAGATAGATATTTAAATAAATGAAATGTTATGATTCAATAAATATGAATATAATAAACACAATACCAGTGGTGAATATGATATTGTTTGTACATTATTATTTTCATATTTGTTATATGTCCAATCTATCTATCTAATTGTTTTGGTAGTACATTCTATCCAAAAATAAGTGCAGGTTGTATTATTCTCCACTGACTCTTGTTTAAGTTTTGTGATGTAGTCAGAATTTGACAATAATTCAAAAGCCATTTCGTCACTGATTGTAACAATGCTATAAGAAAATAGTTTGTTATGGTAAAAGTATTTGAAAACTTAATATCGACATACAGTCAAAATCTGTTATAACGACATCGAGAGGACTAATCATATTTAGTCGTAAAAAACGATAGTCGTATCTGATGTTTTCAAGATACAACATTCAGATGAGACAATTGTTGTGGGTCAATAAAACCGGTATGTTCTTCTAAACGATGTCGCTATACACGGTTTTGACTGTATATGTTTATTTTTTCGGATGTAATTTTTATGGCAGTTAGTAGTGACAGTTATTTACAATTAATCTTTTTATTTGGGTTTGACGGATCCATTTTTGTTCAGTCGTGACGAAAAGGGCAGCCGGTACGAGGACAGGGAGCGGGAACGGGAGAGGGAGCGTGATCGCGACCGCAAGCACCGGAAGGACAGAAGTATGATAATCAATATTTTTTTTATAACACTCTATAGGTTTTCTGCGTTTGACCATAATGTCAACGTTATGCTGAATGATGATTTACTCTAAGATGGTAATCTATCTTGACAACTGTCGGAGCTTTCTGACAGATTTTTCAACCTGAAACTGGTAGCTATCCAGGTGCGCTTTCAAAGAGTCCTGCCATGATGCTATGGTTTCATGACGATGCTTTCCTTCATCCAAAGATTCAGGTAATTTGCAAGGATTCAAACCTATGTCGTTCATCTCAGTATCTATCTGAGTTCAAACGGACCTATTATCGCTTTAAAATAACTTAATACCTTTTGCATGTCTCTAAATATTATAAATCTGTATAAATGGGTATAGGTAATTAAGACCTACTATACCGGATAGGTCAAAGAAAAAAAACAATTTACTATTTATGGGATGCGAAAAACACAATCACGTATTAGCAGTCTAATGCGTTCTATATAAAACAAGGAGATAATTTTATGACGTACTGCTATCTAATCAATGACTCTTCTGATGTAGTAATTCCTAGAAAATATATTATAGTTATAAATAGATTAATGTGAAACATCTATAGGCGAGGGTAAATCTGATTGTTGGCGTGGCGATACAGGCCTGTGGTGTATGCCCGAGACATGGGGACGCGATGCCATGTGTAAGCGACTGTGCGCAATCTCTCTTGCTGCAATGAGCTCGCATAACTATTGTGTAATATGAGATTCGTTCGATTCGAACAATTTCGATGTTTCACATCTGCCAGGCGTCCCGTAACGGCTCATTTTTTTTAATTGTATTTTTTCTCCTTAGGATCGCCACACGAGCGTCCCCGCCGCCGGTCCCGCGAACGTCACTAGTAAAAATCACTGAGGTATCACAAAAGCACCTGAAACCGGTAAGTATACATCATCGCGTTAAAACTATTCAACGTCAAGCGACACTTACCCCCCAAAACCTTGCCGTACAAAACTCCAATTCACACGTTTCTATATTTCTCTTTCTATCCACGGTGTTTTTAATATAACAAACCACATCCATACCCGCTCATAATCGTACAGAAACAAACAAAAAAAAGAATATATTCCAAATACAAGTAATAAAGTGAACACTGTTATTTTACAGCTTAATTTAGCAATACCAAAATATAACTACGGTATATGGCAAACATAATGGGGAGTAATGTTGACCCCATTGCACTCTCGATTCGGTAGTTGTCGTCACACCGACGGACTTGGCAGGTATTTAACTGGTATTTTGAATAGTCGCCGAATGCTGCCGGTTCTATAAACGTTATTTTTTAAAACATATATATTGGTCTGTCGTTGCCGTTTGCCCCACTTGTTAACCTATTTGTGAGGTTAAATTTTGGGTC
Source organism: Antheraea mylitta (assembly GCA_014332785.1). Classification (NCBI taxonomy): domain Eukaryota; kingdom Metazoa; phylum Arthropoda; class Insecta; order Lepidoptera; family Saturniidae; genus Antheraea; species Antheraea mylitta. The sequence goes on from JACEII010000131.1 coordinate 594,045, forward strand.
GGGTGTCGATTTTCCAATATTGTCTTCTCAGAAGTGCGGTACAACTCGTCGTCGTTACTGAGGTATTATAATATGCTATTTTGTTCGTCGTTTAGCCGAGTCGAGCGATGCCGATGGCCAGGTATTTCTTAGGTGACGCGGTTCGATTGTTAGGATATAGATGTATATAATATAAATTAGAACTGAATCTGCGGATAGAGATAAAGATGGAAAATCTTGAGTCATCTGAATATACCACAATAGCCACCGTTGATTGTTAAAATATTTCTCAATATTTGACTGCAAAGCTTACAACTAAAAAATTTACTACCAATTGAACGTCAAATTGCATTGGCAATGGACAGCAATATGCTGTGGCAATTGGGCGTCGAACTGCACTGCTAATGGACAGCAATTTGCTGTGGCAATTGGACGTCAAATTGCACTGCTAATGGACAGCAATTTGCTGTGGCAATTGGACGTCAAATTGACACGAAACTATATAAATAAATAAAATAAAATCATTATTTATGTTTAATTGGCTATGATATTTTTAAAGATAAACTTGAAATGTGTTATTATATGATAAAATTTGACGCTTTAATCATTTAGTTGCAACTGTACAACCGAAACTTTGAAAATAACAGTTTATTTATTTATTAAGTAAATAATTTAAAACTGTTATTTTCCAAGTTTTGGTGTCAATTTGACAACCATTTGCGACAGCAGTTTGACGTCAATTTGCATTACAATTTGATGTCAGTATGCCACCAAATGGGCAATGGGGTAGTTATGACTATAATATTGTCTGATTCTGATGAATAGGTTACAAATATGCTCATCATATTGTCTCTAATCAGTACTATGTTACGGATATGTGAAGGGAGCGCTGTCTATGTGCTCTTTACTTCGCAATAACGTGTGCCGTTATCACATCAATCTACTGTGTATTTCCAGGTACCCAAATGAATGAACGTATGGTATCATGTTTTTAAACGTCAATAAGTCTTGATACTTGATACCGTATCGTTAATTATTAAATTAACTAATGAAACCTTTTAAAACCCAAAGTAAAAATGATCACTCAATGATACGTGTTTGCCAGTTTTATTAATATATTATTGTTTTTATATATAGTTGAAAATAAATTTTACTAACATAATCAGTCATTGATGGGTCAGGTTACAATTTTGACTGATGATTTTCGCATACTAGCTTGCTCCGTGGACTTTTCAGTTGGAAAGAACGCGACCAACAGCAAAGCAAGCGACGACAACAAACAATGAGGTACTTTTGAAATTAAGACACGAAGAGATGAAGTCGCCGAGTCTTCGTCCGTCGGTTTCGAGGTGACATAGGATAGTCACGCGTTTCTTACGGCACAATTTCGATGTTAGCTTTTGATTCCAAAATTTAGCGGCATGTAGGCCCCAGTTACGTATAGATTTGGGCCCTTGCACACCTTGTTTTCAGGCAACAGCCCAAGCCGTGTTGTGACGTGCACACTTGAGCTAGTTGCCCAAATGAAATCGGCTGAGTGCCACAAGCGCTCGCCTTAGTAGTCTGGTGAGGCTGTTAAGACCTTGCTAGGTCAATAGCGTCGTCAGTTGGGAAAAAAAACCTTGTTTTATGAAAAAAAAGATAACCTTAGTAATAATTTAGTATCTTATCTGATACAATGTATAATAGTAATATTTGTAATACCGTGTCAATAATTGGTATAAATATGAGGTTATATGTTTTCATAGTAGTAATGGGTACTTTAAGCGTGACTAGCTTAAAACCGTATTTGGGTACTGAAACTGTGTGCAAAGGTCTAAAGTTTAAATGAATAAATAATGTATATTGTAGCTACACACTCTCTGCGTTATGTTCGATCCCTAGGTACTTCACTCTTAATACATGTAAACCAGTTTGCGTTGAGGAGTGATTCAGGTATTTATAAAATTATTATTTTTTCCCGTTACTAAGATGTTAACGTGATTTCGTTGAGTTTGATACGGAAGTGTGAATTGATAGGATTAATTTGAATAATAAAATTTCATATGAATTTATGTGTTGTTTTATTTTTACATTTAGAGGTGCTGTTTTGTATTTTCCTCTATATTGTCGATGGGTTAAAGTCGCGTCTTGTGTTAATATTGACTCACACGACGCAATATTGAAGTGATTGTACGACGTTTGTAATATTATCGACTACGTGACGATGGCAGTAATAATCTGAAAGATTAATTGCCAAAAATAAAGTAAAAAAAAAAATATATTTGAGGGTCAAGGTAAGGAGTATACGACTTTTATGGGGGTTTTCACTTAATATAAGAGCCCTCCAAAATATCTGCTGTATAAAAAATATGATAATTATTAAACTATAGAAAGAAAAAAATACTCCGGTTCTGTAAATGTTACGGTTATAGCTACTCGTAAAGACATAAGAATTGCCAAAAATATGTGTAGTATCTGTATAAATATAGTCCATTTATAAACTGTAGGTGGTAGAGCCACGTTGATGTTATAACTTTTTTTTTTTTTTTCGATATGTCTACGCTATTGACCCAGCAAGGTCTTAACAGCTTCACCGGACTACTAAGGCGAGCGCTTAAGGCACTCAGCCGATTTTATTTTGGCAACCAGCTCAAGGGTGCACGGCACACCTCGGCTTGACTGTTGCCTGTTGCATGCTAAATCGCGACCTATCTTAGCTAACCTAGCTAACTATTCATGTGTGTATGAGTTGTTAAAACATATATGTGTACCAAGCATACACGCCTCAACAACTCCTCCATATATTTACTATCGGAAAATTGAGAGTTTTTCAGTTCGATAAGGGAAAAAAGGAAACCTTTCCACTTACATGTGTAAGCGTGTAGGCGTGCACGTGTGTGGGGGTGATCGTGTAGTGTTGTAGCAGTGATGTATATTGATGTTATAACTGGTTTCAGCATGGTTGTCTCGTCTGGGTTAGTACTACTCTCTCCCAGAAAACCGACGTGAAGTTACAGTGCTTAAGTTGTCGCGTTTCGTGTTAGTGAGAGCGCCGCAGGACGACCCCTCTCCCTTTCCTTCTTTCTACTTCCCTCTCCCAACCAACACAGGCTGGCAACGCACTTGCTACTCTAATGTTAATGGTGTCTAGGGACGGTGGCGATCACTTAACATTAGGTAACCAACCTGTTCGTTTGCTTCCTAAGATATAAAAAAATGACTAGGAGACTAAAATTAGCTATATCTAGAAGCAGGAACCCATAAAACTAAACAGGAACATTTTCTAAGAAACCGTACAATCAAAAACGTTCAAAAATTCTGCTTTTTCTCGATGGCACGGTCTGGAAATTTTATGGGGTTATTCGGCATTTTTAGAGAAGATTACTTTGGAGGGTTTACAAATAATATAGAATTTCGTTTATTGTATACTACTAACGAATGCTAGTATTCTCCGCTGTCAGTACTGTTAACATTCAATTATGTAATTGATTGTTTGATCATTTGATGTATTCATCCAAAGTTAGGGTAGAACAAGGACAGGACAGACTAATTTTGATTGCAATGGAAACACTTAGTGAAAGAACATGCATGTAGACGAAGTCTCTGCGGAATTATAAAGCAGTTTTATAAAGGAATTTAAGAATAAAGCTAAGTATGCGATGCCATAATATCTTAGGTCGAATCCTTGCATCTTAGCTGGAGTTTTTGACGAAGGACAACATCGTCATGAAACCATAGGTGGTAAGACTTTCTAAGCCAGTTTGGTTTGCTACCACCCTCGAGTTAAAAACCTGTAGCGAAATACCTGTTGTGTGTTCCATTAGGTGCACTCGAGAGTCAGTCTCCTAGATTTAGTCGGTGTTATTACAAAAAGTAAAACACGTATTAAATACTTGCTTTAAAAATGTTTCGCACTAAGTGGACCGCGCTCGCCCGAAGCAAGATCGCGTTATCCTTTTTCTGCAAGTCTAACCGAACCCTAACCAGAGCGAGACAAAAGAGCAAGAGGGCGAACATTTAGCGAGCGCGGTGCATTTATTGCAAGTGTTCAATACGTATTTAACTTTTTTGGAATAACACCGAATGTAATTACACCATATTGTAATTTAACACCAGATGAGATTCAGGTTAGACGCTAAAACCTGTGTACCTAAAAGCGTAAGTATGACAAAAACCGGTGAACCTGTAGATTTTCGTTGATCGGAGATTAATCTAATTGAAATCTAGAAGGCAAAATACCATAATCTGTATGTGTATAGGCGTAGATTATATAAGGGTGATTTATTTTGAACGTCAACTATCAATGATGTCGATCAACTACAAGTACTTTTTAAAATATTTTTATTGCCTATAATTTGTATTTTTTTCATTACAGTATCATCAAATGGTGTTAAATTAAAGGAAATTTTAAAACAATCCTAAATTTCCTATATATTTTATATGGATAATTGTTACAATGAAAAAAAAGGAGAATAAAATTTTAAGGGTTCATTTTCAGGGATTTTTTCCAGCCATGTTTTGCTGCTAATGTGTATAAACTTTTTTATTGCGGTACGAAATATGGCGGCATGATATCTGATGGTAAGCACGGTGCAATCCAAAAATCTCGCTGAATAATAATATATTGGTCTACAAGGCTCTATAAACTGGTTGATTCTGAAACGCGACAAGCCTAAGCATTCAACTATGGCGGGTGCCACTTAATGTATAATGTTAATGATTGAGTCTAATATTATTCTCATGTGATTAATATGATTTTACAAGATTGATATACTGTTTGAATGGCCAGTAATAGAGTTTGTACACGCGTGTCTACTCGGGAACTCCTCTGTAATAACTACTTATGCCCCATTTCATCAACTACCAAGATAATACGTACGTATACATATTTGAACGTGTAAAATATCGTTACATTCTATATGCGAACTCGATACAAACCAACAAAGAATGACTCATCGACCTTTAGAACGTACTACAGTGGGGTTCTAAAAATAGCCTGTCTCGAACGTTGTCGAATCGTTCGAATAATGACGTCCGGCTTCCAGAGATTTTCGCCCTCTTTTATTAAAAGGTATAATAAAGCTGTTCGCGGTGTGTAGCAGAAGTTTTATTCGGACATCATAGCGAATATGGAAACAAACAAGGAATCAATCTTCTAGAGGACTACAATTTACAATTTTATGTTGAAAGAAAGGACTATGTTTTTTAATAATAAAAGCTAACCAAAAAATCTGTTATCATATAGGTACACGTAAATACAATTGGTGTCTCTGGTTTCTCGCAGCTAATCTCCGAAACGGTTTTACTGGCAGGGAGAAGCCATTTATTGTATTATCGAGAATATATATTATTACGATTGTTTATCGGGTTAAGTAGCACACAATTTTGTAATCTAATAAACAAAAGATAGTTCACAATTTTCTAATTTAGGTATTAGACGTGGTTCACGTGAAACTAACTCATTTATACTAAGAACAAATCGCCGGCAACGGTTAGTTATATAATGTGTTCCTTGACAGGTAATCGGTTTAATTAGATCGAACTTTGCTTCGTAAGTTAAACTTCTTCGGGTGAATACCATTATCTCATCAACAAAGTAATGTAGTCAATATGGTAACGATAAATTTATGTCCATATTATGTTGCGAAACTACGGATTTTACGGCAATTTTAGTGCAGCTTAGAGCGATAAATTTTTACGTGTGCATGCCATAAATGTGACGAGTTTGTCTCATTATAGGGAGTACCTGGACGACCGAGATTCTGGCGGTTGTTTAATGGAAGTTTGTTGTTGCTATTGGATGTAAGCCGAAAGTACTACTATTTTGATAATGTAAATAGCGGCTTTTTAGATAATTTTGAAGCACCAGTACAATTAGTTTCCCATTGATAACAACGCAAGTCCACAATAAAATACAAGAGGGCGCTAGATGAGATTTAATAATTAATCGAGAAAAAATAACTTGTTTTTATATAAAATTGTGTATTTTAGGTATTGTCTGTGTAGACACATTTAACAAATACAATCTGTCATTATATATCTATCTTTCAATGATAATCTCCAGTATGTACAAGTTAAATTCTACATACTATTAAAAAAATATGTTATTTGTGATATTATTTTGACAAATACAGTATTATTTCTTGTACCTTAATCACGGGCATTTAATGTAGAACAAAGTTACTACGTATCAATTTCGTGAATATCTTAGAAAATAACTGAGATTAAAAATGAGACGCAACGTAAAAAGATTAATTACATTTTTACGTAGATTCTATGAATTATGTACTGTAAAGATCAAAGTGGCAAACAATGGGCCTAAATCCTTTAAACACTTTTGAAGGTTCATTTTACATTGCAACTATGCGAAGCCGGAGCGGATCTCTATTAACACATAAATAGATAGCTAATACTCGTGACTTTGCGTAGTTTACTAGATTAATATATTTTATATACAGAGAAAAAAAATGACTAAATCATTTGTCCCACTTCTCCACTGGCAAGAAAATACATATCGCTAAAGGTGTAATGCTTATAATAATCCAAGTTTCTTGATACTGTAATCTGTAGTCCGGTGAAGCTGTTAAGACTTTGCTAAGTCAATAGCGTATCTAGTTCGGAAAAAAAAAGATATTCTAATAACCTTATGTTAAATAAAGTGTTAGGTAGTCTTTTTAAATAAGGGTCTATTTCATTACTCTCTTATCTTATACCTTTAAATGAGTCGTATACCTTTAAACGAGCAATTCTTGTATATTTTTATATTTGTAAATATTCAGGATCTCGGAAACGGCGTCATCTACTTCCGAGAAACTTAGTATGTAGGTAGTTTCGGGGACGATAAATTGATCTAGCTAGTTTAGCGAGTTTTCTGGCAATGAAAAGATATAGCTAGAATATAAAGATAAATTTCGGCGCCGCTGTCAAAACAAAAATAGCTCAGATGGAAATCGGCTGCTTCGAAAATCCGTGTAACTCCAGTTCGAATCCGAGTGACAGCAAAAGAGATATCTTTTTTAATATTTTTTTAATGCTAATTTTGTGAGGCAAACCTAACAGTTTATTTTAATTTAAAAATGTTTATTAAAGAACCGAGCTGGGCTCGGTCGCCCAGGTACTATAGTGTAAGTGAGCCCTTACGGGGTTATACAGCGGGTTAAAACATGTATAATTATATATTTAATGTACACGTTACATGTTACAGTGAATGGTATGTGTGTTGTACCTACAAATATTTTGAATGAACATTTCTGTATTTCTACATGTTTCTACAATTTTATCCATCGTTAATACAATGTGAAAAACGCCTGCGGAGCCGCGAGAAACATCTATATTATATGTGTATATATAAGTGAAGAAGATGCCAAAAACGTTCGTAGTTCATTTCAACAATATGTATACAAAATATCTTGATATTTTGTATACCACTAATTAGCCCAATTCAAATCAACAAACGTTATTAAAATAAAATTATCTGATTGAACCTCATTTAAAAGCCATTAGTAACTTAGTAACTTTTCAGGTCGCCACGTGTAGATTGTATGTAGCAGTCGGGTACGCAATTCCGTTTATTGTAGTGATTCCGGACCGGCTCGGTTGCCATTGAGCGACTCATTTCAGTGAGCGCTCATTACCGGGAATGGTCAGCGTGGCACCGTGCGTACCTACATGTTACGTGCTTTTCAACTATAGTGTAAAGGAGAATGCCTCCAGAGATCCCGAGTTGAATGTTTTACGTGACTAAATCGGCCTGGAATACCTGTATATTTTGTTCAATCTATACATGTACATATGAGTATAAAGAAGACAGTTGACTGACCTATCAACACAAAGTCGAAAGTGTCGAACCTTGATACGTGAAATTTGGAAAGTACCTAATAAGTAATTTGATAAAGGGGGGCGGTGAAACTGTATTGAAGATAAAATAATTTTTACCTATTGACTTGAAATTTAGCACAAGTTCCTAGTATTCTATCTATTATTAATCTATCTACTTAGTATCCTAAATAAACGCCCATTTCACCATTTGCCACATTTCATTCCCTAAGTGTGTAAAATAGAGCATTTTTAATTGATACTGTTATTTAGATTTTCAAGTAGGTATATGATTTCATATGGACTTAAAGTTTAGGACAACTAACAATATGGTTTCTTATTCTCTTAAAAGTTATGGTTATCGCCTAAGTATATATATATATATACTATATATATATATATATATATATATATATATATATACTTATATATCATCCACTAATACGGACGACGCCGCTAGTAAAAGCTAGTCATTAATTTATTTTAAACATACCTGTGTATTTGGCTATGTAACTTTATACGTAACTAGCTTCTGTCCGCGACTTCGTTCTCGTGGAATAGTTGCTTTAAGCTAACGCTAATACGCAGCGGAAGCTCTAGGAAAAAGAAAACGATTTTGAAACATTCTTCACTGGTGTTCCGCTCCTATTGGTCCTAGAGTAATGATATATAAACTATAGCCTTCTTGGATGAATGAGCTATCTAACACTGAAATAATTTTGGAAAACCAGACCAATTGTTCCTGAGAATAGTGCGTTTAACCAAACAAACAAGCCCTCCACCTTTAATATTAGTATAGATTACTACTCTTCTCTCGTACTTAACTCGAGCCATCATTCAAATTACAATAACTTTTGATAGATTGAACCGATTTTAATAAAATCAAGGCTAAATTTTACTCAAGGACATGCTTTATGATTCTCTGAGATGTTATCGTGAAAGCAGTAGTTTAGTAGTGATGCGTGTTCGAACAAAGAGAGACAGACCTTTCTAAAAATTGTTAAAATTTATTCTATTAGTTATTTATTACAAGACACCTGCAACAATTTTATTCACGAAAATTGAAAATTACAGAAGCGCTAGATTAACATTCTTATTAAAGTTAAATAAATAAAATATTGCCTTACATATATTTATATGTGAAAAAGAAAATATTGACCTGCTAAATTGTTACCGGCTTTAACGATAAGCGTAATGGGGCTGCCATGGACATTCTCGTAATCTCGCCTTACTTATCTCTGTAATAGAAATTCCAGAATGTTCCAGTTTAATTTCGTTTCGTTTTATTTCTTCCTTTTGGATTACAGAATAATGAGCAGTGTTTAAAATGTGGCGTAATGGGTTATCACGTGGATTAAAACGTAATATTTTGACAGTTTTTTTTTTGTTGCTGTTAAATTGTATAAGGCAGTGCTGGATTTAAAGATTTGAAGTCGCGCATCTGCTTACCAAAGAGTAGGCAGGCCGTAAATATTGTTGTATATTAGGTACTTTAACATATTTTTAAAAAGGGATTCATAAATATGAATATTCGTTCTTCATCACTACGGATGTTATTTCGTTAAATTAAAGATATTAATAATAAAACCTAACCTAAATTCGGCCTTTTTTCAACTGACTGCTATTGACCTAACAAGGCCTTAACAGCAATACTGGAGTACATAAATGCGGCCCATAGTATGTTTATCTGAATACTAAGAATTGATTTTCTATATACATACCTAAATTTTCTCAAGGATGTCTAATAAAAGAATTTTTATTATATTTTCTTATTAAACCAACACTCAGTGGCAGATTTGCAGTCTTGGCCGCCATAGGCCCCAGGCCATGTAGTAAGTACCAGCCACCCCGTTTTTAGAGTTATTTCTTGTTATCATCTGTGAATTTTTTATCACGATTGACCGCCCCTAATATTTGGCCGCTCTAGGCCCGGGCCTCCTGGACCTTAGGGCAAATCCGCCACTGCCAACACTAGCTAACTTTTATAATCTGTTTCATATTTCTTGTACGTTAAATGTTGATTTAGGAAAAACTAAAGTAAGTAACATATAGCTGTTATACAAATGTAAATATATGAGTTTTAATAATGTAATTAACATTAACGCAGAACAATTAATGAAATAATAAAATATTAGGTAACGCTTATATTTTTATACAATAATAAAATAAGTTTTATTTATGTAGGTATCCAATATATGGAAGAATTGTGTACGTGGGTGCTTATTGACAGAGTCCTCATTCACCTGTCATATTATCTTTGATCCCCTATATAATTTTCCGATTCGACTTCAATAAAGGATAATGTGAATTGACATTTATATTTAATACGAATTGAGTCTCTGTATATGTGATTTGTGCTTTGATAACTTGATAACACGCGCACTGATGTATTCTAATAATATTGAGCTTTGAATTAGTAACAGATTTATTTAATGGACAGTAATAATTGACGATATTTTTATTTAAGTTTCATTTATTACAACTGCGGAGAATTTTAGTCTGTCACGTAGTGGATTTTATATTTTATTCATAATCTTGTGTTATTCGACTCTATATTTTGTAAACTTGGTGGTGTTTTACGTAATATAGTTACTTTATTGGGCATAAGTGAAGTGAACAGAAAATAATACCATGAGGCATGAAATTCTGAGATGCCACAAAAACTCCCTGGAAGATTCTAACAGGGGAGCTACCATTTTGTTAGAATATTGAAATAATGACACGATGCTTGTAAAACTACTCGAAAATGACACTCAATCTGAAAGATTGGTTGCCAAAAATAAAGTTAAAAAAACCCTCTATTCTCTTTTATGTCACAAACGTGATATTAAAATAGCATACAGTCAATGTCATTTCCATAACTAATATGAACCAACAAAACTTTATTAGTTAAAAATCATCAAACAGTTTCGGTTACAGAGCGTGGTAAGGACGTAGACACACATAAATACACTTGAGAAAAATTATCTACTGACGAGGTCAATTTTTATTAATTATATCAATCGTTATAGTAAGTTTGGACTTTCGCATGTCGTAGTTTAGAGCCCTATCTTTTTACGCGTTTGGAGGCAAAGGAACATACAGGTTACCTGATAGTTTTTAATCGCCATCGCCTATGCGACACGAGTGTCACCACAAATACGTTGCCGCTTTTTAGGGAAGGATTAGGCTCCTTTCTTGATGGTCTGTAGGTTATATTGGTCCGGAAACGCTACTGGGAGTTCATTGTAGAGAACCCACGTACGTGAATAATATTATACATATAATATTAGACATATACCGATATTTGGATTCTGCACACCTATTTTAAAGCAGTGTGTAAAAATATTTTTGAGTATTGTCTACGAAAATTTGTAAAGAGATGTTCACGATTAACAGATCCTGCGAAATACCAATCACTATCGCTCGCGTTGCTGTGTCTTGTATTGAAGGGCGTTTGGTTATACAAGGTGTGTCATTTTTTGTCGACAGGACAAGCAATCTATAATTGACTGGCCTCAGTCAGTAATTACTATAGGCTGCAGTAATCAGTTAACGACGTTAGTTAGATGAACTGTAACAATTCTTACTAATCTATACCGTAAAAACGTTCATAACGGCTATCTTTTCATTTACTTAATAACATTTTAATCTAATTCCAATGTAAGCTTGGATTGAATTAGAGTAATGCTCATGGAATAAATGTCAGTTATAAAAACCCGCGACCACTCGGCTCAATAGTGTAGGGTTTTCTTCTTTCTTTTTCTTGTTTTTACTCCGCAGAAGCACTTGCCAGTGTCAATGTTTTCTTTCAATGGACGTTATAGTACAATTATATTACAAGCGGCGTGTGATTATTTCAATATTCTAACAAGATGCTGGATCCTTTGTTAGAACCTTCCAGAGAGTTTTTGTGGCATCTCAGAATTTCATGCTCGTTGGTATTATTTTCTATTCATTTCACTTATGCACAATAAAGTAACTATACTACGCAAAACCACCAAATTTACAAAATATAGAGTCAAATAACACAAGATTATGAATACAATATAAAATCCATTACATGACTGACTAAGATCTCGCCAAAAACTCTAGTGTAGGATTACAAACTGTCAAAACTATTATTCTAAATTTAAATTCTGTCTGTAAAAAGTTTTCATTATAGTTGTTATATTTAAAACTAGCTGACCCCTGCAACTTCGTCTGCACCAAATTGGTTATCACTGGTTTCAATTGTATTTTTAAACGCGAATAAAATTAATAAAACCGGTACGCGATTGCAGCCACAACTACCCCTTCCAATTGTGAATCCAAACTATCCACGGGCTCACTCAAACATATACCCAGATTATGTGATTTTTTTTTTAATTAGCCTGGAACCCGTTCTTAGCATAATGTACCAGGTTCAATTAAGATAAAAACTAATCTACATAAAACTTAATAAATATCTCTACAACTTACTTTATCATAACTATCTGCACTTGTATTAAAACCTTTTTATACTCCATTGTATTCAAGAAAAATATATGAACACCGCGTCGAAGCGTCAAACATCGCGTCGAAGCGTCAACTGTCACTTGCTTGTAACTATTGTCTAAGAGTTAGAAACTTTTGGGAAAAGAAATTTTAAAAATATTTCCAATATATTTTTATAAATAATCTCTGTAACACTCACAACATAGTGCCTATCACCTTTTGGTAATTTATCTATGTTGATATGTTTCTATTGTAGATTATTCTACGTTGTTACACTGAATATTTGGCATTAAATTCATAATGTGTATTTGTCACACTTGATATTGGCGATATTGCCTACATAGGCAGAAGTCATACCGGAAAGAATCAATCAAGCCAGCTTTATATATTATATTCATCCGAACTACGTCCGAGCTACCTGGCCGCCGGTATACGTTGCGTTAATTTGTGCATATCGTATCTTTGCAGACAAAAATATTGATTTTCAAATAATTTTAGAATGTTTTTTTTTCACTAACTTTAAAACGTTATTAAAATGAAATAATTATTGAGAGACATTTTCAGTACAAATTTTATCTTTCAGACTAATTCAGTTATTTACTCAATATTTAGACCGATTTGTTGCTATAAAAATAATATGTGTATAGAATAACTTAGCTATAACTATAGTTTAGTGCAGTACTGGCTACACGATAAAGATAGCGATAATTGGTTCAGCGTATGTTATCGGCGCATATATTTAAGATGGTGTCAGTCCTACGTTAGTTACATTTACGTTTATCGTTGTTTCATTGTATATGGTGAAATCTTAATATCAATAATGTTTAATAAAATTAAATTTGTTCTTTGTTATGGAAAAACATAATTGGTTCGAAATTAATTATTTTTATTTATAAAATATATCAGCGGGCATATGATTGTTTATAAAAAAATGTGTCTGACTGTGATAAATTCATGTTTTTAAATGCATTTAAAAGTTACTGAAAAAAAAAGTTCCTAAACTTATTTACAAATCAAAATTAATTAAATTAAAATGCGCATTAAAAATACAACGTTAACCAGCTACCAGGTGTCCTAAATTTTGTTTATTGATATATTGATAATTTGTGTAGGTGGTAGTGCCACGCTGAAGCTGTAATTGGTTTCAGCATGAATGGGTTGTCTCGTTCGGGCTAATACCACACTCTCACAGAAAACTGACGTGAAATAACATTGCCTGCGTTGTAGTATTTTCTTCGATCAGTGAGAGCGCCGGAGACCTACCTCTCTTCCCCTTTCCTTCTTTCCCTTCCCTTACCTCTCCCCCATATACAGGTTGGCAACGCACTTGCGATAACCCTGGTATTGCTAGTGTCTATAGACGGTGGTGGTCACTTAACATCACGTGACCCACCTGTTCGTTTGCTTCCTATGATACAAAAAACTATATATTGATATTTTAAAGTACCAGGCATTCTAAAATTCTTGTTCTTCCAACGTTGCCGGCTCTTGTACTAAGGTGTCGCAAAAAAGTCTAGTTACGTTAAATACAAATTTTTATTTTTTGTTATCCTGGAGAACCCCTTGCGTTTTATGGGAAAAAAGTATATTTGATGTAATCTCGTAATATTAGTTATCACTATGTCAAGTTTCAGTACTTGGATTGGTTAAGTACTTTCAGAGTGATGCGTATTCACAGGGACAGACAGACAGACAGACAAAAATTGTAAAAATATTATTTTTGGCTTCTATATCGATTTACTGTACAGATTTCGACTTGTTACAGTTTTATTATAGTAAATATTACAGTTTTCTTACGACAATCGTTTATATGAGGATGTAAAATCGAAGTAGTTTTAAGAGCAGTTCGTGTTTGATGTATTTCATTTTAAAGCCGGGTTCCCCGGGGTAAGTTTAAGGCACAACGAAATGACGATCGTTATAGTACGCCAACGGTTTGTGTTGACGACTATGCCGCGCTACGAAATTGCTTTCTTGGATATATAAATAAACCATGGAGAGTAGTAGTCGGGTGAAAGCTGTCGGCAACTAACTTTAAAGATTTTTACAGGGATATAAAACTGGACATTATTTATGAGCGTGTTTTATTTTTATTAATATTATAATTAAAATTTCAAAGCATAAACATATTCCCTTAGCTAATTATAAAACTTATAAACTAAATTCTTTCTATGTTTAACAATAGATGATGAAATTTATGATTAACTAGCTTTTTAACCGGCGAAAAAAAAACGGAGGAGGTTCTCAATTCGTCACGTATTTTTTTTTATGTATGATCACGCATATCTTTTTACAGTATAGTCCGATTTAATTTTTTTTTTTATTGGAAAAGGTATACTCCGAAGTTGGTCCCATTTAAATTTCGGAAAAAAAATTCAACCCAGGGTTTGAAATCGAGAATGATTGATTATTCACGCACTGATTATATCTATAACTGCGCATAACTTTAGACAGAATAGTCCGAATTAAATTATTGTCCTTTGATTTGAAAGAGTATAACCCAGAAGTTGGTTCCATACACATGTAAACATAAAAAAGCAACTCCAAGGGTAGGAAAACAGGGTATGATTTATAATTCAGCTTCTGAGTTATGTATTACAAACATATTAAGCATGTAGTAATTAGTAAGATCATAGCCACAAAAAATTATAAAATAAAAACTTTTTAACAAAAAATTAAACCGACGAAAAAACTGAAAAGCAAAAAATAATAAACCTTTTACTTTATTCATCTTAATAACTAAGTTTTTAAACTAATGTAGGTATACTACCTAAGAACTTTTGAGTCGGCGCCAAACAATCAATGAACAAAGATCACTAGATTACTTAAATTCACACAAATAACCAAATTAAATTAAAAATGCAATGTGAAATCTCCAGCGGTAACGTGTGTGCCCGTTCGGGTTGCTTCGTAAACGCTCGGCATCCAAGGGGTGGTGTGTCACGCTGCGCTGTCGCCGCGCATTACGCTTTATGTAATTAATTAATTTGCTTGTTTGGCGCCGATTTAAAATTACTTAGATATACCTACATTAGTTTAAAAACTTAGTTATTAAGATGAATAAAGTAAAAGGTTTATTATTTTATGCTTTTCAGTTTTTTCGGCGGTTTAATTTTTTGTTAAAAAGTTTTTATGCTCACATTAATATAAATTTCATTTCGGGAATCATATTGTTTTCTGGGTGAAAGACACTCGTACCCCTAACAACGTGTTTGCAAAATTTTATTATGATCTGTTCAATAATTGAGGCGTGACAGTTTAACAAACAACCATTCTTGATTAAAATATTAGTAACGATAAGGATTGAAATGCAAAAAATTTGCAATCTATTATTGTCGACAACAATAATTTTATACAATTTAATGTACGTACTATACTATACAAAAGCAATTCGTGTTATCACATTTGTGACGAACAGTATTTTTGATCGAATTCGAAAAAGCCTCTTTTTTTCTCTCGAAGTGACTACGCTATTGACCTAGCAAGGTCTTAACTTCACCGGACTACTCGAAAAATGAGGAGGTTATTATGTACGGCTGTATGTAGTGTAGTTCCTTTTTTATGTATGTTAATTGATATCTTCGTCAATTGTAAACATTGTAAGTAATACCATTGTTTATATCAGAGATTTTTTTGTTATTGTAGTTGCTAAAAAACGTGTTATTATTGGTGAATACTAATAATAATAAACAACAAACGATTTTTTTAAATAGCCCTATGATTATTGAAGTTACGTTATAATCTTAACTATATAATGCTACAGATAATTTAATTCAATCGCATTCATGTGTTTCCTATAATTTATAATCATTGTTATTGCGATTTATTGTTTTTCATTCAGGTCTTCCTATCATGTATTTACAAGTCGGCGGTGTGTCTTTAAATGTGACTCCGTATTCATCCCCAAAATCATTGTAGATCACTTCATATGTTGTCTCCCAGCCGTCTTGTTCAGCGGCTTTCTGACTTCCGATTGACGTCATCCAAGCTCCGGTCAATGGAATACCATGTTCCTCACACATTCGACGTCTGGAATATAAATATATCTTTGGGTAGGTGGTAGAGCCACACTGAAGCTATAACTGGTTTCAGCTCGTCCGGGGTAGTACCACCCTCTCACAAAAAACCGATGTGAAGTAACAGTGCTTGTATTGTTGCGTTTCGTTTTGTCAGTGAGAGCACCGGAGGCGCACCTCTCCCATCCCTTCCCTTCACCTCTCCTCTCCCTTCGCCTCATCCTCTCATCCCTCTAAACACAGGCTGGCAACGCACTTACAACTCCCCTGGTTTTGCTGGTGTCTATAGATAGCGGTGATCACTTAACATCAGGTGAGCCGCTTGTCCGTTTACCTCCTATATGATATATAAAAAACTGTGTGCGTACTTATTTACACACGTTAGAAGTTATACTTCTTTGGCTTAACAAGATACATATCTTTTCATAGATTTTATCTTTCGCAATATTCTACGTTTGTAGAAAAACGACACTAACAATAGAAAAAAGGTATTTAATACATTGAAAGTTTTAATACAAACAATAAATACAAAGAAACAAGATATTGACTATAGCTAACTTCAGGGTGTCGGTTTTTCGTGACAGTGTGCGCGCGCATCGTATAAATTTACTCTTAACATTTTTCCCTAACTCGCCCAAAGAAGTATAATAACTTCAAAAATCAAATCAGTAAGTACTGAATCATATAAAATTGTGATCACCCCTCTCTCTTATTCGAAATGTTCTCTTTGCAAGAAAAACAAGTTTGCTAAAAAATATAAAGGGGTTTGACCAGAAGTTGATTTGTTGTATTGTGTTTTAAAATAACAGTTGTATTACCAACATGATTGATACAATCAAATCATGATAATGGTTTTATATTCCTGTGCATATTTATTATATTCTCAAGCAGTGTGTCTGGCGGCGTGATGTTTCATACGGTTACGGTCTTTAGTAATTACGGTTGCCCAACGATAAGATAAAAATAAATTGGTCTTTTTATCATCTGGATTAGATTACAAGGTATAATTTCGACATCCACTATTTACGTTCAGACATTTCAAACTAAGTACATAATCTTTACGTGTCACAGTTTCATCTTGTAACAATAATTCGAATGACAAATAAACTATGGAATGTTCAGAGCTGTCTATTGATACAGATGTTTGGGTTTTCACGGTCACGATTTATGTCGTTATATATTAGGTCTTCCAGAAAATTTTATCCTTTTCTATGACAACAATTTTCGACACGTAAGCACATGTTTATTTGACGCTTGTTCGTCTCTCTATTGTTATACTTGAATTTACACATACTGACATTACAAATTAACTATTCAAGTCATTCTTAAATGTGAAGCGAAACGTGTATACGTACATGATTACTGATAAAGTTCATTTACGCCACTGTATTTTATAAGAATTTTAACAAGAAAGAAATGTTATTGAAGTTTGTGGATATTGTAAATGATAAGACAATTCCTTTTTTTTTTGCGAAATGACTACGCTATTGACCCAGCAAGGTCTTAACAGCTTCACCGGACTACTACATAAGACAATTCCCTGGACTTAGCATCCTGTGACTATCATTTGCTTCTTACAAAAAGAGCAGAAAATTAAAAAAAAAGAGATATCAAATAAGCATTGATTCAATTATTCTCGCCTTTTATCTTTACACTATGAAGGTGGTAGAGCCACGTTGAAGCTATTATTGCTTTCAGCACGAATGGGTCGGCTCGTCCGGGGTAGCACCACCCTATCACAGAAAACCGACGTGAAGTAACAGTGCTTGCATTGTTGCGTTTCGTTCGGTCAGCGAGAGCGCCGGAGACCCATCTCGCCTCCCCTCCGCTTTCCTCTACCTTCGCCTCTCCTCTAACCCCTCCCCTTTCTCTCCGTTCCCCTAAACACAGGCTGTCAACGCACTTGCGACTCCTCTGGGGTTGCTAGTGTCTATGGACGGCGGTGATCGCTTAACAACAGGTGACCCGCATGTTCGTTTGCCTCCTATATGATATAAAAAAAAAAACTCGTAAGAAGTCATTGTTAATAATGGCATTTATATTATCTAACATAACTTATTGGCGATCAGAAAAATGTATATTATTTTTTATACCGATAACCGACAAAACTTTCTGGTAGACCTATTATTATTTTAACTCTTTTATTCTTACTTCGAGACGCGAAATGACGTAGAAAGGAAAATAAAAATGTAATAGTAATAAACCTCTAAACAATATGTATTGTTTTAATAAAATAAATACAAAAAATCAACTCTATCGATTTTTCATCAATTCTTCTTGATTACAGGACCATTTTCTGAACAGATTGTAGTATCTTAATAGGTACTTACAAGAGACTTTCTACTGTCTAAATCGAATACAGTTTAATTTACTCTTTTTAATTTTTATAAATGACCTTTTATACTCTCTGACTTGTAATTGCCTAGCCTATGCAGATGATATTAAATTATATACTCAGATTACAAAATTAAGTGACTGTGTGAAATTACAGGCTGATCTTAATACACTTGAATCTTGGTGTATCAAGAATAAAATGTCTCTTAATGTGAAGAAATGTCAATACATAACATCTATAAATAAATTAAAATATTTGGATTTCAGTTATCAACTTGGGGGTACTAGCCTAGAAAGAGTGTCCGCTATTCGGGATCTAGGAATAACTTTTGACTCCTCTTTGTCTTTCCGGCAACATATACATAATCTTGTATCGAGAGCTAACAAGGTACTAGGATTTATTATACGTATATCTCGACCATTTTGCAATAACGAGAGTATTATCTTGCTTTATAACACCTTAGTTCGAAGTATTCTCGAATATGGTTCTACGATATGGTCCCCTCACTATTCCACTCATATAGAGCTCATCGAATCCGTTCAAGCTCGTTTTGTTAGACATTTGAGTATAAGAAATGGTATTCGTAAGTCTATTCCCGACTACAAGGATAGATTAAAATATTTTAACATCACTAGTTTAAAAACGAGACGAAATATATCTGACTTATTAATACTACATAAAATTATAAACGGTTCCATAAAAGCATTTCTTATCAACCACTTTTATCTTAGACCTAATTGCCAGGTATTGCGTAATCCACATATCTTTGCCATTCCAACTGCGACCATTAACACCGTGTATAACAGCCCATTAATACGCATGGCTAGGTTATATAATGATGTATCTCGAACAAATAACAGCATTGACATATTTTTTGAAACATTTGGATCATTTAAGCAGCACTTGCTTAAAAACATAACTTGATGGCTGGCGTATTTGTAGAAATTAAGATATTATTCATTCAATATAGTTCGTAATTCGTTTTTTTTTGTCATCTATTAATGTCATGCATGCCTATGTATGTAATTATTACACTGTAATTTTATTTTATAAGTGACCATATGTAATTTTAACTATGTGTAATATTTATGTTGGTGCGCTAAAATTTAAAAATAAAAATAAAAATAATAAAATATTTCAGGTATAGGTTTCCTCACGATGTTCTCCTTCAACATGAGCCGATGACTGCTACATATTTATATTAGTAAGTTTATATCAGTTAAAATAGGTACCTGATTTTGAAAAACTCTCGTGTTATTCCAAGGCGCCTGTATTTTGGGTGAACCACCACTCCCTTGTCATCGTAAAAAGTGTCTAGTCCATAGTTGTTTAAAGTGTCAAATTTTGAAAACAAACTAGAAATAATTTCTAGAAACTTCTTGGCCTCTTTTGTTTGCGGCTGCAAATAAATGATAATAATAGCATTCATTTGTAAACATGGGATCTTTTATTTTTTACATCATAGGTGGCAAACGAACAGGCTGGTCACCTGATTTTAAGTGACCACCGCCGTCCATAGACACTAGCAACACCAAGAGAATTGTAAGTGCGTTGCCAACCTGTGTTTGGGGGGACATGGGGAGAGGGACGAGGAGAGGAGAAGGTTGGGAAGGTGGGTCTCCTGTGCTCTCAATGACCGAACGAAACGCGACAATACAAGCACTGTTACTTCACGTTGGTTTTCTGTAAGAGGGTGGTACTACCACCGGGAGCCGACCCATTCATGCTCAAACCAGTAATAGTTTCAGTGTGACTCCACCACCTACATGTTGGATCCACACACACCAATTCACGACATACTGGTGATAATAAATGACTTTCTTATATTAAAAATAGTTGATGGTATATCTAACATCGATACTTCAAGCCGTTTGACCAGGTTTGACCCATTACCATGGAAGAGTTGACACTTCTAATTGATTTTCATTGAAATTATTAATGTAAAACATCTATAGGCGTAGGATAAACCTGATTGTTAGCGTGGCGACGCAAAGACGAACTTTAACGAAATATTCAAAAACATTTTCTACCCTATTCGCATAATTTTAAGATTCAAACTGTTCTGTCGGCCATTTGTTTGACTAGTGTTACGGGGCATGCATCGACGATGTAGCGCCCTTTGATAAATGCCGTCAAACACACCGCACCTGCGCCTAGTTGAATTTTGTATTTAATAAATTCGTACAAAATAATTTCGATGTTTCACATGCGCCAGGCGTCCCGTGACAGCTCAGTTTTTTATTCCATATCATTAAGTACAACACCCAAGTAGTTTGGTTATATTTTATTGCTACTAATTTATATAATAGCTATTTAAAGTGTTTGATATTGAATGCGTTTGCTTCCTATCATTCTAGGAAGCCAATTAAAATTATATTAAACTATTACATTTGAAATGCACTTATGTTCATTCAATTAGTGAAAATCGAAATATCGCTGACTGTGCTGTTATTTGTAGGGACCGTTAAGTACCTGAATAAAACCACCAATTAATATGTAGAAAGAACATACGTTTAATTTTTGAAGAATATCATGTTTCGTTGCTACCACCATAAGCGAAGCGCCGATTATTTCGAATACATTTTCTGTACCATCATCGATGCAGCAGACAGTCACGCGATGTGGTGTCCTATCCCAAAGAGTTTGTAACATTTCTTCAGCATCTATCATGGCTGATACATTTTCCGGTATACCTACATATAAATACTAATTATTTTGAAAGAAGAATGAGAAAGCTTTTATTTTTAAAACAAAATACGGTTACAAGGTAAATAAAGATAATATATATACGGGGCGAAAGTTTAATGAATAGCAATATTCACAGGGGTTATTGAGTACTCCTTTCTAGTTGTAAGTATATTAATTAAATAGGTGCTTAATATTTGATCTAAGTATCTCGAGAAAGACTAAACTGATATACACTGCTAACGCTTAGTTTACGTAAAGACGAAAAGGTGTAATAAATATACTGTACACATTTAGTGTGCGTAATACTACGCCTTTCAGTTGAAAGACATAGTATACGCGTTACGTAATATTATTAACCACAGATGCGCCCTAACAAGTCACTTTCATTTTCGTTCGTTGAGCGTTTCAATTTTATATCCATACTTTTAAAGGTTCTAGAACACACTATAACTAAGGTTCTCTTTATCGTTTATTAGTATTTGTTTTAATATTATTATTTTATTATATTATATGTGACCATGAACTGTCATTTTCTTGAATATTGGTACTTTTTAAACTTTTATCCAGTATATAGTTAATTAAAAATGTTCAACAATAACATCCCCATTCAGCTATATACTATAGTGTAACTGAGTTATACTACAGCGCTGATTATTAATGGAGGATCA
Source organism: Antheraea mylitta (assembly GCA_014332785.1). Taxonomy (NCBI): domain Eukaryota; kingdom Metazoa; phylum Arthropoda; class Insecta; order Lepidoptera; family Saturniidae; genus Antheraea; species Antheraea mylitta. The sequence goes on from JACEII010000131.1 coordinate 615,983, forward strand.
TACCAATATACGGAAGTAACAAAATATATATTATTATACGTGTATTACGTAATATAAAACAACTAACGGGCCTGGCGGACGTTGTCCCACCTTGATAATAAAAAGAAAAGTTTATTATCTGACCGCAGCACCACCTACCGAGTCCAATTGTGAATCTAAACAATTCTCGGGTCCATTGGAAAACGTACACAAAATTTCAGCAAAATCGGCCCAGCCGTTTAGGAGAAGATCAGTGATATGCACATGTACAGAAGAAATTTATATATAAAGATAATAATAATAAAAACACAATTAAACACACAAAAATTCAATAACATAATATAGATATGGAACAAACGAAACAAAAACACTACGAGGCAGGATAATATAACATATCGAAGTATATTACAAATGTTATAATGAATAATTAATAACATTGAGGAATGTTTATTATTTAAATCATTATTTAAACTGCTTAAACAAGCGTAGGTATTGACTGTAATAGATATTTTAATATGAACTGCCGAATTGAAAAGCCTTATAGTATAATAGATGAGGACGTTAAAATAATTTATACTAGTATTAATATACTAATATTAATATTATTAATTGTTTGAAAAATTGTTTTCGCTCGAGTTCTTGACTCAGTTTAATTCCTAGCTCCCGCCCCGAAACATTCAGGGAAGAGGAGGTTCGGATTCCCTTGAATTTATAAATATGGTATCTCCTAAAACTTTGCTTATTATTGTGCACGTGTGTATGGCCGCTTGTTTTTGTAGTATGTGTATATTTATGTTTGCTTCTAATTTGTCGATGTATCTGTGTATGCTTTTTGCAAATACGCCTGTTGTGCCTATTACTATAGGAATGGTTTCTGTGTGTGTATTCCAGAGTATATTAATATATATATACATATATAAATCTTAATAATAATAATAATAATATTATAAAGAGGTAAAGTTTGTGAGTTTGTGACATTGTGATGTTGTGATGTTGTGACGTTGTAGGGGGTAATCTCAGTAACTACTAGTCCCATTTGAATAATTATTTCAGTGTTATGTAGCTCATTCATTGAGAATAGTTATAGGCTATAGGTATATGATCACGCTAAGACCAATAAGAGCAGAGCACAGATGAAAAATGTTTCAAGATCGGGATGTTTTTATCTTTTTGAGAACTGCTGCATGTTAGTGTTAGTGTATCTATTCCACACGAACGAAGTCGCGGGCAGAGGCTAGTATGAAATAAATATATATGTACTTTAGATTTGTGTAAAGTATTCTCGGAATACATATATTTAAAAGAAAACTGCAATTTATTACACGACAATACAAACTATCCGGTTTTAGTTAAATGTACAATTTAATCTTTTTTTTTTTCGAAATGGAAACGCTGTTGACCTCGAAAGGTCTTTACAGCTTCACGGAACTATAGCTTCACCGAACTATGAACCATTGTATCCAAAAGACAGGCTCTTATGTAAACAATGTAAATTTTATTTAAATAAGCTTACCTGAAGCTCTAAAAAAGGCTTCTTCCGTTACAAAATATTTCTGCATTAAATCTGCAACGTCTTTGTGTCTATCATGCGGCATATCAATTATACGAAATTTGAGAGTTTCACCGTCTGCTGTTTTTGAAGAAAATTTGGACCACACTTTACAAGACCGCGACATCGTGATCGCTTAAGACCGTCTGATGACTAACGCGTTTGCTGTTACACAAGCAATATTGTATAATACAATAAACAGTACATACCGTTTTAAAATTGTCTTTTATAAAAGAATTAGAGCGATAAACTGTAACGTGCACGCGTAAAAGCTGTTTAATTATATTTGTATAAATGTTAATATATTTAGAACTATGAATTGATACTCATTAATTTTTTTTTTAATATCTACTAAATATATACATAAGTAATAGCTAGAGAGTTTTGGCGTGATTTTAGTCTGTCATGTAGTGGATTATATAGTTTATTCATAATCTTGTGTTATTTGTCTATATTTTGTAAACTTGGTGGTGTTTTACGTAATATAGTTATTGTGTATAAGTGAAGTGAATGGAAAATAATAATACCATGGAGCATGAAATTCTAAGTTGAAACAAAAACTCCCTGGAAGGTTCTAGCATGGGAGCCACCATCTTGTTAGAATATTGAAATAATTATACGACGCTTGTAATATTATTAATTACACGCCAATGGCAGTAATAATCTGAAAGATTGATTGCCAAAAATAAAGTTAACAAAAAGTAATAGCTATACAATACAACAATGTATTATGCAACTAAAATTGTTTGTATCAACTTACCTTTTTTACCCAACAACGGCGGAACCAAAACGAAGGGTTATGATTATAGTAATCTATGTATGTATATTTGTATCTACGTTTGTTCCTCCGTAGTGTTTAAACAATTCGTCCGATATTGAATGTGTCAAATGATTCCGTATTATGGCTCGTTTAACATACGCTATATTTTTGTCAAGTATAGTTCATTTTAGATAACAGCGATAGACGTTAATTTTTGATTAGGTTCTAATTTTTCTAATCTAAGGAGTCAATTTATTACCTTTATTATTATTACAAAAAAAAATCGAGTTTTAACATTAAATAACCAGTACTCAGAATATTCAATGTAAATAAATCAGTAGGACGTCAGTTAAATTGTTATTAAATTATAGTGATAAGGCATAATATGTAATATAAATACACATTTTGAAATTTGTTTTATATAATAAACTAGCCGACCCGTGCAACTTCTTCTGCACCAAATTGGTTATTATCGGTTTCAATTGTATTTTTAAACGCAAAATCTTAAAAAACCTAAAAGCCGATTGAGGTGACATCTAGCACTTCCAATTGTGAATCCAAACTATCCAGGGGCTCACTCAAATATCTAAAATAAAATAAGCCTAGAACCCGTTCGCTGCATTACCATCCGGGTCTAATTAAGATAAAAACTAAACTACATTGGCGGTAAATGTGTTCTCAGTAACCTTTGTAATTTCATCACTTAATTTTTTTAAATGTCAAATAGCAGGCAAACGAACAGGCGGGTGGTCACCTGATGTTAAGCGATTACCGCCGTCCATATACGCTAGCAAGATCAGGGGAGTCGCAAGTGCGTTGCCAGCCTGTGTTGGGGGAGGGGGAGAGGGGACGAAGGGAAGAGAAGAGGGGGAAGATGAGGGGAGGTGGGTCTCTGGCGCTCTAACTGACCGTACGAAACGCAACAGTGCAAGCACTTACTTCACGTCGGTATTTCTGTGAGAGGGTGGTACTACCCCGATCGAGCCGACCCATTTATGCTAAAACCAATAATAGCTTCAACGTGGCTCTATCAAAATAATGCTTTTCATCGCTTATTTGCCGGTTTAGTTGATAATTTATACATATATGGTAAATGATCCATTAAACCGGCATTATTAGAAATGTTGTAATATGAAAACGATATTCATTTATGATCAGGTTTTTATTTGTGTACAAATGTTGCATAATGTCGGTTTAGTTGATCATTTATCCGTATAAATGATCAACTAAACCGGCATTATGCAACATTTCTACATATTTTGCAATATGAGAACGATATTCATTTATTTATGACAGGTTTTCTTTTGCGAAATACGTGAGAGAACAGCCAATATTGAAAAGACTTCGATTTCCGACCAATAGTCCTAATTCTTTCAATTAGTTACCTTTGATCCGAGTCTGTAATCAGCAACTTCCTTCATTTGTAGGTTACTAATTTTGTATGAAATGAGGTTAATTCAACATCCGTGTATACCTTACCTACCAACTGATTGCTAAGTAGAGACGTTTTTGCCTTTTGAACGAAATGCTAATTGCTGTGTATATATTATCTAATATTTATTAACCCGTGAAGATTATTTTTCGGTAAGCGGGATCTCCTTAATAGGGGCCCTACAAACGAGATGTGAAAAATCTATTCCTATTGTAGTAGATAGTATAATGGCATCGAATTTCACTGAAACCTTTTCGTTCAACAATTTGTATTATGGGAGGTTAATTTAATTTATTCCTAGCTAGAGTGTTGTGTATACGCGTGTAGGTGCTTCGGGCTCATTACTATAGAAGTTTAGACTGACACGGACAGCGTAATAATAGTACTCGGAGTGTGTAAAATAAACTGTTTATTCATATCTCCATATCTAATACCTTTAAACGAACAATTCTTGTATACTTTTATATATTCAGGATCTCGGAAACGGCGTCAGCGATTCTTAAACTTATTGTGTAGGTGGTTTCGGGGACGACAAATTGATCTAGATAGATTTCATTCATAGAAAACTTCTTTTAACTGAGTTTTCAGACAATGAAACAATATAGTTAGAGTATAAAAGGAAATTTCACCACCGCTGTCAAAACAAAAATAACTCAGATGGAAATGGGCTGCTTCGAAAATCCGTTTAACCCTAGTTCGAATCCTAGCGACAAGAAAAGAGACGCCTTCTTTATTTTTTTTTGTTTGTAAAAAAAACCTAATTTTGTGACGTAAACCGAAATGTTTACTTAAAAAAAATGATTATAAGAGATATACCTTTTTCTAATATTTTTATTGGTAAAAAATGCTAATTTTCTGAGGCAAACCGAGTTAGGTTCGGTCGTTCAGGTCGTCGGTATCAATTGTTTGAACGATATTATCTTTATAATATATGAAATTAACAATATAAAAGTTTCAGCCAGTCTGCCAAAGAGGATAAAATACTCGATAGCTACACTCGTATTTAACTATGTAACACAAAATTGGTTAAATACTATTTTTAAATAGCTTAGGTTATAGTAGATTAATAATTAAATCTGTGGCTGCTTTATATAAAGTGCTGTTGGCACTGTGGGCAGTGACCCGGTAACTTTAAATGAGTATTGTACGCTGTACCTTAATTAATTTTCACGTTTCAGTGTGCCACCTAGCGAAATTAGCTCGTGCCTCATTGCGCTTTTATTGCATAGCTAGTAGTGGATTCCCTTGGTATGTAAAGTAATGTAGTAAATACACATTTGTCAAACTCTTTTAACTATAAAAAACTCATTATATAACTTAGTACTTCCTTGGTTGTTTAGTTAAGAGTACCTGGACAACCGAGCTTAGCTCGGTTCTTTAAAAACATTTTTAAATTAAATCAAATTGTTAGGTTTGCCTCACATAATTAGATTTTTTTTACCAAAAGCAAAATATTAAAAAAGACATCTCTTGGTGTCACTCGGATTCGAACTGGGGTTAGACTGATTTCGAAGCAGCCGATTTCTATCAGAGCTATTTCAATTTCGACAGGGGCGGCGAAATTTACCTTTATTTCTAGCTATATTTTTTCATTGCCTGAAGACTCAAATAAAAAAGTTTTGTATGAATGAAATCTAGCTAGATCGATTAAAATCCCCGAAACCATCTACATACTAAGTTTCACGAAGATCACTGTCACCGTTTCCGAGATTCTGAATATATAACAACATAAAAATATACAAGATTTGCTCGTTTAAAGATATTAGATAGATAGATAATAATAGATAGATTATATTAAATCAAAATACTTATTGATTTAGTGTTACGCACAGACCATATTTATGCAGATATTGTATATATGTTATCTGCACGTGGCGTCAAATTATGATCATATGGTTACTGCTTAGAATAATCTCCGTGATGGATTGGTAACGACACAGAAATAGGTGGTGGAGCGACACTGATGCTATAACTGGTTTCAACATGAATGGGTTGGCTCGTCCGGGGTAATACCACACTCTCGCAGGAAACCGACGTGAAGTAACAGTGCTGGCATTGTTGCGTTTCGTTCGGTCAGTGAGAGCGCCGGAGGACCAACTCCCTCCCACCCTCTCCCCTCTCTTCCGTCGCCCCTTTCGCCTTCCACACCAACACAGGCTGGCAACGCACTTGCGACTCCTCTGGTATTGTTGGTCTCTAGGGACGGTTGTGACCACCTAACATCAGGTGACCCAGGCCTGGCAAGGTGGCCTTTTTAGTAAACATTACTGTTTCACAGTAGGTAGCGACGGAGTTCCACCCGGTCTCACTCTCATCCATGTTACGGGATGAATTTTTTTTTCTTACGTGGAGATAAATCTTTTATGGACTGGCAGGTTCCCGGGGTAGAGAAAACTCCACGACAACCAACACCGCACTACGGGAGTCTCACGGGGTTACGCGAGCAAGCTTCGTGACACCTCCGGCGGCAGGTGTTTCCCACGCTTACCTGGCTAAGGTAGCCCAGTTGCAAGTTTGCTTACCAGCCCGCCGAACCCGTACAATGGGAGTCTAGGCCCCCGACCCTTTCCCCCTGGGTTCGGTCAACCGAACTTAGCCCCGTCGTTATTAAGGGTTAATTAGTAATGATAAAATCTGACCCAATTAATCACGTCATTTTCAGTAAAACAAGAAAAATATTTTCACAAGAAAGAAGACGCAGTATTAAATAACATCATTCAATTCATTATACGTTAGTATTAAATAATTTAAATATGATTTACAAATTTCTTCAAAAATATTTAAATTCTCAAATTTTTTGAACAAAAATATTTTCTTTCTAGTCAACACGTAAATTGAATTAAAAACCAAGATGTCACTGTCATTTCTTTTATCTCGGCGACCCTAGTGAAATTATTTCGTCTTGAGCCAAATTAAATTAGAAAGTGCTTAGTAAAATGGAAATTATTCATTCAGCGAAACACACGAAAAATGTGATCCATCATCTATACAACAAACTTTTGTACTTTCTTTGACAGTCTCGCAAATTCGTAGAATACAGGAAAATTTACATTTAGACATGATTCTATATTATACAAATTTATTCTAAAAATTGGTCTACAAAAACAATATCTTTACAATATGGACAGTCATTATTCATTTTTTTAATTTGTGTTACTAATTTAAGTATTGAAGTTACTACGTAAGTATTCATAATTTATATGTATCTTAATTAATAAATGCGAGAGTAAGTGTAGAGTAGAGAGTGGTAGAGTTGTATGTTATCCTTTTATGCTTTAATTATTCTACTGACCATTATATTGTATACAAGAGAGCAGGGCTATAGGAGAAAGTAGGCAATCCAACTTCCTCATCTTCCCATTGCACAGGTCCGACGGACGACAAGGAGACGGCCGGTGTGTACCCGGCTGTCTCCTTACAAGACGAAGGCCCGGCGGTGGCACTTCTGCTGCTGGGCCACACCGTTGGGGCGGTACGATGGAGTCTATAGAGATCTCGTGCCGCCCCAACCATAGCGGAAGACGTACATCGTGGGGTTTTAGTCCGTGGTAGTCGGACATAACCCACTCTCTCCCCGGGAGGGTGGGTATCCATAAGGGATTTCCTCAAGTAAAAAAAAAGGCATCCAACTTTCAGCCAGAAAAAAAAACTGTTGTCCGCAAGCGATCAGCAAGTATAAAACAGTTATATATAAGTAAAATTCAAATGTTTGTTCTTTGCTCTAACTAATATCTGATGCGTTTGAATCTGGTTTTGCAGAGGCTTATAATGGCTAATAGTAGACTTTCTGGAGTATTTTGTGTGTAACATATCCTCTTGTCCGTGGATACTAATCATTAATGATAGAATTTAATAAAGGTAATTCAAAATCTGTAAAATGATCAAAAAAAGAAAGTTACTGTTAATCTTTATTATTATTTTTTTATAGCATAGGAGGCAAACGAAGAGATGGGTCACCTGATGTTACGTGATCCGCACCGTCCATAGACACCAGCAACACTAGAAGAGTTGCAAGTGCGTTGCCAGCCTGTGTTGGTGGGCGAGGAGTAAGCGGGAGAGAGAGGGAGGAGGAGGAGGGAGGTGGGCCTCCGGCGCTCTCACTAACCGAACGAAATGCAACGATACAAGCACTGTTACTTCACACCGGTTAAAGGGTACCCAGGGCGAGCCGACCCATTCGAGCTGAAAACAGTTATAGCTACAGGGTGACTTTACCACCTTCAAGTTCCTATAAATTAATTTAATCATTTTCAAAAGTAGTTCTTGTATAAAAGTGTTATTATAATGGAATTTATGCAAGAAAGGGTGTAAGGAGTGTCGAGTAACATCTCAAGACTTGAGACACCCAAGCCAACCTCACCTGCACGTGGTGCATCCTGCTGATCAACGAACGAGGCAATGGCGATAGCGGGGTGGTAGGGTTTTACAGCCCGACTGGGTCGCAACCACCATGTACATGGCGAAAAAGCCCGTCATAGTGACTCGCTTTTGCGCGTCGCGTTTCGGGATCAGCCTGTGCATATCCAGTACCGGGTGACTTTTGTCATTATGGCCGGCATGACAGCGGCAACCGATGATGGATGATCTGTCTATCGGTGGTCGCGACTGTTTTTGGATTGTACTATGCTTACCATCAGGCATAGTGCAGACACTTTGTCGTGTTTCAATAAAAAAAAAAGAAAAGCTTTTGTAATGGAGAACAAGTCGTCTTGCGATATAATCTTTTTTAATGAATATTCATAACGTGACCGTAAAATTGGTTGTACCTATTTGATACTTAGTTGGCGTTTCATGTTAGCTTTATCTGTTAACTTGTAGTTCATTAGCATGCGTTGTCGCTTCCATGTATCGACATTTTAATTTGACACGCGTCACTGTAGAATGGTTAAAATAATCCAATATTCATTTATTTACATAGAGTAATTCAGTTTATTATACGTTCAGATTTTGCACAATGTAGGTGGCGGTCGCGATCCGGTATCAATTTACTTCATTAAGGGATATACCATAGGTAGATTCGGAACGCGATAAGTCTAAAGTAGTATGGTGGGTATTACAATAAGTGTTTGGTGTTCGCGATCAAGTTTGACACGATCACCGTATCCTAAGTCTAATAATCTTTAATAGTGTAGAAACAATAAGTCTTTAAAGATCCATAAGATATTTGAAGTGACACTTCTTATGCCACGGCAGGAAAAATTACGTTACGCGTGACGCATTAAACGTAATGTGTCTGTTTGGGGCTAGTAGAATACAAAAATAAATACATGTATAGTTAATTGTTTAGATTACGGTACTTTGTTGGTATATTATATAGTTTTTGCCATATATAGTATTAAGCCAAAAAAGTTTCACTTTTTCTAAGTGTTTCATTTAAAAAAGTTAATTTTTTTATCATACTTTTATCATATTTTATTAAAAAACTAGCTTCAAAACATTCTTCATTAGTGGTCCGCTCGTATTGGACTTAGCTATACCTATAACTTTCCTCAATAAATATTACTACGTCACAAACTCGCATACTTTACCTCTTTATAATAAGTATAGACGTAAAACTTCTTATTAAACAAAAGTATTGTGATAATCTTTCTTATAGATAAGGCCCGAAGTGTCTAAGAAATAAAGAAAAAAGACTGAAATTTGTCCACATTCTTTCGTGCATAACGGCAGTCATCGATATTTTTTTTATATAAATATTCATAATATTGTGTAATAATACAACATATAAACTAAGAAGATAAATATTTTTATTTCGCGCAAATTCGTATTTAGCAAAGTCGTAGTTTAATTCTTTATGAAGATTAGAAATCATTATTGTGTGCTATTAATTATTAACTTCAGATTTTCTTTATCATCTCTCATTATTATGATCAAGAGCATCATATCCCATGAGGTCTTCAAATATTTATCCCTAAAAATGTAATTGTTTAAATTACTAATAGCCAAAGATTTTTGTATATATTTTTAATTAACGCTATGAGAATAATTGCAAAAAGTTAACAAACCGTCCTTAAATAAATCCTTGAAGAATTGTACAGAATGTAAGCTAACTTGTTAATATAGTAAAGCGAAATCAACTTCTCAGTTCATCTTCCTAATGGACAAGTTTCAATTTACTTAGGACGCTCTTACGGTTTGACACGGTTAAAAAAACTCGTAGACAATGTAATGAACATTTGCCAATAATTTTGGACGAAGAACTTTCTAGAAGCTATTAGTATACTCTTAGCATTGTACACGATTTATATTATGCTCCAAGTTTTGTACGTCTAATGGCGACGTCCCAAAGAGAAACGATTCGTTGTTCGTAAACTTAATTCGTGGAAACTTGGCAATTTTTACTTGGCTAAATTTTCACAATCAATTACTTGTCACCAAAACATTGGAATTAAAGAGTAAATCAATAAAGTATTAAATAGATAACTCGAGTTTTTGACGGGATCTTAGTCTGTATCTAGGGCAGGTCTTTTGGTGCAATGTTAATAAACCCTACTAATTAGATAAGAGGGTTTGATCAGGTTTAGTGATCCTCCTTATAAAATAACGGCAGCGAACAATCAGTACCGGTCTGTGTTCCGAAACAGAGACTGTTCATGGCCACGCCCGCGTACCCAAAATCACGCTCCCGCGTTCTGGGGGTATATTTCGCTCCCGCACAGCGACTCTAACCTAGGTCCGTTCCCTCGACGTGGAGCCCTTGAGTGCGCTGCTCGCGCGTAACAGTGACACAAAATCTTACATCACTGCAACAACATTACACATATCACCTCCACACACGTGCACGTATACACGCTTACACATGAAAGTGGAAGGGTTTTGATTCTTTCTCTTATCGAACTGAAATAGTTTAGAAAATTATGCGATACGAAATATACATAAAAGTTGTTTAGGTATGTATGCTTGGTACACATATATGTTCCAATAACTCATATATGCACAAATAGTTAGCTTCGGTCAGTTTGCCGTTAAGCTAGTTGTCAAAATAAAATCGGCTGAGTGCCATTAGCGCTCGCCTTAGTAGTCCGGTGAAGCTGTTAAGACCTTGCTAGGTCAATAGCGTAGTAAGTTCGAGAAAAAAACCATGAAATTTTGCAAATACGTTATTAGGGGTATAGAGAATGACATAGGGTACCTTATATGGAGAAAAAAAATATTATTATGTAGGGATGAATAAAATATATATAAGGAGATCATTTGGAATTGGCAATATAGAGGAAGAGAGGGGTGATCGCAATTTGATACAATTCAATACTCACTCCTTTGACGTGTTGCATGAGCATAATATCAAGTCACCAAGATTTGTTAGCCCTGATATAGATGATACAAGGTCAGAGAGAGAGTCGTGGTTATATCAAGATGGTAATATATAATATTATCATTCATTCATTCTAATTTCTTATTAAAATCATGGCCTAAATTTAGAAGCAGTACTCACATAAAGCTAGAACAGTTAATACATACCTAGATAAATAACTTTGTAAATACGAAATAATACCCAGTGCTAATATTCAAAGCATGCCAACAACCGGCCAAGTGAAACTTTAAGGGTAGGATTTAGAAGGCGAAGAGGGCACGGACAAATATTGATTTACGGCCTTTAACTCGGGGACCCTCGCAAACAGCTAAGGGTTTAGAGAAAATCGGCACATATTGGGCTTCACGCAAAATATCGAATTCGCAGAGTTTAAATGAATTTATAACTTATGTTTGAAGAGGTAATTACGTTCGACGATGAATCAGACGTTTTAGGTACGCTTTGTTTACGTACTTTATGTTAATATGTAGAATTAAAAATATTTATTCTAACTTTATTTATTTAATGTAATACAGTATTTTTTGTTTATAAAAAAATGTCTAACATAAATAATAACCTTACAATAATAATCTTTTAATTTAATTTTTAGTCACTGAAAATTATAAATGACATTACTTTTAAAATTTCTGCATACTAAAAAAAACATAACGATAGTATAACATCTCTATTTTATTAATTAGTATCTAAGAAAATGATAGCAAATCGTAGTTTAAAACTAACACTATGATCATGTAATAAAATAAAATATCTACTGAAAAACTTAACGCCAATCTGACAATTTTGAAAATATATTTGAATATCTTCCAATTACTAGTATCTTCTGTCTCACACACTTATTCACTTTTTATATGGACTAGTGGGCGCCCAGTGGTCGACATTCGACCGTAGTTCATTGATTTTTTAAAGTTTGAACTTTATTAGGGTTCTTTTATCAAAGGTTTTTTTGTTTTAATACTTCTATAATCAAAGGTATTCATCTGGGCTACTTAGTTATTTGCCATTTGTTTTTTTTAATTATATAGACATTTTAAAAATCTATGTCTATCTGAGAACTGAAATTAATTATAAATTTGAAACAAAAAACAGGTGGTTACCTAAGGTTCTCCAATTGTAAGTAAACATAACTTTACGAAAATAAAGATATTTATCGCAACTTATGAAACAATTTTCGATTAATTTTACACGACGTCATTGATGGGTGATATTTCCGAGTAATAATAAATTGAATGTAGTCTGTTACATTATGTGGAATAGTGATATGCCCAGTATCATCCTTTGCAAAAGTAATGAATACACAACAAAATTAAATGATGAATCCAAAACGTAGATGTTTTTAATACTACCATTAAATTTTGAAAATGAATTCATTTATGTTCAGAATTCACCATCAACTATACTAAATATAATTGCTACATCAGGTTGAAGTATATCATTGTAACTTTCATTCAACTTTCACAGTACTTTCATGAGCAGACAAATTTCTTAAATTGATTTTACAAAGTAATTTTTGGATCATTTTTTTATTGAATTATCATTTGAAGTGAGTTCACAATAATAAAATACTAAACATTAAAATATTGACATTGACTTTGGGAATATTGCTTTACTCTTATGACAACATGAAACGAAGTGACATGAAGTGAAAGCAGTCCTGTCACCTAAAAATTTTGACATTCGTTAAGACCCAAGAGAATAATAATTATTTCAGTGATTTCATAAATGTACTAAAGATAAATTATTTATCAATTAATGATTAATGTATATTATGAATTTGTATATTATATTATTATAAAATTAACCTATAATCTGACCAGTTGATTTCCTTGGGCATATCAAACATGCAACGTCAGTCATGTTAAAAATATTGAAAAGGTAGGTAGGTAATTGGAATGTAAGAGTAAAATGAAAGCTGTCAAAACGTCCTTATCATTTACATGTGCATATATATTGTGTGAAATTCAAACATTAGTGTGGGTAATGTATATTTTAATAAATTTAATATACTTGTATTGCATTGTAAATAAAAAACGCGTATTTTTACTAATTTAAATTGGTAACACTATCGGCTGACGGTGAAGGAAAACACCGTGAGGAAATCTGAACAAGAAAAATGTTCTTGTAGCACTCCCGGTAAAATAGTATTGTGGATATCTTAGAGTTTGAAATCACCAATACTTTGTGGACTGGCGTAGTGATTATGCCCATACCTTCCTACACTCTCTCTGAGTGTGCTGCGTGGGAGGTGGAGCGCCGCACTCTAGCGGCGGTGGTAGGAGAGGATTTGTCGTTGCCTAGCGTGGTCTCGTCCATGCTCAGCAGCGAGCAGGCGTGGCAAGCAGTGGCCCCCTTTTGCGAGGAAGTCATCTCGTAAAAGGAGGCAGCGGAGAGGGCCCGCGAGGCGGACTCCCTCAGTGGCCGTTTTCGCCAACGGAGGACCGGCAGGAAGAGGCGGCGCTTTGCCCAACTCCTCCTGCCACCGTGGCCGGATCTGAGGGGATGTAGTCGGCGGGTTTATCCTCTCATTGCACAGGTCCGGCGGACGAGGGGGGCAGCTGGCGTGTACCCAGCTGCCTCTCTATAGGTAGGAGCCCGGCGGCAACCTTCCGCCGGGTGGACCGTTGAGGCGGCTATTCAAGGGGAATAGCGGAGAACGATCCCTCCTTGCCGCCCCAACATCACCCCAATATCGGTTTTAGTCCGTGCGAGTCGGACATAACATAATGCACCCTTGAGTTAGTCGCCCAAACATCCCAAATCGGCTGAGTGCCTTCAGCGCTCACCTCAATAGTTCGGTGAAGCTGTAAAGATCTTTCCAGGTCAACAGCGTTTTTATTTCGAGAAAAAAAAATGTATACCCCACAATATTAATTTTTTCCTCGACACTTTTCTGCTAATATTATGGTAAACGTTTAAATGAATGTTTTAAAATGACCATTCTATTTGGTTAATAATGTATTTTCAATACATTTGTGAAAACTGTAGGTATATATATAAAATACGTTAGAGATAAACATCACCGGAACGGTAAAGGAAAACAAGGCGAACTTTTTGTTTACCTGTTGAACGGCCTCGGCTTCTACAACACAATCACAGTGTAGTGTGCTCAGCCGTTCACACAGCGCTGAATTTGCGGGCTTTGTTTCTCTAACGTTCGAAATAAGCATTAACTTGGAAATTTTAACTGCTATTGACTATTTTCTATGTTTATTTGTTATTATTAATGTTTTCAGTGTATAGATCACTCGATGTGTTCGCGGCTCCGATTGCATGAAATATAAAACTAAAAATGTACTAGGGTTAACATTTTGGTGCAGGCGCGGTAATAAAATATGTGAGCAAACTGGAGTATATATATATTTTTTCAATTTGCAGGAGTTCGCGGCGAGCGCGAAAGACACACAGCCGAAATGCCTACTGTTACAAAGGTGCCACATCGGTTGGACTTCTGCTTGAATCGTCGGTTTGTCTTGCTGCAAATCAGTTCGAAACTGGCTGTACATACGAGTTTAGTTATCTGTATACATTCATACGATATGTAGAAAGAAAGAAAAAGAGTATGTTGTAAAACACACGATAGAAGTGAAACTTTTGTATTGCATGGAAATATAATAAATTATTTATCAATCATTTTTAAGGGGCATAGACTTTGTTCAGTTATCGATAACGTAGTACTTGCACCCACGGGCAAGGAGAAAGATAAGAAAACGACTGTCCAATGTCCACTCCAATGCCCGAAGTTAAGCAAGATAAAGTCCTCAGCAGCTACATAAAGTCCTTCCATAATAAGTTTACTTCAAAAAGATCCCATGCAGATTACCTGTGTACTTACTCTGTGTAGATGTATAGATTATGGGGGGTGCAGTGTCGTACGTGTTATGTTGAAGCAAGTGGCTTGCTCGAGTGTTCAACGCCAGAGGAATGTATCAAAACTCGAAGTATATAGTGTACTTCTTTATATATAAGTCTTATAGCAGCGTGTAGTGACGTACAATTCTCGTATAGATAAACCTCCATCTCGCTAAGTGTACATAATGGGTATCACTAATTGCCAAATTTTATAAAGGAACGAGTGTGCTTTGCGCTACGCGTAGGTCACGCCTTTAGTCCCCAACCAGTTTGTTAGTGTACTGCATGCACATGCACACGACTATGCGAAATATGATTTATGAAGTGTACATTGTTTTATAAAACTTCTTTAATAAATAAGAGCATCTGCCCGCGACTTTGTTCGTGTGGAATAGATATTTTGGGCTAACGTTAACACGCAGCGGAATATCTCAAGGAGAACAAAAACCTCGGTTTTTATACATTCCTCATTGGTGCTCCACTCCTATTGGTCTTAGCGTGATGATATTGCCACAACTATCCACGATAAAAGAGATATATAACATTGAAAGATTCACAAACTTTATTTATTTATTATTCATAAACTTTACCTTTTTATAATAGTAATAGATTACACGATTTATTGTAAATTGAAATATTTATTGCAGCCATTTTTTGCACGATATTTATTATCAAAACAATGTGACATGATCGAATGTCGTAAGACTAATATATGTTTTTCCTTATAATGACGACATTTTTTAATCTTTTGAACATAGATTAATGTGTTGCGTTTCGTTTCCCAATATTTTTACTTTATTTTGTAACATAAAAACGGTTACTTTGTTTTTTTTTTAAAGTTGAATTTATATAAATGTTGTTGTTGTTGTTTTACTTCTACTAAATAATAATATGTATGAATATAAGTAATATCTATGTATCGTCTATAGCAGTGTTTCCTAAACTTTTTAGGCCATTCCCCACCTTAATATTTCTAAAAATGTTATGCCCCCCTCTCCCATACAAAATTTTCGTTCCCTTAAGAAATATAAATGATAAGTTTGAGGAAAAGATGACTATAAAATTGATATCAAAACATCGTAAGTAAAATTTTAAAACATATAATGAAAAACTTACCTGAGTTAACTACTCTAATTATCCAGTTGATATTTTGGTAACGTCAAACGAAATTATACCTAACAATTATTAACAGCATTTTTTAAGAAACTGCCTTATTGTTAAATTATTACCGATATTTAAGCATTGCATTTAAATAACCCAAAGCGAAAGGGTTAAAGTCGTGTCGGTTTTTAAACTGCCCGCCTGTGGGGCGCGCGCTCCACGTTGGGAAACACTGGACTACAGTATTTTCTTTTCTTAATATGTCATAGTTCAGATTAAATATAGTAACATATCCTACTGGTGGCTATATTGTGATCTCTTGAATTCATTCTAAACTTGCTTTATATGTTAGCTACTTAATGTTATAAAATGCATACTAAAATTTGACCAAATAACATAAAAAAATCTTATAATTTGAAATAGGTTAACTCTCTTTATTGCTTTCAAGTTATAACGATACTAAATTACTGATAGATACATAGAACGTTATTGGCTTTTAGAATATGTAAATGAGGTTTTTTTAATCACCAGGTGTACGTACCATTACCACGTATTCAAATATTTAGATATGAAAATTTATGAAATATAAATAATATATATTCATGTATTCCGTTGTGTAATTTATGTTCATGTTATAAAATTGTATTTGATCATTTTTACAGTATTCAATACAAATAATCAATAACATGATTTTTAAGATTTTAATAGATTCTTACAAGCGTGAAGATGAGTTTACGCTATAAACTTGTTACTTATTCTCTAGCTTAGATACTATTTATGATCCATTTAGTTATTCGTTCTTCAATCACTTACGTACAAATTATATGTATTAATTACCCATAGTTAACGAATATTATAATTTAACCTTATCGTCAGGCATCAATGATTGTACTCGCACATTTTAGTTTTTTTTATATCATAGGAGGCAAACGAACAGGTGGGTTACCTGATGTTAAGTGATCACCACCGTCAATAGACACCAGCAACACCAGAGGAGTCGCAAGTGAGTTGCCAGTCTGAGTTGGTGCTGAGGGAGGAATGGAGAGAGAGGGAAGGGAGAAGGAGAGGTGGGCCTCCGGCGCTCTCACTGACCGAACGAAATGCAACAATGCAAGCACTGTAACTTCACGTCAGTTTTTTGTGAGAGGGTGGTACCACCCCGGACGAGCCGTCCTATTGATGTTGAAACCAGTTATAGCTTCAGGGTGGTTCTATTACCTACAATATTCGCTATATTTTGACAGTAATTTTACATAATTAACTGGTATTGAATCTGTTTTCGAATCCGGTTAACTTCCTTATGTCTGCTCAAGTCGTTAGGTGACTTCTTATTATCCTATAAGTTTCTCCTATCTATAACATCTGTGACACACAATTTACTTTAACTGTAATGTCACAGTATAAATATGAGACACAGTACGGAAACTACGAACAAACGCTCGAAAACGACGAGAGGTTTTGAAAGGAATTCTATGGACAGCACCGCGAAGTCCGCTTAGGGGTCTCGTCGATGTGCATGTTTGTGTGAGTATGCCGGTACGAGCGTTTATAGGGAGTTTCCAAACTGTCTGTTATGTGTACTGTGGTAATGTTGTCCTTTATTACTTTAAATTGGTGCTCAGAAACAGCAGTTGCAAATTATTTACGATCGCCATGAGTCGTCCATTATAAATTAGAATACATAATAAGACAATTTTATATTTCGAGTGAAGTAACGTTATTTAAAAGAAACAGAGTGTCGTAAAGACGCACGATAGAAGTGAAACATTTGTATTACAGGGAAATGTTTTCTTTAAAAAAATACACCTGTACCCATCCAAGTACAGACCGCGCATGATATTCCTTAACTTCGGTGATCGGAAGAGAACCGGTGTTTTCAACGTTCTACCTGACGCAGTATTTACCCCATCATTTGTAGGCGGTAAAGCCACGTTAAAGATATTACTGGTTTTAGCATGAATGAATCGGCTCGCCCGGGATACTACCACCCTCTCACAGACAGATCGACGTGAAGTAACAGTGCTTTCATTGTTGCGTTTCTTTCGGCCAGTGAGGGTGCCGGAGGCCCACCTCACTTTCCCTACCTCTTCCCAATCTCCCCTGCCCCCCTTCCCATACACAGGATGGCAACGCACTTGCAACTCCCCTTGTGTTGTTACTGTCTATGGACGGTGGTGATCACTAAACATCAGGTGGCCAACCAGTTTGTTTGCCTTCTTTGATATAAAAAAGAAAAATTCGCCACACAAAAAAGTTGCCGATCAAAATTTGTAAGTCCTATCATAAGAAGTTTCACCAAAAAAAATGTTATAATCTTCATATAACCAAATTACAGATTACTAGCAACTTATTTTCAAAAACATGAAGCTCGCAGTTTAATAGAACTTCGAAATTCAAATTTGAAATTTGAAATTCAAACAAAAAACAAAATTAGAACAAAATCCGGCTTTATAGCTGTTTGCAGCGTAATCAGCTTAAAGCGCATCGGTTTGGCTTTTAGTTTTATCGATGTAGCGTTTGATTGCAGATGATGTGTTGTGAAGATTATCTTGTTAAGCCTAAAAGGGTAGTGGTGTTGCCGCTTTTGCAACACACGTAAAGATGTGAATTGTCATTGTTCCTTACGTTGAGGGGAACGAGAGTACCTCTAAGGAAACGGGAAACCTTTTCCAACGGTTGCTTTATTTGTAGAAGAGAATTCACAGTGAAGCATTTATCTTCATTACTAGCGATTTATTACCGTGAGTATATAAACCGTAATAAAAAGACCGTATTACTAGGAAAAGAGTATGTGTGGTATTCATATTAAATAAATGATTTTTATGTATTCTTAACCCTTGTGTAAGAATTGTTAAATTTAATGGTTTTATTTATTTATATGATACAATGTTTATTCGAGTGATTTCTTTCTTATCATACTCTCTCGCTTGATATAATAACATAATAAATATCTCCTTTCTTATATTTTTATCAAGTCCGATTCTCGGCTGTGGTAAGCTTTACAAAAAATATGCTTACTTCTGGCAACAGAACAATGTGTTTTTCTAAACTTGACTATCTTTTATATTTAATGTACGTTTTTTCCACTTCTTGTTCGTTTTTTCCACCCTGTATAAGAAATAAATTCTTGTTTTAGGTAAGATAAAGTAGCTTCTAAATAAGTAGACCATGGTTAGAATATTGTCGTAAATTTAACAACAAGGTTGAGATCTTAATACAATCCGATGTTAATTGTACTTAAAAAGTTTCTTGTGTTTCGTGTTGTCGCGTATTGCGTAGTTACTACGGTCAACTTTAACGAAAAGGGATCTTGTAAAGTTATATATTAAGGTGGCACAAAAGGTAACCAACGTTTTATACAAGAATCCAAATACAGATCTTTTGAAGCTTAATCACGCCAAAACTACATAACATATAGGTATACAACTACATATAATCATTCAATGCGGAATGTTTTTGTAGATGGTTCCAAGCTACTTATGTTTTGGATTCGATTGTCCCTTTGCCATTTTACCGCACAATGATTTTTTTTTCGAAATGACTACGCTATTGATCTAGCAAGGTCTTAACAGTTTCACCGGACTACAATCGCACAACGAAGCGGGCGGTAATTTCTTTTTTTTTTCAAACTGACAAGCGTTTACAGCTTCACCGGACTACAATCAGCTAGTTTAATATAAATTTATGTGTATATATAAAAATGGATGGAGGTATATCTGCGATTTATATCTGTTGTTGCGATATAATTTAATATATTACTGAGGTGTGGGGTGTGGGGAGATTGAATGAAGACACGACTGTACCGGATAACACTCTAATTTATTCTGTCCTATATACGTTCCCCACTACATCACCGGGGTAAAAAAGAAAAAATATGTTATGTAGTAAAAAAAGTAGCAGCAGGTAAAGATTGTACTGTAATTAATTATATAATAGGTTTATTTATCTTGAAGCGAATTGTGATCAAACATATTACTTGTCTTTTACAAAGGGCATAGTTCTATTTTTATGAATAATTTCCATCTTACCATTTCTCAAAAATTTTATAATAGGTTTTTGTTCTTCAACAACTACATACGGGTCATTATACAAGGTATCTATCTAGTTTACTTCCTGGTTTATTTTTTACTAGTAACATATCGTTTGGATTATATTTTATTTGATTTACATTTTTATCGTAATTCTTTTTCCACTCTCCTTTACAATATAATAAGTTTTCTTTTGCATCTCTGTTAGCTACCTATTACCTATATTTTAATTCTAACCTATAATTTTTTCTGGATTATACAATGGTTCTATGTCAGCAGAAATTCTACTAGGCATTCCACAATGTTTCCCGTAAACTAGCTTCTTTAAATTTCCCCACTACATTATATATACTACATTACAATGCACATTTAAATACACTATCTATAATATCGTATCATATAGTTTAGTCTTTATACTCGTATCGACACGTTTTCAAATAAATGAAATAAATTCAATACAGCGGTAGAGACAAAGTCTATTTATAAAATAATAATAATAATAATAAATTTATTTATTGCTCATAAACATACATTTTTACATTTAAAAGTATGCGATACAATACAATACGGTGCTGTTTTATTATTTTACAAGTAATACTAGATTATTACAGTAATATACAATATGCTAACATCAATACACAATAAATCATAAAAATTACAAAAAAAATATTATGCATCTTAACAAACTAGAATTATGAATCGCAAAAACTATCAAAAAGGTAGATAAAAAATTGATGGATTCTACATATGACCGCTGCCACCTAAATTAGGTAATCCTGTATCTCAGGTGGCAGTACACATTATGACACTATTCATGGTCACGTTACACAACCGCAGTGGATAAAATATTTTAAAAAGCTATATACAAAAACAAATGCATGTTAAAAACAATCTAAATATACTTAAGAATTAGTGCTAAAATATATTTTATGTTAAATTATGTAAAACAGGTCTTATTCTATAAAGTAATCATTCCATCAAATCATTCAAACTAAATAGATAGAATATTAATTGGTTTTATTATTTTCTTTCTTTTGATGTTATAGTTTGTTTTTTTTTTAATATCATATTAGAGGCAAAGGAACAGTCGGGTCACCGCTATCCATAGACACTACAACCCCAGAGGAGTCGCAAGAGCGTTACCAGCCCATGTTTGGGGGAATGGAGACAAAGAGAGAGAGGTTAGAGGAGAGAGAAAGGAAGAGGGGAGGAGAGGGGAGATGGGTCTCCGGCGCTCTTACTGACCGAACAAAACGCAACAATGCAAGCACCGAACGTGCCGACCCATTCATGCTGAAACCAATAATAGCTTCAGCGTGGCACTACCACCTACAAATCTCTTTTATTTATGTTAATTTCTGAATCTATAAAATAGTTAAATATTTCGTTATATTGAAATTTAATTTATTGTTAGAGTACAACCGTTGTTGGCTATAAATATCACTACATTTAAATTTAATTACGAAATTGTTACTATTGGTATATTTACAAACGTATTGTTTTTTTATTGAAGCACGACAAAGTGACTGCACTATGCCTCATGGTAAGCATAGTACAATCCAAAAACATCGGCAACCACCGAGAGACAGCTTATTATACATCGCCGGTCGCCGCTGTCATGCCGGCCATAATGACGAAAGTCGCCCGGTACTAGATATGCACAGGCTGATCCCGAAAAGCGACGCGCAGAAGCGAGTCACTATGAGAGGCTTTTTCGCCATATACATGGTGGTTGCGATCTAGTCGGGCTGTATAACACTACCACCCCGCTATCGCCATTGCCTTGTTCGTTGATTATCAGGGTGCACCACGTGCAGGTGAGGTTGGCTCGGGTGTCTCGAGTCTTAAAATGTTACTCGACACCCCTTACACCCCAAAATTGTCATGTCCATGACACATAATAAATAAATATTCAAATATGATGTTGTCGTCATTTGTACAAACTATAGTTAAATGTCCAGGTTTCATGTTGGAAAAGTTTTCGACATTACATATGTATAAGTAACGTTTTGTAGTGTTTTGTAGTATATTAAGGAGGATTATCAAAGTGGCTCTCTCGTATCTGTATCCGGAATCACTTCTCTCCCGAATTACAGTAATGTCGGTCGCCCTCCCGTAAATTAATCACTTGAACGCTGTCAGTTTCTTTCTAAATACTAATAGATTTTAGGAGGGGATTGTGTTTTTGCTCCTTACATTAACCGTACGGAGGTCAGACAAAATTGCACGTTGAGTATTCTCTTCGTATAAATTTGTCGAGCTTTGTTACTAAAGAAGAAACACTATTTGCTAAAACTGTTGAACATTAAGAGGCTGTCGGGTTGGAAGTTTCACATAATCTGTGTTAATAGGTTTTCGTACGCGTTATTGTAGATTTTATATCGGGAAAGTAGTTTTGTTCTGTATGAAAGTTACCATGTGTCCTTTACTATTCCTTTGGTAATATGTATGTAAAATTTTATGACGATTAGTTGAGTAATTATGCCATGAAAGCTTAAGAAACAAATAAATGTATTAAAAAAACATAAGTAAAATGTGAATGTGTATTTTTAACCTAATTTTTCGGGTTGATATATAACCTATGACGTTTACAAATAACAAGGCTTTCTATTAGTAAAAAAAATTCAAAATCAGTCTAGTAAATCTAGATATTACCTTTTACAACGTCACAAAATCACAAACTTCACCTCTTTTTAATATTAGTATAGATTTGTATAAGCTTACATATCTGAGTTGACAGCAATTCGGGATTTTTTTTTTTCATAAGAGGCAAACGAGCAAGCGAGTCACCTGATGTTGAGTGATCACCGCCGCCCATAGACACTTGAATAGCAGGGGAGAGTCGCAAGTGCGTTGCCAGCCTGTGTTTCGGAAAGGGATATGAAGGAGGGGACCAGGGAGGGGCGAAGGGTGGGGAGGTAGGCTTCCGGTGCTTTCACTGACCGAACGAAACGCAACAATGTAAGCACTGTTACTTCACGTCAGTTTTCTATGAAAGGATGGTACTACCCCGGGCGAGCCGACCCATTCATGCTGAAAGCAGTTATAGCTTCAGCGTGGCTCTACCACCTATAAAATTAAATACAAAACGCAAGCGGAGCCGTAACGCACATATAGAAAATATTATTGCATATTTAACTTTTTTTTATAACATGGTTATCACATTAACATTTATCGTATAAAATTAAAATTTAGCTTTCCTTTATAAATATAGATTATAATCCGTACTCGTATACGCCAGGAATATGTTTAGTAAATGAAGCCAAAAAAAACTGAACTTTTGTTCGTATTTGAAGCCTACGAAAATCAATATCATATTTTGGTATACTTCTACAAGCATAATCCCTTACCATAAAAGGGTCCCTAGAGTAAAGAGATCTCAATATATAATTACGTATATTTATGCTCGATACGGTATTATGACAAAAATATTGAATAGAAATTCAATAATAGGTAGGCAACCCTCGGCCGTATCCGGGTTGTCGTTACGGTGAAGCTAAAAGCCTCGGTTTCTTACAAAATAAAAAACATTTTCGTTCCCAGAATTGGATATTATTTGTGTATCAATGATCCTTTTTGTCTGCTATATTTCCTCTTATTTAGATCAACGATTAAATAAGGAAATATGATGAGATCGCCGGAGATAACAAACGCTGGCATTAATTAAAAATAATTCAATATTATTCTTGTCTTGTTTTTGGTACGTTTTTAAAGAAATTCCCTATACATTTCGATAGATTTGAATAACGGAGACGTAAACGTACAACAGGAAGTGTATTTTAAAATATATTCGTAAGACATTCGATAACTGTGATTAATCATGACAGATGGTGAGAGAGTATTTTTGTGTATTTCATTTCCTTGTTAGTATTTGTTTTGCTCGCGTTATCATGGATCTGATTCATCATCAAAGAACATTTTCTTTTCTGGATGAAACATATCCTGTGTTCTTTTCATTAGGTGTATGCAACATTTTTTGATGATTCATTGAGTACATACACATTTATATTTATAATATGAATAAGGAAAGAATTGTACCTTTTTTAACGGTTTAGTCTAAGATTTTCTCAAAAATTTGGTTACTATATACTTATAATCTTTTTTATCATTTGGATAATTATTCTCACGTGGTACTGTCTCGACTTCGCACGCTTGCCCTGTATTTATAAAGCGACAGAAGTGCACAAGTGATTTATATACATATTCGGCCTATTTGTTATGTTTTTTTTATCGAACTGATTACGCTATTGACCTAGTAAAGTAGTGTTAACAGCTTCACTGGACTACCTATTTGTTGGCGCTTAAACATTGAAAATACTCAATAAAGATGACAAATTGTGGTTTACTCTTAGGATAGATTCCCGCAAACTCTTCAGCAAGTCTTTAGGAAATGTACAGTTCTGTAGTAATTGTTTTATGTATATCTTTCGACTTAGCATTAGAAATGTTAGGGCCATAAAAAAGTAAGAGGAATAGCCTAGAACGATTCCTTGCCGCCCCAACACTACGGTCTGTCGGTACACCGTGGGGTCTTAGTCCGTGCAACTCGGACATAACCCACCCTCTCCCCCGGGACTATGGGTATCCATAAGGGAGTGCTAGAAAAAAGTGTATTTTGAATTGTTCAAAATTGTATTATAAATGTGTAAGTATGTGTAATACATATAAAACTTCTGGAAATAATTTTAAAAATCGTAGTAGCACCCTTATCAGAATTTGTAACGTAATAGTAATTTAGGAGAGAAAATACATATACAGATGCGAAAATCTCTTTGTTTTGGATCATTTATTAACCAAGTTTTAAATAAGATATCTTGTATGAACATATAAAATCTAATTTATATTTAATATCAAATATTTAAGTTGTAAACTTAGAAGATTGGTTTGTATCGAATTAATTCCAAAGCTAATCAATAGGAAGTTAAATTATTTTTGTATTCACAATTATATATTTGCTAATGATGAAAGATATTTATGAGTATTTCGTGTAGTTTTATGAACTTCGAGTTATTTAAAATTATATAGATATAGATCGTCTTTCGGTGGTCTTGCCTGACACGAAGTCTGTTTCTTTTTTAGGCGAAATGTGTTCCTATCTTCATTCATTTTAATTATGATTTTGATATAAAATAAAAAAGACAAAAATTACATTTTCATTATAACTGAAAAACAATTGATACTCACCATATTTTCGTGTGCGAGTCTTAAGACTTCATTAATTTTCTTTATAAACATTGAAGAACTGTTTAAAGAAGTTAGTTACGTTGCAGATATCGCAAGCTAGATTACTGTCACTGTATAATGAGAGTAATCTTCCGCATGTTGCGCTGACGGTTGAAGGCACCTTTCGTTTTAATGAGACCGCCGAGGCACCGAGGCCTCTCGTCTGTGAATAATTCCTCATTAGGTAAGCTGCCTGCAGTCTTTTACAAAAATAAAACGTATGCGATGAAGCTATTTCATACAAAAGGCTAATGTATATGAATACACCCTGTTCTAAGGTATATGGAAATTAGTATTATCATATAGATCTCTCAATTTTCCGATAATAAATATATGGAGGAGTTGTTGAGGCGTGTATGCTTGGTACACATACGTTTCAACAACTCATATATATATGAATAGTTAGCTAGGTTGGTTAAGATAGGTCGCGATTTTGCATGCAACAGGCAACAGCCAAGCCGAGGTGTGCCGTGCACCCTTGAGCTGGTTGTCAAAATAAAATCGGCTGAGTGCCTTAAGTGCTCGCCTTAGTAGTCCGGTGAATCTGTTAAGACCTTGCTGGGCAAATAGCGTGGTCATTTCGAAAAAAAATATATCATAAAGATATTATGCAAAATGCTATTTTACCATATCATTTTAGCTATAGACTAAAGTTTTTGCGATATTCTAACGCAAATTATATCTTTATATTCATCTTTATTATGTAACTGAGAAATGTTTTATTTAAAGGTCATCTACACACCACAATTTAACTATTAGTTATACAGAGATTAAATGTCTGTGTATCCGCTTCGGCTTTGAAGTTTGCAGTAATCGGACAATACTGTTTGACGAATAATTTTCAACTAGGGAATTCGAGCATACTAGGTACCAAAATGTTTTTTAACGGACGACTGTGAGATTTAGCATAAGTAATGTTTACATAGATAAAGAATTAATAAAATCTATTAATAATATGTATTACAATAAAGCATTGATTAAAATATTGTAAAAATTGAATGGATGGTGTGTAACTGTAATTGGTTTAATCCCCCCTAGTGAAATTCACTCCAAGAAATAGATTGTTTAGTTAACTGCTAAAAAGACTTTGGAGTGAATTACATATTGTGTATAATTTAAAGATGTCAATGTCAAATACACGATAATCTGTTATCAAACAGACGCGTAGGGTAGAAATTGTCTGCATTTATTTTACATATTCTTTGACAAAAGAACATGAATAACTAAACTTAAGCATTTATCGAATTACGGTCGAATTTCGGCTACGACACGACCACTAGTATAATTAATTAAACTTCGCTATCAATAAATCATGAAGATTAATTTAGATTTACGAAAATAAATTGAATAATAAACTACATTAGCTATAATAAACTTAAGGTAAGGATTTAAACGCATACTTTTCATAGAATGTTCCTAATCTATTGTTCAATATTAATATTTTTTTTTAATCTTATGAATTTTATTGGAGATACTAGCTTCTGCCCGCGACTTCGTTCGCTTGGAATATTTAATTTAGGCTAACGCTAACACGCAGCGGAAGCTCTCAGAAGAAAAAAAAACGATTTTGAAACATTCTTCACTAGTGCTCTGCTTCTATTAGTCCTAGCATGATGATATATAATATATCCTATAGCCTTATTCTATAAATGAGCTATATAACATTGAATGAATTTTTAAAATCAAACCAATAGTTCTCGAGATAAGCGCGTTCAACCTACTAAACAAACCCTCCAGCTTTATAATATTAGTATGGATTATGGTATCTATATAAATAATTAGGCTTAGATGCCTAATTAAACTCATACAGTTTTAAATAAGATATCTTGTACGTTGTGTTTCAAATATAAAACGTAATTGATATTCAATATTACATATTTAAGTTGGAGACTTAGCAGATTGGTTTGTATCGAATAAATTCCAAATCTAATCAATAAGAAGATATATTGAAGATAAATTAATGTTGTATTCAAAATTATATATTTGCTAATAATGAGAAATACTAATTAGTATTTCATGTAGATGTCTCTCTAGAGTTACGACAATTTTAGTAAAGGCTTTATTAACAACGAGTACTTTAAAATTGAAGTAACCCCCTGTAGAATGTCTTTCGGTCGTCTTCCTTGAAAGGAAGACTGTTTCATTTTTAGGCGGAATGTGTTGCTATCTTCATTCATTTTATTCCTGCACATTCAATTGTGATTCAAAATCATTTACGATAAACTAATAAAAGCTTCTATATCGATCTCTTCTATTCTCAATGGGTTTATATTGGAAGTAGAATTGTAGTCGCGTCTGAGAAACAAATGAGGGTTAAAGCGAGATAATTCTCAAGCTTGTACAAGTTCGTGGAACTGAAGCTATGTATTTTTTATGAAGCAAGTAGAAGGGTATCGCTTGACGTATGGAAAGGCTTATATGAATTTATAATATCATCTCTACCGAGGTCAGCTGTACACGATTGTAGGAATCGTACTGTAATGCTTATATGTCCTTCTGTGTGTGATATACGACTATATATGGTAATTTTTTTCTTTACTTTATTTTTGGCAATAATACTTTCAAAATTATTACTGCCATTGTCGCGTAGTCAATAATACTACAAGCGTCATGCGATCACTTCAATATTGCGTCGTGTGAGTCAATAGTCTAACAAGATGGTGGATCTCTTGTTAGAACCTTCCAGGGAGTTTTTGTGGCATCTCAGAATTTCATGCTCCGTGGCATTATTTTTCATTCACTTCATTTGTGGACAATAAACTAACTATAATACGTAAAACACCACCAAATTTACAAAATATAGAGTGCAATAACAGAAGATTATGAATAAAATATAAAATCCACTACATGACAGACTAAAATCCCGCCAAAAATTATGCTAATTTATAACGGTTAAAATTATGGTTGAAAGCAATATTTTATTAATTCATCCATGAAATCAAATGTAAACATATTAATTAATTTAAATAACATAACCAGGATGTATACAGAGAAGGGAGAGTGATAATGTCAGATTTTGACAATTCTACTGGGAACCAAATATGTTTTAAATTCAATGATATTACAAAACGATATCATTGTTTAAATTCTTATAAACATTATAGCTATGACATTGTTATGCTCTAAATATGTAATCACTTTTGACAGCTACTCTAGTATCAGGATCGTTTAAGCCAATTTTGTCACATTTTTTTTTTTTCGAACTGACTATGCTAATGACCCGGCAAGGTCTTAGCAGTTTCTCCGGACTACATTGTCACTTACTCTTTTAGCTCATTTAGTGCTATCTGCAATATGCTAGTAGCTTTTTGTCCACGGCTTCGTGTCAATTTAGGCTATCCTTCGATAGCAGTACTCTTTCTCAGGATGAAAGATACGATATGTCCTCTTCTGTACCCCTGATAACGTGTATGTATTTCAAGATAATCCGTTCAGTAGTTAAGACGTAGAAGCGTAATAAACTCATTTACATATATAAGATCTTATTTATAGGAACATACATCAAAGTTTTAAGGAATTCCTTGCGGTTTAAGAGGAGGAATAAAATGAAATCTTGCAATTTTGAAATAAGGTTTTTTTAGAAGATACTCTTGAGAAATTTGCTCTTCTACGTTTACCGTGTTCACCATCTCTGACATTGTCATTTAACATTTTTTTTTTATATCATAGGAGGCAAACGAATAGGCGGATCACCTGATTTTAAATGAACACCACCGTCCATAGACACTTGCAACATCAGGAGAGAGGTAAGTGCGTTGTCAGTCTGTGCTTAGGGAGAAGAGGAGAGGGGACGGGGAGAAAGGGAAGTGGGTCTCCGGCGCTCTCACTGACCAAACGAAACGCAACAATGCAAGCGCTGTTACTTTACATCGGTACTAAACCGGGCGAGCCAACCCATTCATGCTGGAACTAGTTAAAATGTCATGTTACATTGTGATCATACGTTAAAGTCCATGAAGTCTACAAAAAGTTACGGAATATCTGCAGAAATGTGAATAATATGGAGATTCAAGCGAGACTAGGTCGTGACCAATGGTCGGCAGGCTTTCAAAGCATTCCATTCAATAGCAGTCAGACAATATTAATTAAGCATTGCCAGAATTAGCTATCGAGCCAATAGTAATTGACTATGGGTTAACATTAACAGTTCAATAGTTGGTAATTAGTGCAATTAACTTGGCTGATAGTATGGGTTCGCTGATCATACCGATATTATATTTATATTATATACTAACTGATATTTGCGACTTCGTTTGCCTTGTTTTATATCTGACAAAGATAATATATCGCTGAGAGTGTAGTGTTAATAAAAATTTAGTTTTTTAAAACTTGAATAATTTTAAATTAAATAAAGATACTATTATATTTTTTTAGCTTGTGTTACAGGAGGTTGTATAACACATGGTCGATGCAGTCAGTATGCCAATAAATACTTCATAGTTACTTTCACTCTTTATTTGGCCACAGTTACAGCTTACAGTACTTTTCACAAAGGAATGCGTAGATAACTTGCCTTTTATAGGCCGAACTATATACTATATAAATCAAAGCAATTACCATTATTACTTTCAATTCTGCTAGTGTTTTAAGTAACACAAAGATAATACGAGTATAATAATTAACGAACAGATTAATATTATGTATGTACATCAATTCTATATAAAATCATTGTTATTTATGTATCTGAAATATGTTTAGACAACAATTATGTGTGTAGAGTAGCGACATTTAGCCCTTTATAGGTCAAACTATGGAAGTCAAAGCAATTACTATTAATTAACAAAACTAATATTATACAAGTAATAAATCAATAATATCAATTCCTATTTGTATCTCATTGAAATCTATACTATATATAATAGTTATAATAATTCTCATTTATGTATCTTAATATTGTGGCCCTAGTATCTCGAGCGGCACCGGAGGTGGGTAGATAACACTTGTTTAAAAAATCCAAGTGTCTAAGAAGTGAATTTAAACAAAATTGATCGTCATCTATCTAGCTGGTCTTGTGTCATGTGCGTCGTTGAGGATTTCTATCATTTTATATATATATAAAAATATTATTATATAGTTGCACTATATTAAGAGGTCTTGGGCTTAACGTATATAATATATTTGACTCGTAAAACGAAGGCAATGATTACGTATCCTGTTAAGGATTATGATAATGTGATGAAAAAGCTACGGTTAATATGGAAGCGAATTTATAAGGAAAAGTGATTAATTATATACATTATAGAAGTCTTTTCAAATTAGACCTGAATTTCCTGAGAATACCGCGTTTAACCAATCAAACAAGCCCTCCACCTTTAATGTTAGTATAGATTACTACTCTTCTCTCGCACTTAACTCGAGCCGTCATTCAAATTACAATAACTTTTGATATAATAAACCGATTTTAATGAAATCAAGACTAAATTATTTTCTAGGATATAGTTTATGATTTTGTCTGTGATATTTTATTGTGAACCCAGTACTGTAGCAATGATGCGTGTTCGTATAAATATTCAAACAGACATTTCTAAAAATGATTGAAATGTATTTTATTACTTATATCTGCAACAATTTTCTTCACGAAAATTGAAAAAGTACAGACTCTCATTAGATTTAAATTCTTTTTATATGTATAGAAGAACACTAATCTATATTTACAACATCGTTACATTTAATTTTAAATCAAATAATAGAAAGTTTGTGTTAAGAGAATATTTTGTTGTTGCAAGTTGCAATTAAAATTAGGCTGTCTTTCTTAAACTCTACATAGAAACGACAAGCATCCAACTCACGTCCACGGGGCGTACGTATACTTGCCAGTGTGTTGTGCGGTCCAGGAATCCTTTTCCGGTTCAGCCTTACTAGCCACCTACGAAAGTGCTGCCAGGATGCTACTTGAATTATCTGTTAGAAATGAATAGGGCTACAGAACAGTACATATAAAATATTGTATGTACTTGAGTTAACAAAGAAAATTTGTAACTTTGGGGATTTGGTATCTTGAGAAATGAAGATATCTCGAATTGTGATTATTTTGTTGCTTATTAGAAAACATGTGAACAAATGACAAATATAAATATTATACAATAGATTACATCGACGTGTAATCCTATCGCAAATTATAAATCTATATTTAGAATTCACTTTCCATCTTTAGTAACTTAAATCGACGTCGATATATAGAGACTTTTTAATGACAAAAGGTGTTAGCGTGTTACGACCATTTTATTTAAAGTTAAATAACTATGAGACCACGAAGGTTGCATACAATTTAATTACGAAGTAAGATACTTATAGTTGCGAGAGTACATCTGCAAGTGCCTTGAGATATATTTTCAGCCTGAGGATGGTTATCAGTCAGACGAACATGTGAAAAAGCACTACCGCAGTTTGGTACCTGTGGTTTTATTAATACGTTTTCTTTTACCAAAAGTTCGGATTTATTTGCGAGGATTCCCACTGACATAGACGCAATATTCCGACACGCTATGGATGAGCCAAAAATGGAATCAGATATAATACAATGTTTTAGATTAGTGGGATTTTATTTATATTGATGTGTTATTTGGCTCTATAATTTGTAATAATGGTGTTTTACGTAATATATTTTGGTTTTTGTGTAGAAATGAAGTGGATGGGAAATAATACCATGGACCATGGATTCTAACTTACCCTTTTTTTTTACATGGGGAAATCCCTTCGGACGCCCGCCCTGGCCGGGCAGCTAGGGTGGGGTATGTCCGACTTGCACGGACTAAAACCCCATGGTGCCTCCTTACACCTGTTGGCCGGGGAGCAGGAACTGCCTACGGCACTACCTCTGCTCACCCGGCAGGTGTCGGCCCCTCATAAGAAGCCCTTACTTCGGCCTGAGGGGTCAAGATGGAAGAACCCTCAGGGAGGGGCGGGTGTTAAACCCCCCCATGACGAACTGTGGGAGTCACACGGCACAATGCGACTCCACTGCGGGGCCTGCTATAGTGCTGGGCGACGGACGTGCCCGCGTCACGTTGCCGCAGGCCCTTTACGGCGGCCTCAGATCGTCTCCGACCCGTCGCCGCCGTGTTCGTCGGCCGCGGGAGAGGAGCCTGGTGGTCTGCTCTCTCTCCCTCTCCGCCGCCTCTTTAGCGAGCATAACTGCCTCGCAGAATGAGGCAACGGAGTTCCACCCGGTCTCGCTCTCAACCATCTTAAAGACGACAGACGAGAGCGAGAGATCCGGGCCTATGGCCGTGACGAGCTCGCGACGTGGCACATCCCAGGCGGGACAAACCACTAGCGTGTGCTGCGCGTTGTCTGTCGCACAGTCACAGTGATGGCACCCTGCAACTGGCTCCCGGCCTATGCGACACAGGTAACTCCCGAAGCAACCGTGCCCCGAGAGCACCTGCGTCAGCCGGAAGCTTAGGGTGCCACTCCGCCTGGTGAGCCATTCGACCATGACCGGCCGAACGGCTTCGATAATTGCCACGCCTGAGCTCGGCCGCTCAAGTCGTCGTCGCCACTTGTCAACCACTAGGACCTGGTGGAGCTGTGACCTCAGTGCCTCGATTTCCCGAGACACGAGTCGTTGTTCCCGCTCCAGCTGGGCTCCGGCCCAACTTCTGACAAGTGCTGAACGAGGCGGCTTGCGATGATTCGCTCGCAGAGCTATGCCACCTCGTCCAACAGCACTATGGGCCGGTAAGCGGACGGGCTGTCCGCCGGACGCCCCTCCTTCTTCGACAGAACCAAACGGCCGGTTTTCCATATGTGTAGAAACCGGCCCTGCTGAAGAGATGCAGTGAAGATCCTTAGCAGTCGGGGTTCGAGGGCCTCGTAAGCCAGGACCCACACACGGCTAGGGATGCCATCGGGCCCTGGGGCGGTGGTTTTAGCCTGTAGGCGTTTCACCGCCGCCCTCGACTCTTCCCGGGTCACCTCGGGGACCTCGTCATCATCTTCGTCGCAGCCAACCGCGCTGGGCATAATTGCAGACAGAGCCATCGCTGGAGGCATGTTCTCTGTTGCTGAAGGGAACAGAGCAGCCAAAACTTCATCGAGGAGCTCTGGCTCGAGACTCTGGGTTACCGGGGGGGCCCCCTGACGTAATTTGCCACGTACCATATGGTACGGGCGCCCCCACGTGTCCCGATTGAGCATCTCGAGCAGCTCCTTTCGAGCCAGAGCTTTAGCTTGCTCAATGGCTTTACGGAGCGCCAGTCTGGCTGCTCTGTACCCCTTGTAGAGCTTTGCCTCCAGTGCGGACGCGACTTGCGAGCGGCCCCGCCTGCGTCGTTGTCTGGTGTACTGGCGACGGGCCGCTACACATGCTGTGCGCAACTGCGCTATTTCGGCGGTCCACCAGTACACCTGACGCTTGGCGGGTGTTGGCCCCTTGACTCGGGGCATTGCCGCGTCGCAAATACGCGTCACGTCCGCCCGAAGAGACTCCGCCTCGAAGTCGACGTCGGCAGGCCTGTCTGGTGATTCATCTGTCACCCAGGCCTGTGCGACCGCCGCTTCCAGAAGTGCCTCACGATTGAGGCGCTTCAAGGCCCAACGCGGTCCTTCCTCTGAGGGGGTCCCACGGCCTGGTCCGTCCGAGGTCTGGGTGGAGACGTCGAACCGTATGTAGCGGTGATCCGACAACGTCTCCACCTCCTCGAGGACTCTCCAGCCCCGAACACGGCGCGCTAAAGCAGGGCTAGCGAACGAAATGTCCACTATCGACCCGCCCTGCTGTCGCACGCACGTGTTAATAGACCCCCTAACTAACTTACCCCGAAAATTCGCTGGAAACTTATAATACGAGGACAACCATCTTGGTACAACATTGAGATTATTCCAAGATACTTGAAATATTATTAATTATTCGAAAATGGCAGTAGTATAATAATCTACAAGACTGGTCGACAAAAATAGAATAAAATATCTAATTTTGCATTTAATTTTATCACCCAACATGTAAGTGGGTTCATAAGAATTCCATAACTATTTAACTTTATCTCTTAAAGTTAATAGACGTGAGTTAAAAATTAACGTCTGTAAAATCAAATCGAGTTTAATTTAATCCGCTGGTGCTTAACGGATGACCGCAGCCGATGGTTCAAAGTTCACGATATCTGAGTGCCGGTGTGGCGCCGGTGTTCGATCGGGTTACGAGTTATAATTTCCGGTTGGAGGGGCGCAATCGGTGCGACCCCGTGTAATAGATTCCGCCTACAGCATCTGATACTTGCAGATATATACTGAATATATGCCTAACTGTGTGTTAATGAGATTTCGATTTCAGATTAACATAAGTGGTTGAAATAAAAAAAGAAATTGTTTTACATACATCCTTTGCCAAACGTTTTAACTACACCTTAATAAGTGTAAATAACACAAACCTAAGCACAAATACGTTTGATATTATAACTAGCTGATACCCATGACTTTGTTTATTAACTCAATTGTTTTATTGTATCTCAAAGGGGTTAATTAGGTAAAATTTTCGACAAAAGCGGTTTGACTTTTTCTGACACTTCCAATAATTATCGTTATATTTCGATCAATATACGAAAAAAATCGACAAATTATATACCTAAACCTGTCCCATGAATTTGTCTATTTACTAATGAACCTCATGACAATCAGTTCAATAGTTTTTGAGATTATCGCGAACAGACAGGCAGACACGGCGAATGACTTTGTTTTATAGTATGTAGTAACCGCACCTCAATAAGTGTGTAGAATACAAACTTATATTAAGTACAAATATGTATTATATTTTATGTATAACATCTAGACGACTTTAGAATAAATAAATGATAATTATAGATTCATATAATAATATTTTAACTCTGTTTGGTATTAATCTATTAATTATATTATGGAGAAGCTCGAACTTACACGAACTCATTAACTTACGGCTATTAAAAGGAGCAGCGCGGTCTAAAAGTTTAATGAGGGCTGTACATTATGCTTATACGAAAAGATGAGAATCAAGTATCCAAGCATTATAGTCACGAATATATCGTTAGATAAAGATAAAAATTAGTATTAACTTGAATTTGGCAGTAGGCTGTAGAGCCACGCTGAAGCTATTACAGGTTTCAGCACGAGTGGGTCGGTTCGACCGGGGTAGTACCACCCTCTCACAGAAAACCGACGTGAAATAACAGTGCTTGCATTGTTGCGTTTCGTTTCGGCGGACGAGGGGAGGCAGCTAGTGTGTACCCAGTCTGCCTCTCTATAGGTAGGAGCCCGGGGGTCACCTTCCGCCGGGCGGACCGTTGAGGCGGCTCTACACGGTTGATTAGCTGGAACGATCCCTTGCCACCCCAACAACACTGTCGGTACACCGTGGGGTTTTGGTCCGTGCGGGTCGGACATAACCCACGCTCTCCTCCGGGAGGGTGGGTATCCATAAGGGATTTCCCTACGTTAAAAAAAAAAGTTGATTAATCTTTTATGTACATAGAAAATAGATCTGAACATAAAATAAAGATTCATTTATTATATAGAAAAGCCGTACGAAGCCGCGGGAAATTATTAATACGGATATAAACAGAAGACAAATTCTCTGCGATTTTCATTCAAATTACGAAACAAGGTTATAACATGATTTGCAAATTGTTACGGTGCAAATAAAAAAATCCAAAATAATTTTCTCAGAATAAAATAATTTCATTTTATCCCAGAGGACACAGATGACGTACGTAGACATTCGTAATAGGTATCCAGACAACATAAGCTTGCCTTGTTGATAGTAGAGTGGAAAAACTGGATTTCTCTTGTACGCTGAGACGTGAACTGAAAATTTTATTAGGACCTAACCCTAACACGAGTTATTTCATGTGTAACGTTAAATATTAACGTTAAATTTTGTATATGAGGTACGTTAACGTTTTTATCGTTCGAATATTGGGTATTTAAATGAGATTATTTCGCAAAATTTTATCTTCATTTTGTCGTTCATTTTTTATTATACATTTTGATTTTTATTTTATAGCTAGCTCCTGCTACAGCTTCATAGGGTTGTATTAATGTTAGAAATGAGACCAAATCTTCTGTTTAGGGTAAGTCTATGTATATAATTAAACAAATCGTAGTATATTATTTTGTTGTATCATGAAGAGTTTTTGCAGAGCACGCGATGCAAGAAATTTTTTAGGTTATTTTTACAATTTGATTTACATTAATGAAGTTTTAATGAGGATCTCAAATTTTTTGAAAATATAATATAGCCTATGATGCCCAGGGATAGTGTAGCTTCATAACAGTGAAAGATTTTTT
Organism: Antheraea mylitta; assembly: GCA_014332785.1. NCBI lineage: Eukaryota > Metazoa > Arthropoda > Insecta > Lepidoptera > Saturniidae > Antheraea > Antheraea mylitta. The sequence goes on from JACEII010000131.1 coordinate 652,472, forward strand.
TTTTAATTCGTTCAGTAGTTTTGGAGTCTATTCAATGAAAAAAGTTTTCTATGAACGAAATCTAGCTAGATCGATTTATCGTCCTCGAAACCACTTACATACAAGTTTTCTGATTCTGATCGAAGTTTTCTGATTCGTGATTCTGAATATATAAAAATATATATGAATTGCTCGTTTAAAGGTATTATAAATAGACATTAACACGTAACGAAAATTTTCGCTTATTTTTATACCCATTAATGGATATATACTGTAGTCAATTAAATAATGCATTCCTGATCGCAGTAAAGTCTTAAACTTTCAAGTGGGACTTGTAATGAGAGAAAAACGCTCAGATCCAATGGATACAGTAGTAGGGGATAATGAACAAGCGACAGCTGACAAGGGATTCGGAACAGTCCCAGCACACGAGCTGTAATTTCCGGTCGGCTCAGCTTAATGATGATCGACGTTTTATGTTATATAGTTTAAGTTGACCTAATTTGTCTCAGACTCAACGATAAATGTTAGTGAAGCACATTTTTAGATTGTTATTGAGCTCAACGTAAGAACTCCAATTAAATACCATTTTGGTAATAGTTTGACCACATGAAGCCGACGACAAAATGAGTGGACTAAAATAAATGATTTTTAAATAAAATTGAAATGCCTGTTATTTGTCTCGGTCATATATTATATTCACGGTTGTGTTGTAAATAAGTGCACTAATATTTTTGTAGGTGGTAGAGCCACGCTGAAGCTATTATTGGTTTCAGGATGAATGGGTCGGTTCGTCCGGGGTAGGACCACCCTCTTACAGAAAACCGCCGTGAAGTAACAGTGCTCTTGCATTGTTGCGTTTCGTTCGGTGAGTGAGAGCGTTGGAGACCCATCCCCCTTCCCCTCCTCTTTCCTCTCCCTTCCCCTCTCCACTAACCCCTCCCCTTTCTCCCATTCCCCCAAACACAAGCTGGCAACGCACTTGCGACTCCTCTGGGGTTGCTAGTGTCTATGGACGACGGTGATCGCTTAACAATAGGTGACCCGCATGTTCGTTTGCCTCCTATATGATATAAAAAAAATATCTGAAATTATTGAATCGATTTTGATGGCATATAGAGGAATATTGTCTACACTATACAACACTAGGCTCTTGCCCTTGTCTTCATCTACGTTAATGTATATTTGAGCTCTCCTTAGGGAGCAGTATTTTATTTCTAGATAGGAAGGTTTTAGTATAAAGAAGTTATTAAATTCGATCTCAAGGGTCAATAGAGTCTCTACGTCTTTGGAATACTCACGCGAGTGTCTAAATTTCATTTCTCTTTCGGCAACAAACGAAGGTTCACCACATATTATTCTTATAACCCCATCTTATTTGGATTTTGTTAATAATTGTAATAAATTAAAGTAAAACAACAAATAATCAGAATCTATGACATTTGAACAGATTATCTCAAAAAGATACAACAGAAAATCAAATGGATCAGTTTGAGTTATGAATAAAAATCATAATTTAATCACCAGAATGCTTCTTATGAAACTGTATGCGCCTGAACAACGCAAATGTACTTTATTAAAAAGTATATTGTTTGAGAATTTTTATATTTTGTGAATTAATTTATTTGTGGTTATCTAATCTAATACCTTTAAACGAGCAATTCTTGTATATTTTTATATTATATATTCAGGATCTCGGAAACGAGGTCACCGATTACCGTGAAACTTAGTATGTAGGTGGTTTTGTGGACGATAAATTGATCTAGCTTGATTTCATTTATAGAAAACTTTTTTTCTGAGTTTTCAGCTGAAAAAATATAGCTAGAATATGAAGGTAAATTTCGCTGGCATTATCAAAACGAAAATAGCTTAGATGGAAATCGGCTGCTTCAAAAATCCGTCTAACCCCAGTTACTCAGATTGAGTGACAGCAGAAGAGATAATTTTTTAATATTTTTTTTTTTTTTTTTATAAAAAATGCTAATTTTGTAAGGCAAACCTAACAGTTTATTTTAATTTAAAAATGTTTTTAAAGAACCGAGTTAGGCTCGGTCGTCCTGGTGCCTATTATCTATATATTAATACGTGAAGCAAAAAAATTGTACCCTTTTTAACCTATTTCCCGCCAACGGATGAACTTGAAATTTGGCATAGTTAAAGTTTATATGGCGGAGAAGTGCAGAAAGCTGTTTATTTTATAAAAAATGCATTAGAAGTACATTAAATTAATTAAAATATGCACTACTCACACTACTGCTCGACAACATATACACAACATATACACACATGTAAATAAAAAAGACATTTTGACAGCCGTCAATAATTATGAACTTCAAAAAGATTGTGAAGGAGGTTGGTATGCTCGACTATATGTATTTTTTAACTCTTGCGTTCCAATTACCATTTTTCATCCTACATTCAACAATGATATTATAAAATGTAACTATTATTGCAATGTTTATTATTTTTTATGGTGAACTCACTTCAAATGATGATTTAATAAAAAAATGAGCCAAATAATACTTTGTATAATCAAAATAAGAATTTTGTTCATAAAAGTAATCCATGACATAGATCTCTGCGGTTACAATGTTGCAATTCAACCTCATGTAGCGACAATAACGAATTTATTTTCAAAAGCTATTGGTAGTATTAAAAACGTTTTTGTCTTAGATTCACCATTTGATTGTATTGTGCATCCATTACTTTTCCAAACGATGATACTGGGCATATCACCTTTTCTCATAATGAACAGACTACATTTAATTCAATATCATCTAGAAATACCACCCCATGGTGTCGTGTAAAATTAATTGAAAATGGTGTCATGGGTTGCGATAAATTTCTTTATTTTCGTAAAGTAATGTTTGGTTAAAATTTGAGCTTTACCGCGTGGTTTTTGTTTCCAATTTATAATTAATTTTCATTTTCATTTACACAAAGATTTCTTCTAATGATTATATAATAAAGATCATGGCAAATAACTGAGTAGCCATGATGAAAACCTTTGATTATAGAAGTATACCCTTTGACAAAAGAACTCTAATAAAGTTCAAACTTTACAAAATCAATTAACTATGGTCGAATGTCGACCACTGGGCGCCCACTAGTTAAGAATAAACTGGCATTCCCGTGGAATAGTTTTTGTGTTGCTAGTGTATAAAAAATGGTGTTTTGATCAGGTTTCTATATATACTGGCAAGACTTTTTATAAATGCTTACTTGGCTAGGTAACACTCTCAACTTGAAAAGTTGTTGAAGAACGTTTACAGTTAGTTGTGTTTTGACAGCTGGAGTTTACAAGTCCTCTAGATACGGCGCGTTCCATCTTGAGTCACATTCCCATTTAAAAAATTAATGTCGGATAAGGTTTTAGTCAAATGGTAACATACAAATAAATACAATTAAAGTGTCTAATGTTAAAATAACTACTTTATGGGTTTATAAAAGCATGTACGAACATTAACCATTTTTTAACATTTTGGTTTTTCTTTTTGCTTCGAGAAATCGGCGAAACAGTTGGACCGATCCTGACTTTTACTTTTGGAAAAAAATAATTAGAGTTCCACATAAATATAATAAAACAGAGAAGTAGTATTATAGTATCGCGCGCGCTTCATGTACCGATTGTACCGAACAAAATTTTTTTTGCTAAATTCCAGGTAGACGAAATCGAGGGTAAGAGCTAATGGAAAAATCTGTATTAAAAAAAACGATGCTGCGAGAAAACGTCAAAAATGTGTATGTCAATCAAGTAATTTACAATTTTAAATAAGAATTTGCGTACCTACATAACGTTTAATATCTATTAACTGTATATAAACATCCTAGACTAGACTGGAAATTGGTTAAAAATAAACGAAGCAGATCTTGAATTATTACCATTCAGTAAGACGAGCGCACGTTTAGATTTGTATATATTGATGTACATATAAAAAATAATACAGTGAAACCAAAAACAAATATCTTTTCCAATAACCTTCATTTAACAGTAACGATACCTTATAATAGTATGTATTGTAATCAGAGATGGGCGTAATCGATTACTTTTGGAATGAGATTATCAATAAAGTAATCGGTAATCAAGATTAATCAGTATTCAATATTTATTAGTAGTTTCTACCGCTATTCGTACCGTAGTACCGCTACTGTACTCGTTTATAAATAACTAGCTCCTGCCTGCGACTTCCTCTGCGTGGTAATAATAATCATAGGCTAACGCTAACACGCAGCGGTAGCTCTCAAAAGTAAAAACGTCCCGATTTTGGGATATTTTTAATTGCTACTTCGCTACTTTTGATCTCAGCGTGATTATATAAAACCTATAACCTTCCTCGATAAATAAGCTATATAACACTGAATATTTCAAATCGGTCCAGTAATTCCTGATATTACCTCCTGAAACGTCTCAAACTCATAAACTTTACCTCGTTATAATATTAGTATAGCTTTGAAACATACCTGAAAGTTTAAAAACATTGATTGTGATGATTAATGTTTTACAATTGGGGTAAATTTAAATTGACGACGAAGGTTGAATACAAATAAAGTTGATTTACACTGTAAAATTATATCATATTTCTACATTAATATTCTGATATTAATCAAAGAAAATAGTCAAGATTATGATTGAAGATTAATAATAACCATTAATCGCTTGATTACAATTTTGATTACTTAAGTTAATCTGTAATCATGATTGAACATTAAATAATGTAATCATACTCTTCAATCTGATTGCAGTTTGCCCAACACTGATTTTATGATTAATGTGGTTATAATATAATTATATTTTTTGTATTATAGTAATAATAATTTTTCATTGAAATCTACTCACATGCTACGTCTTTTACAGTATTAAAATAGATTTCGATAATGATTTCCGAAAGAGGAGGAAGGGGGAGGTGAGGTGGTCTTTCGACACTTTCACTAACCGAACGAAACGCAGCAATGTAAGCACTGTACTTCACGTCGGTTCTCTGTGAAAGAGTGGTATTACCCCGGCTGAGCCGACCCGTTCAAGCTGAAATCAGTAATATCTTCAGCGTGGTTCTACCACTTACCAAAACAATAATTTTGTAACAATTCCTTGGTGTTGCGTTTTGGCAACATTTGAGAGCTGATCACTATAGGTTAAGCATATAAATCGGAAGCCCCATAGTCACTTAAGACCTGAAAAGGTTATATATAGTTACTTTAAACCTATAAAATAAAAAAGAGTATTTTTCTTTGTTCCTCACGAATTATTGAAAACGAAAACAACGCAAAATGAGGTTTATACACAAAGGTAATTGAGTTCAAAGGGAGTGAGAAAGTCGTAAGTCAAAACAGTGACATTTTCTTTGGAATACGAACTAAAAGAATGTAAAAATATTATATAATATTTTGTCGTAGACATCTAATACAGATTAATTTCTATGTGGTGTTCTAGAGGAAACTAAGAGAAAAATGCACTGTTGAGTCACCCGTGTTCATGCCCGCTCATTACAAAGTACTCATTTTTGCCCCCATAAACTTACGTTTATGATATTTTACGATCTCTAAAAGATTTAGGAGCCTCGGGCTCTCTATTACAGGAGTCTAGATTGAGTTGGACAGTGTAATGATAAGACTCAGAGTGCGTTAAATAGACTGTTTATTCATAGGCCCATATAAGGTATTTATACAGAGACGCATTCGTTCATTAATTTGAACGACATTTTATTTATAATATATACAAAAGTTTCAGCCAGTCTGCCAAATAGGATGATATACTCGGCAGCTACAAAGTTTTTGATTAGACATCTTAGCAAATATTATAGATGTGAATGTCAGTCTGTTTGTTACAATAACACGCTTTAACTATTCAAATAATCATCATAAAATTTTGCATACAAGTTGTGATTGGTACAGAAAAAAACATAGGGTAGTCTTTATTCCGAAAAAAGCACTATTCCCGAGATAAGTCAAATCTATATTAATGCGGGTAAAGTCGTATACAAAAACTAGTCTATTACAAAGAGTACCACTGATCACGAAAATGAACTCGTCTGTCTGTTGAATATATGTTTTCACGTCAGGATTGAACTTTAAAACCACTTGTACTTTTATAAAAAAAAATGTACATTGGAAGCTTATATAATTTACTTAATTTCAAGCGAGTTCCATCAAATGTAGAAAGAAAGTGTATAGCATTGAGAAATTAATAGGCAAAAATAATATCGAAAAATCCTTTTGGATTTGTTTTTGATCCTTTTGGATTGGTAAAATAAATATTTCCGAACTAATTCGGATCAAAATTTGTATACAATAAGTATATATTATGTAATGTCGTAATTATGACAGAATAAGAATTGTCAATGAATATAAAAAAATGATATGATGAGTTCATTGTCGAAACTGTTTATAACGTCTGTGTTATGACGTGGAGAACTATTTCATTTCAATATATATGAAGTCAAAATTCTATTAAATGTATTTACGTAACAATTTGAAGCAAAATACAAGTGCTCAAACATCTGTGTTTATACAGGACTATGAACATTTGTAATGTTAATTCTGTACCCAATAAACCGATTTAAGTAATTCCATTATAACATACAACGTTCTAGAAAGCGCCGTATCAGGAAATATTTCCATCCCTACGGGTTACAAGCTTCAGTTACCAACTGTTCGAAATTGAAGTGGAACGAGTAAATTATGTTAAAATACGAACTCGAATGGCGACCACTTAATTTAAAGTTGTTTGAAAATGAGTGATTTCACTGCGGAGTTCTGATTTATTACTAAGGAGGTTATTGAATTACTTATATAATAATTGCGATTTTCACAACACTAAAAATTCTTGTGAGTTAATTACATTCTTACTTCCATGTTTTTTTTGTTTCCTGTGTAAAGCCGCGAATCATCCCAGTCCGTTAGTGGTATCCGCCGCAAACTATGAACCCGTACCTAACGCTGCGCGTTATAAAAGACGTCCGCGACACATTTTTACCGACCCTCCTGATTCAATCACGTCAGCGAACGATCAGTACCAGCCTGTCCCTCGAAACAGAGCGTGTTCACGCCCACGCCCGCGTAACCCCAGACCACGTCGCTGTGGTCTGGGGGTTAATTTCGCTCCCGCACACTCGATTAGGCCTCCCACGGCAGCGGCTCAAGCCTAGGTTCGATCTCTCGGTAGGGAGCCCTTGAGTGCGTCGCTTGCGCGATACAGTGACACACAAATATACATCACTGCTACAACACTACACGATTGTCCCCCACACACGTGCACGCCTACACGCTTACACATGAAAGTGGCAGGGTTTACGTTTTTCCCTTATCGAACTGAAAAACTCTCAGTTTTCCGATAATAAATATATGGAGGAGTTGTTGAGGCGCGTATGCTTGGTACACATGTATGCTCCAACAACTCATATATGTATGAATAGTTAGCTTAGGTCAGCTTAGACAGGTCGCGAATTGCATGTATCAAGCAACAACCCAACCAGAGGTGTGTCGTGCACCCTTGAGCCAGTTGCTCAAATAATATCGGCTGAGTGCCGCAAGCGCTCGCCTTAGTAGTCCAGTGAAGCTGTTAAGACCTTGCTGGGTCAATAGCATTTCGAAAAAAAAATAAACTTTCCTGTGTATATAGGTATATTTTGTTAAGACAATGATCAACGCAGATGAAGCCAGAACTATTAGGTAGTATATAATATGGTTATTGCTATTTACCAATCTGTCTTTATAAGAAATAGCACATAAATAAGGTATAAAACGAAAAATACCGAAAAGTCTGTAGTTTATAGTATGAGTCTAACTCGTTTCTTGATTGTCATTTTAAAACAGAAGCTTATATATGAACCAAAAATATTATTAGTTGCATTGTATTCTGATTCGGAATATATATAAACCGTAATACTGTAAGAATCTGCAAATGGGACCTTCTATTTACGGACTGTACTGTATACAAAGAGTATAAGTATTATAGGAAACTGTACAGTAGAGTACTGTATTTCTTACTGTGTTTGTCTCTGATTGTAATCGCTCAATCAGGTCTAACAAGTTGCTTACAGATTCTCGACTAACGATAAGTATTTCCAGTAACTAGATAATTTTATTGCTGTCCTTCAGTTTGCTAAAAGCTCAGGTTATATTTAGAAATTCCACCCACGTTATTCCACGTTGCATTCAAGCTAGCATTCAAGCAATCACTATTTACTTTTTATCCAATTTAAGAGAACGTTCTTAATTCGATAATCTTTTTTTAAAATATTAGTTGTCTCAAAACTTTTTCATTTATAAACGGATTTGATTTTTTTTTTTTTGGAAAGAGGATACTTTTAATTGGTTTCCATTCTAATTTAATGAACACTAGACCTTAAGACTTTGAAGATACTCCTGAAAACTTCTCTGAATCGAATGGAAAATGTGTAGTGACTGAGATATTTCCACGTTTGTGAAAAACCTAAACGAGGTAGGTACTAACTATGGACAAAGAGTATTTGGTCGGATCTTAGTCTGTCATGTAGTTTAATTTGTATTGTATTCATCATAACCTTGTCTTATTTTAATTTATATTTTGTAATATTGGTAGTTTTTTACCTAATATAGCTCAGTTGTTGTTCGCAAGTGTGGCCACTGGGAAATAATAACACGAAGCATCAATTCGGAGATACCACAAAAATCCATGCAAAGTTAAGAAAAAACAGAAAATAAAAGTAACTATGTCTCACGAAGATTTGCGCCATTTTTTTAAGTATAGATTTTCTAAAGTCGGTTTAGTTAAGATTTTATTATAGATTGTAGTTTATTATAGATGTACTTTTCTGTACCCCTAGGTTGAGTACTTAAAGTATAAAACAAACAATTTCACATTCGCATTTATGGTATTAGAATAACTAAGATTGTATATGTCAACTAAAATTTTACTATATTTTGAAATGTATGTGTAGTAACGTATGTGAAATATGAAACTGTATGTTCATTACAATATCTGTCAAGGCGTTAATTGAAATTCCATGTACCTGATACACGAGAGCAACTAAACTAAATTCAGCTGACGCTTCAGTAATAATCATAATCATTAACAATGCTATTCGGGAATTATATCACGACTCTTTACATGTGATCAGTTCCACTGAAGACGTGTTTATAATATCTCAATAGATTCCGTTTAAAATTTGTTTTCTTTTTATTGGGAATGAACAGCACTTAATTATTAGGTCTTTACCTATGAAATTGCCGTTTTGTATAAAAAAATTTAAACGATTTTTTTATGAATTTTTTAATTGTATTAATGGAAGTAATCACTCATGCAATCAATGCATCTTTGCTAATGCAGTGGCAGTTTATTGATGCCCTTCTTAAAGAAATCGGCTGGACGGGAGGCAACAAATTCTTCGAAGGCATTTTGTACTGCCTCTCGGGTATTGAATTTTTTTCCCACCAAGGAGTTATCCAAATTCTGGAAAAAGTAGTAGTCTGTAGGCGCAAGGTCTGGTGAGTAGGGCGGATGACGGAGAACTTCCAATCCCAGTTCTTGCAACTTGGAGACCGTCTGCTGTGCAGTGTGAAGTCGTGGAAGAGCAGCGGAAAAGAGCGATTGATCAATGCTGGTTGGAGATGTGCCAGCTTCTCCATCATTGTGTTCAGTTCTTCATAGTACACATTTGCAGTAATGCTCACCTCGTTTGGTAAGACGCTGTGTTGAATCACACAGGCGCTAGACCACCAAACAGTGACCATCATTTTTCTAGGGGTAAGTTTTCGTTTAGAGCATTGTTTAGGTGCTGAACCAGGATCCAATCAACTTGCTGAGCACTTGCGGTTAGCAAACAGAATTCAATTTTCATCGCAGGTAACAATGCGGTTCAAATTTCCTTCATTTGTTTGTCTGTTGAGCAGTGCAAGGCACGTCTCGACGCGTACTTCGCGTTGGGGATCATTGAGTTTGTGGGGCACCCATTTGTCAAGCTTTTTTACCTTGCCAATTTGACACAAATGGACCAATATTGTTTTGACGCTAACGTCGAAACCTGCTGCTAATTTAGCCGTAGATTGTGTATCATCAGCTTCCACAATCGCCTTTAATTCGTGATTGTCGACCAAAGTCTTCGGACGACCGCGAGGTTCATTTTTCAGGTCGAAATTTCCAGAACGGAAGCGAGCAAACCAATAACAGGTAGTGTGCTGGTTTGTAGTGTTAGCTCCGTAAACGTCGTTGATGTTGTGTGCCGCTTGTGCCGCGTTGCTGCTACGACGGTACTCATATTCCATAATTACTCGAATTTTTAACGTATCCATGATGACAAAAAAAATTAAAATGCGATGAACATGTAACACTAATCAATAAACAGATGGCTACTTTTGGAAAAAGAATTCCATGTTTTTAAAATAAAATGATTATGAAATTAGAATTCTTAGCCAAACAAAAATTATTTTGATTTGAAATGGCCAGTACTGCAGAACGGCAATTTCATAGGTATATATATACCTATTATTATACCAGGTAAACGGTAAGACACTCGCAGTTTTCTAGGATATAACACTTCGTGATCACATTTAATATATTAAATAATAATATTAAAACAAATACTAATAACCAACCGAGAGGACCTAAGGTGAAGTTTGTTCTAAGAGTTTATATCAATAAATATATAGCAATAAATCATAGTCCGGTGAAGCTGTTAAGACCTTGGTAGGTCAACAGCGTAATCAGTTAAAGCAATAAACCCTTTTGTTTTGTTCCTGACGTAATGAGACTAAACAGCTCCCGGTACCAATTACGTGAGTTATGTTGTATGTGCACTCTAACACGTGTAACAAACAGTTTTGTTGAGACATATTCTCTAGTATATGATATATCAAAATCAAAAAAATTACTTAAGTTTTTTACATGTTCCTATAATAACAACAAATATCTGTTCTAAGTATTTCATAAACTATTTATTTTCTGTATACATTTAAATAGTACAAATTTAAGAGAATACAATCACATGAAATGAAATTAATGTAATGTGTACACAAAAACGTTATATAATTAACATTTATGTTATTTCATTTAACAATGTTTCGCGGACAAGAAAATTCTGAATGTTGTCGAAATTAAACATAAAACTTCTATTATACCTTAAAGATCGACATTCAAAACATTACAAAAGTACGATCTTAATAAGTGCACAAACATTTTTAACAATTATTACGTCAAACACAGAGAAGTTGGGTTTCTATTGTATTCCGATTAGAGACGACTTGATTCTAACAAGCTATGTTTGTAATGACAAACTCTAGTAACTATTATGTCTGAAAATAATAACAACACGAAACCGATATCCTTAGAACAAATGAACGCCGAAATACATCAAAGAGTAGCCCGTAAAAGCAACGGAACGCCGGTAATTGCAAACGTCAGTGACTTTGATGAATCAATCTGCTCACAAAATATTTAACAATATGAAATGGATTTTCAATGTAGATAGATTATAATGATATAAAACATTTTCTTTTATATGTTTTATTAAAAATGTTTATCAATAACCTTATACAGCAAATTTAAATGATCTTTAGAAATATGGAATTTTGTTTGTAGGTCGACAAAAATTGGTATTCCGATTACGCATAGATATAATTAGAGTTTTTTTTTTTTGTAATAACTGAAATAATTCGTACAATTTTTAAAAGGTAATGTAGGTTATTCGTGCCTGCTTAACCAAAGTAAAATTACAGTGCAATAAATATTCAAAAGACCACATTGAATGTCCTCAAAGAATAATTTTTCGCAACCTCGCAGTGTTTGAAGTCAAGATGGCTTTCAACACAAAAAGATATATTTCTTTTCAATGGCTGTTTATTGTAAATTTGAGAATTAAAAGAAGTTTGGTTTCAGTGTCTAGTCACGTCTGTCCTTAAAATACTGTTGTAAAGTGTGTCACTTGAGACATTTAAGTTTGGATCACTTTTACGCTTTGTGTTCGGTTTTTGTAAACTGACTTTTCGTTATTGGCTTGACGGGCCTTTACAGTTTCACCGGATATTCTTGGACCCTTAAAACACTCAGCCTTCTTTATCGTCTTAGCAAACGAACAAGTGGATCACTTGATGGTTAGTGCTCACCACCGTCCATAAACACTTGGAACACTAGGTGAGTTAAAAGTGCGTTGCCAGCCTGTCTTGGGAAAGGGAGGGGAAGAAGAGAAGAAAAGAGGGGGAAGGTGAGAAGAAGTGGGCTTCCGGTGCTCTCACTGACAACGAAACGCAACAATGCAAGCAGTATTATTTCATGTCGGTGTTTCTGACACTAACAACACCAGGGTAGTCGCAAGTGCGTTACCAGGTTTGTTTGGGGGCAGTGGAGGTGGTCTCTAGCGCTCTCACTGAGTGAACGAAACGCAACGATGCAAGCACTGTTACTTCACGTCGGTCTGTGGGTCGGGTGGAATCACCCCGGATGAGCCGACCCATTCATGCTGAAACCAGTGATAGCTTCAGCGTGGCACTACCACCTACAAATTTTCATATTTTCAAAGTAGGTTTATTCGTTTGAAATTACACCAAGGACTTCTTTTTATTTTCAATACTCATAATTGTGTAGTTTGTTCAATAACATTAATTCCTTTTTTTGTGATAAATATCTCTTTTTTTATAGTGTATAGGTTTTAGTGTGTGGTCATAATTTCATGTGTTAAGTGTCTGGTCTAAGATGATAAACACGATCTACCTACATTAATTAAACATATTTACACGTTGAAATCGATCTGTCAGCGAGCACTATAAATGTCTTGAAATGAAATCCTCACTGATACTATAAAGGCTAAAGTCAGTTTATCTATTTGTCTGTTACTAGTTCACGCTTTTATTATTCAGCTCATTATAATGAAATTTTGCATACATATGCCAGAGATACAGAAAAGAACCTTTTGCAATAAAGTATTGTTACTGTGATTTTTTTTTTATTTCGAAATGACTATACTATTGACCCAGCAAGGTCTTAACAGCTTCACCGGACTACTAAGACGAGCCCTTAAGGCACTCGGCAGATTTTATTTTGGCAACCATCTCAAGGGTGCACGGCACACCTCGGCTTGGCTATTGCCTGTTGCATGTAAAATCGCGATCTATCTTAGCTAACCTAGCTAACTATTCACATACGTATGAGTTGTTGAAACGTTTATGTGTACCAAGCATACCCGCCTCAACAACTCCTCCATATATTTATTATCGGAAAATTGAGAGTTTTTCAGTTCGATAAGGGAAAAAAAGTAAACCCTTCCACTTTCATGTGTATCGTGTAGGCGTGCACGTGTGTGGGGGTTATCGTATAGTGTTGTAGCAGTGATGTATATTTGTGTGTCACCGTATCGCACAAGGAACGGCTCAAGGGCTCCCTACCGAGGGATGGAACCTAGGCTTGAGCCGCTGCCGTGCGAGGCCTAATCGGGTGTGTTATTGTGAACAATCTAATCCAAATTACTGTAAGAGACGCCGCGGATAAAAGCTAGTTTATTTTAAAGATAAATATACTATAAGATTTATATAAATATATTAATTGTACTAAGATGAAACTAGCAAAACGCTACCAACAAAATTGAGTATTCAACAAGCAATCATAGTGTGTATTGTTGTATATCGTCAGTGTAATGCAATGGTAACTATTTTATCGACGAAACTACATGTTCATTGTAATTACCATACCTCTGACCAAATTAATTAGATTGCAATAATAGTATACGATAATAGAAGTGTTTATGTAACGGTGTGTCTGTTATTAATGGAACGTTAGCAAATTAAACATAACAATGGGAAATGTTCGGTCAAGTTCACTCAAAGTAATTAACCTATTGTTCAATTACTTGAATATATGAACCTAATCAGGACATGAATCCTAAGGATAGCGACAATTGTATCTTCGTACACTTTTCATAAAAAATTAAAACCACTCAAGTGATTAAATTGAAAATTTGTCACCCTGCCTAGTTATAACTGGTATTAAAATGTGAGTGTGTTTGATACGTTTGTTACGCATAAACTATTCGACCGATCACCTGAAATCTTCCATACACGTTGTCAGGTAATAGAACAAAAGGTATAGCATACTTTTTATTAAAAAAAAAAAAAATTGAGCCGTCACGAAACGCCTGACAGATGTGAAACATCGAAATTGTTTTGTATAAGTTATATGTATTAAAAAACAGATTACATCAGGAATCAGCTATGGCCTAATGAAAATATAAAGCATTACAAATGTGTTCCGTAAAATAATGACTGTTTATTTATTCAATTATATAAATATTCATTTTCATTAAATACAAAACACAAAAATGTAACTAGGTGCAGGCACAGTGCGTTTTGC